>NW_019167826.1:32162199-32241628 GCF_002303985.1 Durio zibethinus | reverse complement strand
ATCCTCGGCTTACGCATTCTACCTCTCCGACCGGCTAAGTGCCCGTACACTCGTTTCGTGGGTTGGCTTAGGCTTACGGAATTCATTCCATGTCTAAGCCCCAGTCTGACCAAGGGTTATGGTAGCAGGACCGGTAGCGGGATCGGTAGCATGCAGAGAGGGATCGGGCTGATCCCCGGCTTGCGCATTATGCCTCTCCGACCGGCCTCTCCGGTCGGTTGAGTGCCCGCACGCTCGTTTCGTGGGTTGACTTAGGCATATGGAATTCATCCCCAGTCTAAGCATACGGAGTTCATTCCCAGTCTAAGATTGGATCAGACTGAGGGTTGCGACAGCAGGATCAACAGCACGCAGGGGGGACCAGGCTGATCCCTGGCTTGCGCATTGTACCTCTCTGGCGCGTGAGCGCCTGCACGCCTGTTTCATAGGTTGGCTTAGGCATAGGGAGTTCATTCCATGTCTAAGGCCCAGCTGGACCAAGGGTTATGGCAGCAGGACTAGTAGCACGTAGAGGGGGACCGGGTCGATCCTTGGCTTGCAGATTATGCGTCTTCGACCGGCTCAGCGCCCCCACGCTCGTTTCATGGGTTGACTTATGCATAGGAGTTCATTCCCAGTCTAAGATCAGATCGGACTGAGGGTTTTCAGCAATAGGATCAATAGCACGCAGGGGGGACCAGGCCATCCTCGGCTTGCACATTCTGCCTCTCCGATCGACTGAGCGCCCGTACGCTCATTCCGTGGGTTGGCTTAGGCATACGGAGGTCATTCCATGTCTAAGCATACGGAGTTCATTCCCAGTGTAAGATTTTGAGCCACGGTGTACATGCTGGGCTTGGGCATGTGCTGGTGCCACATTATTTTTGCCCGGGGCACCATCACCGGAGCATCGCTGGAGAGCCTAATAGGTGGCATTAGGGGTTCCGGCGATTGCGGGGGCCGGGGGGTGTGCGCACATGATGTGCAATGGGTGCTGGTACTTGGCCCTTATATTGGCCTCCTATCCCTCATCAAACCTCGAGAACTCACACCCCCTTAAAGAGCATTGAGATTTTATAGGTTTGCTGGCTAGTACCAGTAAAGTGTTGAAATGGGGACACTTTTTTCAAAGGGTCACAAAATCTCTCCACTTCGAGTTTTTAGCTGAATTTTTTGTACATGCCAAAAAAATACAAGGATCACCTCCAGCCAAATTTTGGGACAAAACTTTTCTAAAAAATTTTAAAAAATCTTGAATCGTAAAAAATTTTGAAAATCATTGAAATAGAAAACGGGTCGTCTTGCCACGAAACTTACATGAAGGCTTTTAGGACCATGATAATTACAAGCATAAAATGGCATTGGCATGGCTAGAATATGAAAGATCTACTTAAACCACAGTACCACGTGTTCCCGATCCCAGGCTTGTGCCATCCTGCCTCTCTGAGTCGGATTGAGCGCCCTGCACGCTCGTTTCGTGGTTGACTTAGGCATACGGAGTTCATTCCCAATCTAGGATCAGACGGAACTGAGGGTTGTGGCAGTAGGATCGGTAGCACGCAGGGGGGACCGAGCTGATTCCCGGCTTACGCATTCTGCCTCTTCGATCGGCTGAGCGCCCGTACACCCATTTCTTGGGTTGGCCTAGGCATACGGAGTTCATTCCCAGTCTAAGATCAGACCAGATTGGGGGTTACGACAACAGGACCAGCAGTAGGATCGATAGCACGTAGGTGGGGATCGGGCTGATCCCCGGCTTCTGTATTCTGCCTTTCTGGTCGACTGAGCGCCCGCACGCTCGTTTCATGGGTTGGCTTAGCCATACGGAGTTCATTCCATCTCTAAGCCCCAGCTGGACCAAGGGTTGTGGCAGCAAGACCAGCAGCACGCAGAGGGGGACCGGGCTGATCCCCGACTTGCGCATATGCCTCTCCGATTGGCCTCTCTGGTCAGTTGAGTGCCCGTACGCTCGTTTCGTGGGTTAACTTAGGCACATGGAGTTCATCCCCAGTCTAAGCCTACAGAGTTCATTCCCAGTCTAAGATCAGACCAGATTGAGGGTTGCGGCAGTAGGATCGATAGTATGCAGAGGGGATCGAGCCGATCCTCGGCTTACTTATTCTGCCTCTCCGGTCGGCTGAGCGCCCGCACGCCCGTTTCGTGGGTTGGCTTAGGCATAGGGAGTTTATTCCATGTCTAAGCCCTAACTGGACCGAGGGTTGTGGCGACGGGATTGGTACCACGCAGAGGGGGATCGGGCCGAACCCCGACTTGCACATTATGCCTCTTCGGCTGGCTCAACGCCCGTACACTCGTTTCGTGGGTTGACTTATGCATACGGAGTTCATTCCCAGTCTATGATCGGACCGAACCGAGGGTTGTGGTAGCAAGATCAACAGCAAGCAGGGGGGGATCGGGTCGATCCCTGGCTTGCACATTCTGCCTCTCTGACCGGTTGAGTGCCCGCACGCTTGTTTCGTGGGTTGGCTTAGGCATACAGAGTTCATTCCATGTCTAAGCATACGAAGTTCATTCCCAGTGTAAGATTTTGAGCCACGGTGCACATGCTGGGCTTGGGCATGTGCTGGTGTCGTATTTTTTTTGCCCGGGGTACCATCGCCGGAGAGCCTAACCGACGACGTTAGGGCTTCGACGATTGGGGGGGCCGGGGGGTGTGCGCACATATTGTGTGATGGGTGCTGGTGCTTGACCCTTATATTGGCCCCCTATCCCTCATCAAACCCCGAGAACTCACCCCCAGTCTAAGATTTTGAGCCACGGTGTACATGCTGGGCTCGGGCATGTGCTGCTGCCACATTTTTTTTGCCTGGGGCACCATCGCCAGAGCATCGCTGGAGAGCTTAACAGGCGGCATTAGGGGTTCCGACGATTGCGGGGGCGGGGGGCTGGTGCACATGATGTGCGATGGGTGCTGGTACTTGGCCCTTATATTGGCCCTTATATTGGCCCCCTATCCCTCATCAAACCTCGAGAACTCACACCCCCTTAAAGAGCATTTGAGATTTTATAGGTTTGCTGCCAGTAGCCATTAAAATGTCTGAAATGGGGACACTTTTTTCAAACGGTCACAAAATCTTCTCCACTTCGAGTTTTTAGCTGAATTTTTTTGTGCATGCTAACAAAAATACAAGGATCATCTCTACCAAATTTGGGGACAAAAATCTTTCTAAAAAAATTTAAAAAAATCCCGAACCGTAAAAAGTTTCAAAAATCATGAAAAATAGAAAATGGGTCGTCTTGCCACGAAACTTCACATGAAGTCTTAGGGGACCATTGTATGAATTTACAAGCCATAAAAATGGTATTGGCATGGCAGAAATATGAAGATGTGCTTGAACCCACCTACCACCCGTTCGATCTCCGGCTTGCGCATCCTGCCTCTCTGGTCGGCTAATGGCTCGCCTGCCCGTTTCGTGGGTTGACTTAGTCATATGGAGTTCATCCCTAGTCTAACCATACGAAGTTCATTCCCAATCTAAGATCAGATTGGACCGAGGGTTACGGTAGCAGGATCGACAACATGTAGGGGGATCGGGTCGATCCCCGACTTGCGCATTCTGCCTCTCTTACCGGTTGAGCACCCGCACGCCCGTTTCATGGGATGGCTTAGGCATAGGGAGTTCATTCAATGTCTAAGCCCCAACCGGACCGAGTGTTATGGCAGCGGGACCGACAGCACGCAGTGGAGGACCGGGTCGATCCCCGACATGCGCATTATGCCTCTCCGACCGGCTCAACGGCCGCACACTCATTTTATGGGTTGACTTAGGCATACGGAGTTCATTCCCAGTCTAAGATCAGACCAAAGTGAGGGTTACAACAGCAGGATCACAGCACACATGGGGGACCAGGTCGATCCCCGGCTTGCGCATTCTACCTCTCCGACTGGCTGAGCGCCCGCACGTTCGTTTCGTGGGTTGGCTTAGGTATCCGGAGTTCATTCCATGTCTAAGATCAGATCGGACCGAGGGTTGTGGCAGTAAGATCGACAGTAGGATCGGCAGCACGCAAAAGAGGATCGGGCCGATCCCCATCTTATGCATTCTACCTCTCCGGTCGGTTGAGCACCTGCACGCTTGTTTCATGGGTTGGCTTAGGTATACAAAGTTCATTCCATGTCTAAGCCCCAGTCGAATCGAGGGTTGTGGCAGCAGGACCGGTAGTGGGATCGACAGCACGCAGAGAGGGACCAGGCTGATCCTCAAATTATGCATTATGCCTCTCTGGCCGACCTCTCCGATCGACTGAGTGCCTGTACACTCGTTTCGTGGGTTGACTTAGGCATACAGAGTTTATCCCTAGCCTAAGCATACAGAGTTCATTCCCAATCTAAGATCAAACTGGATCGAGGGTTGCGGCGGTCAGATTGGTAGCATGCAAGGGGGATCGAGCCAATCCCCAGCTTGCGCATTCTATCTCTTCGACCGGCTGAGCACCGATATACCCATTTCATGGGTTGGCTTAGGCATAGGGAGTTCATTCCATGTCTAAGCCCCAACCAGACCGAGGGTTGTGGCAGCGGGACCGGTAGCATACAGAGGGGGACCAGGCCGATCCCTGGCTTGCACATTATGTCTCTTCGATCGGCTCAACACCTGCACTCTCATTTCGTGGGTTGACTTAAGCATACGAAGTTCATTCCCAGTCTAAGATCGGACTGAACCGAGGGTTGCGACAGCAAGATTGATAGCTCATAGGGGGGACCGGGTCGATCCCTGACTTGCGCATTCTACCTCTCTGACCGGCTGAGCACCCACACGCTCGTTTTGTGGGTTGGCTTAGGCATACGGAGTTCATTCCATGTCTAAGCATACGGAGTTCATTCCCAACCTAAGATTTTGAGCCACGGTGCACATGCTGGGCTCGGGCATGTGCTGGTGCCACTTTTTTTTTGCCCGAGGCACCATCATCGGAGCATCACCGGAGCATCGCCGAAGAGCCTAACCAGTGGCATTGGGGGCTCCAGTGATTGGGGGCCAGGGGGTGTGCGCACATGATGTGCGATGGGTGCTGGTACTTGTGTCACGAGCTTCGACCTTAGACTCAAAAACCGTGTAGCCTTAGGCTTGGAATCTCCTCTTTTATGGCTAAGTCAGCCTAAAACACAAGCATATGGGCACAAGAACAATGGGAAGGGCTGATTACGCAAGTTAAATAGAAACAGGATAAGAAGGTAGAATTCTGGAAATGCTCTTGTATTCACTGAAACAGAAGTGTTTGATGGTGTACAAATAAAGGAAGAGCAGCCCTCTATTTATAGTTGAGGCTCCAGCTTACACTTAATGGCAATATCCCTAGAATAAAGGCTAAAATCATGGGATTATACAGATTACAATCAATCAGGATGCTAACTCCTGATTTTCAGGGTCAACCAATCTACCAGGATGCTGCTACTGATCCTACCTGCTTCCAAAAGCTTCCCTTACGTGTCTAGCACCTTGGGCCCTTCTAGATATGGTGTGGGCAGCTTGTATGCCAGGCCTTGGGTCTCATGGGTTGGCCTGCAAGTTGGGCGAGCGTTCTGAACTCATTTGCTAAGCTTTGCGCGTAGATACCCGCCAGCACGCCTGGTCTGCGGGCCTCAACCTTTGGCTCTCCTGTTGGTGCGCCTGATGTGCCTGGCGCACCTGTCCAGGGTGTGACATTTCCCCCACCTGATTACGCAATGCCCTCGTTGCGTCTTCTGCATGGTACTGCCTGATCTGGTCCTCGAACTGCCATAAGTCATCTACTAGTTCCTAGTTCACCTCACTGTCTGGAAGTCCCTTCCAGCACCAAGTACTCTTATCTTAGCTGATAGTTTTTTCGTCTCACTTATCGATTAGCTATGATGCTGTGGACCTCCTTTTCATATGAGGCCCTTGCTCCCAATGGCGCATGCTTTGACTCTGCCCATCCTGGATCTCTCTCATCCTCATGGAATGACTTGAGCATGCTCACATGGAACACTGGGTGTACCCTCAGCTTGGGTGGCATATCCAACTTGTAGGCAACCTTGCCTATCCTCTTGACTACTCGAAAAGGTCCCTCATACCTCTGGACTAAGCCTTTGTGCAGCCCCCTATGGCGTACAATGGGATGCAGCTTCACCAACACCAAGTCTCCAACTTGGAACTGCACGTACCGCCTATTCTGGTCTGCCCACTTCTTTGACCTCTTGGCCGCCTTGTGTAGACAAACTCTGGCCAAGTTAGTTTGCTCCTGCCATGCCTTGGTAAACTTGTATGCTACTGGATTTGGCCCTGTATAACCTGCAGCAATCGAACCAAGTGTTAGTGGTTGTTGCCCTGTCACAACCTCAAATGGGCTCTGGTTCGTTGCCTCATTCCTTTACAAGTTGTAGGAAAACTGTGCAATATCTAGCAGCTTTGGCCAGTCCCTTTGTGTGGCACTCACATAGTGCCTGAGGTAGACCTTCAATAGTCCATTCACTCGTTCTGTCTGCCCATCGATCTACGGATACATGCTAGTGGAAAAGTTCAAGTCTGACCCTAACAGCTTGAACAACTCAATCCAAAACTTGCCCGTGAAATGCCCATCCCGATCACTAGCAATGGTCCTTGGCACTCTCCAGTACTTAACCATGTTTTTTAGGAACAATCGAGCTGCCTCCTCGGCTGGGCACTCCTTGGTTGCTGGAATGAAGATTCCATACTTGGAAAACCTGTCCACCACTACCATGATGCTTCCAAACCCTTTTGCTTTGGGTAGACCGACTATAAAGTCCAGAGCAACACTCTCCCATGGTCACTCTGGCACTGGCAATGGCTCCAAGAGACCGTCTGGTTTCTTGAGCTCCACCTTGTCCTGTTGGTACACAAGACAAGTCTTCACATAGGCCTCCACATCGTCCCTCATGTGCAGCCAGTAGTACCGATCCTCGATCAGCACTAAGGTACGACTCACTCCGGGGTGTCCAGCACACCTTGAATCATGGCATTCTTACAAAACTTCCTTGTGAAGCTTCCCGTGCTATGACACAAACAATCTACTGCCTCGGTGTATAGCAAGCCATCCTGTAACCAAAACTACCTAGTCTTACCTTGCTGGGCGTACTTCATCAAAGCCTTGGCTGTAGGATCATGCGCAAGTCCCTCCTTGATGCATGACACCAATGACCCCTCTGGTTGGCTAATGGCAGCAAGGTTAGCCTTCCTACTCAGGGCGTCTGCCACTACGTTCGCCTGCCCTGGCTTGTACTCCATATGGAAATCAAATTTCGTAAGAAAATCTTACCATCTTGCCTGCTTGGGGGATAACTTCTTCTGCGTCTGGAAGTAGTTGGTCACCACATTATCTGTCCTAACCATGAACCTCGACCCCAACAGGTAATGGCACCAAGTGCGTAAGTAGTGCACCACTGCAGTCATCTCCTTCTCTTGGATCGTGTACTTGCACTCAGTCTCGTTCAGCTTTCTGCTCTCAAACACGACTGGACGTCCCTCCTGCATCAACATGCCCCCTATGGCAAAGTCTGATGCATCCGTATGCACCTCATACGGCTTGGCATGGTCTGGCAAGGCCAAGATTGGCTCCTTGGTCATAGCCCACTTCAACCTGTCAAAGGCTTCCTGGCACCCTGCACTCCACTCCCATGCTTTCCCTTTCTTGAGCAAGTCAGTCAATGGCATGGCTATTACTGAGTGACCTTTGATGAAGCGCCTGTAGTAGTTGACTAGCCCAAGGAACGATCTCAACTCAGTGACCTTGGCTGGTGGTTGCCACTCCAGGATGGCGTGTATCTTGCCTTCATCCATGCGTATCCTACCACCTCCCACTATGTGGCCAAGGAACAGGATCTCCTGCTGGGCGAATGAGCACTTCTCCCTCTTCACAAATAGCTTGTGCACCCGCAACACCTCGAACACCTGTCTCAAGTGGTCTACATGCTCTCTCAAAGTCTGGCTGTAGATCACAATGTCATCCAAATAAACCACAACAAACCGATCAAGGAATGACTGAAGTACCTTATTCATAAGGGTGCAAAATCTGTTGCTAGGGCATTCATGAAGTACCAAAAGTCACCACAGAACTACATACGAAACCATTACCGAGTACTCATGCTGGTTCTTGTGTCTCATTCTTCCCTTCGTGATCCTGACTGGGATAGCTAGCTTGACTTCAAATCCAACTTGGTGAACCCTTGCGCTCCCAATGAGTCGAACAAAGTCCGTAATGAAGTGGGATAGGGTACTTGATCTGATGGTCAGCTTGTTCAAAGCCCGATAGTTTATGCATAGCCGAACGCACCAATCATGCTTACGCTGAATAAAAAATCTGGGTGCAGCCATTAGGTGCCTTCGATCGCCTAATAAAGCCAGCAGTCAACATAACTTTTTGAGGCTGCCTTCTTCAACTCCTCGCAACTCTGGTGGGGACTTTCAATAAGGGGCTTCTAGCTGGTGGCTTGGCCTCAGACACCAACTCGATCTTGTGGTTCAACTCCCTCTTAGGTGGTTGCTTGCTAGGTAGCTTTGCGGGCATCACATCACTAAAGGTCTTCAGCACCTTGAGCACCTCCAAGGGTGACTCAATCTCCTTCTCCCTTGGCTCATCATATTTCAGGGCTGCCAAGAAGGTGTCTTCTTGTCTGCTTACCACCTTGGCAAATTGGATGGCTGACACCACCAGCGACCCAACTCTAGACCCTCTCCTTAATGGCACTAGGCATTGGCACCGTGCATCCAAGATGTAAACACAATTGGTAAAAGACACAAGGAGGGCGTTAATTTGAACAAAGAAATCCAACCCAATCACAAACTCATAGTCATCAAGGGGTATTACCTCAATGGTCTCCTTGCCTTTCCAGTCTCCAAGCTGCAACTCCACTCCCCGTGCTATTCCAATGGCTGGAACTTCCTTGGAGTTCACCGTTTTGATGGTACCAGTCCCTTTTTGCACCTTTAGTCTGAGCTTTCAGGCTCCATCACCTTAAATAAAAAGATGTGAGGCACCTGTGTCCACCAGTGCGCTCACCTTCTAACCTGCAACCATCAGATCCGTAAACATCAAGCCCTTTGGGTTGCGGCTCCCCTTACTCTAGACAACATTGAGCACTAACGACCCAAGCTTTGCTGCCCCTGACTCTGGCTCCTCGTTAGACTCTTTCTCTACAGCAGCTAGCTTGCCCTTCTCCGGGCAATTGCGCGCTATGTGGCTCCCTCCACATAGGTAGCATGCTAGTGGCTCTCGGTCCCCTTTTGCTTTCCACTTACCTGTTGGTGGCTTCCTCTCGCCATCCTTGGTTGAACGATCTCGATCTCCACCCTTGGACTATGGATCACAGTCCTTCCCGTTGGACTACTTTTTTCGATCCCTATCATCCCTGCCCTTACCCTTGGGCTCGGTAGACTCAAACTTGTTCAGAGGCTTGAACTCTATCAAGGCCTTGGCAGTAGTCATGGCTTTAGCCAAGTCATGAACTCCTCTCCTTTGTAGCTCATGCTTCACCCACGGCTTCAGCCCATCCATGAAACCAAATAAGGCATCCTTCTCACCTAGATCCGAGATCTATAGCATCAGTTCAAAAAAATTTTGGACATACTCCTTTATGTCCCCTTGCTGGCTCAACCTGCCAACTTCGCCCGTGCCTCATCATCGGCATACTCCGGGTAAAATTGTTCTTTGAACTCTTTTTAGAACTTTGCCAAGGTTCCAATCTTGGCACTCCCACACCTGACATCATCACACCTGCGCCTCCACCACAATAAGGCTACATCAATGAGATACATAGCAGCGGTGCTTACCTTTATTGCCTCGTCTTGCATGCCCATGGCCTGGAAGTACTGCTCCATACCCCAAAGGTAGTTATCTACTTCCTTGGCCGCCCTAGTCCCCTTGAACTCCTTAGGCTTGGGGACATCCAATCTGGACTTGGACACTCCAGCAAACATGCCATTCCCAATGGCAGTCTTGCAAGCAACGAGCTCACTGGTACGCTCCTCCATCCACTGGCGCATGGCCTCCATGCCATCGCGCAAGGTCAGCACTTCAGCCTCCAAGGTCTGATTCTTTTGGGTGAACTCATCCAAGCCTTTGTTGAGAGCAGCTTGCAGCTCACTTTGGATCTCCTCCCCCATGGAGTCTAGCGATGCAATGTGAGTCTCTACCCCCTTAAGCTTCTCCCCCATGTTGCCCATGGTCACCTCCACCTTGGCCAGCCTACCGTCCATGGTAGACCAGATATCTCTAGAACTGGCTTTCCTCCCTCTTCCATGCCCATGCTCCTGGGCCTCTGGTTGTTGGTTAGCAGCATCACTTTGGGATGCCATCTCCTCTAACCTACACAATACAAACACGCAGAATCGAACTTGCTCTGATACCAACTGTCACGGGCTCTGACCTTAGACTCAAAAATTGTGCGGCCTTAGGCTTGGAATCTCCTCCTTTATGCCTAAGTCAGCCTAAAACACAAGCGTACAGGCACTAGAACAACGAGAAGGGCTGATTATGCAAGTTAAAGAGAAACAGGATAAGAAGGCAGAATTCTAAAAATGCTCTTGTATTCACTAAAATAGAAGTGTTTGATGGTGTACAAATGAGGGAGGAGCAGCCTTCTATTTATAGTTGAGGCTCCAACTTACACTTAATGGCAATATCCCTAGAATAAAGGCTAAAATCATAGGATTATACAGATTCCAATCCATCAGGATGCTAACTCCTGATTTTCAGGGTCAACCAAATCTACTAGGATACTGCTGTTGATCCTACCTGCTTCTAGAAGCTTCCCTTGCGTGTCCAGCACCTTAGTCCCTTCTAGATTTGGTGGGGCAGCTTGTATGCCAAGCCTTGGTCTCACGGGCTGGCCTGCAAGTTGGACGGGTGTTCTGAACTTGTTTGCTAGGCCTTACGTGCAGATACCTGCCAGCACGCCTGGACTACGGGCCTCAACCTCTGGCTTGCCTGTTGGTGCACCAGATGCGTTTGGTGCACCCCCCCAGGGCATTAAACTTGGCCCTTATATTGGCCCCCTATCCCTCATCAAACCTCAAGAACTCACACCCCCTTAAAGAGCATTTGAGATTTTACAGGTTTGCTGCCAGTAGCCATTAAAGTGTCTGAAATGGGGACACTTTTTTCAAATGATCACAAAATCTTCTCCACTTTGATTTTTTAGCTGAATGTTTTTGTGCTTGCCAACAAAAATACAAGGATCACCTCTACCAAATTTGGGGACAAAATTCTTTCTAAAAA
Source organism: Durio zibethinus (assembly GCF_002303985.1). The sequence continues at coordinate 32,230,435 of NW_019167826.1, read as the reverse complement.
AATTTTAAAAAATCTTGAACTGCAAAATGTTTCAAAAATCATGAAAAATAGAAAATGGGTCGTCTTGCCACGAAACTTCAAATGAAGGCTTAGGGGACCATTGTATGAATTTACAAGCCATAAAAATGGCATTGGCATGGCAAAAATATGAAGATGTGCTTGAACCCACCTACCATGCATTCGATCCCCAGCTTGCGCATCCCGCCTCTCTGGTCGATTGAGCGCTAGCACGCTCGTTTCGTGGGTTGACTTAGGCATACGGACTTCATCCCCAGTCCAAGCATACGGAGTTCATTCATAGTCTAAGATCAGACCAGACCGAGGGTTGCGACAGCAGGATCGACAGCATGCAAGGGGGATCGGGCCGATCCCTGGCTTGCGCATTCTGCCTCTCCAGCCAGTTGAGCACCCGCATGCCTATTTTGTGGGTTGGCTTAGGCATAGGGAGTTCATCCCACGTCTAAGCCCCAACCCAACCGAGGGTTGTGGTAGCGGGACCGGTAGCACGCAGAGGGGGACCGAGTCGATCCCCGGCTTGAGCATTATGCCTCTCCGGCCAGCTCAGCACTCGCGCGCTCGTTTCGTGGGTTTACTTAGGCATACGGAGTTCATTCCTTGTCTAAGATCAGACCAGACCAAGGGTTGCGGTAGCAAGATCGACAGCACGCAGGGGAGATCAGACTGGTCCCCGGCTTGCGCATTCTACCTCTCCGACCAACTGAGCACCCGCACGCTTGTTTCATGGGTTGGCTTAGGCATACGGAGTCCATTCAATGTCTAAGCATACGGAGTTCATTCCTAGTCTAAGATCAGACTGGACCGAGGGTTGCGGCAGCAGGACCAGCAACAGGATCGACAGCATGCAGGGAGGGACTGGGCCGATCCCCGGCTTGTGCATTCTGCCTCTCCAGTGGACTGAGCACCCGCACGCTCGTTTCATGGGTTGGCTTCGGTATACGGAGATCGTTCCATGTCTGAGCCCCAGTCGGACTGAGGGTTATGGTAGCAGGACCAGCAGTGGGATCGACAGCACGCAAGGGGGACCGGGTTGATCCTTGACTTGTGCATTATGCCTCTCTGGTCGGCCTCTCTGACCGGCTGAGCGCCCGCACGCTCTTTTCATGGGTCGACTTAGGCATACAGAGTTCATCCCCAGTCTAAGCATACGGAGTTCATTCCCAGTCAAAGATCAGACCGGATCGAGGGTTGCGACAGCAAGATCAATAGCACGCAGGGGGGATCGAGTCGATCCCCAGCTTACGCATTCTGCCTCTTCGACCGACTGGGCACCCGCACGCCCGTTTCGTGGGTTGGCTTAGGCATAGAGAGTTCATTCCATGTCTAAGCCCCATCCGGATCGAGGGTTGTGGCAACAAGACTTGCAGCACACAGGGGGGGACCGGGTCGATCCCTGGCTTGTGCATTATGCCTCTTCGGCTGGCTCAGCACCCGTACACTCATTTTGTGGGTTGACTTATGCATACACAGTTCATTCTCAGTCTAAGATCGGACTGAACTGAGGGTTACGGTAGTAAGATCGATAGCACGCAGGGGGGACCAGACCAATCCCCTGCTTGCGCATTCTGCCTCTTTGACCGGCTGAGCGCCCATACACCTATTTCATGGGTTGGCTTAGGCATAGGGAGTTCATTCCATGTCTGGGCCCCAGTCGGATCGAGGGTTGTGGCAACAGGACCGACAGCATGCAGAGGGGGACCAGGCCGATCCTCGACTTGTGCATTATGCCTCTTCGGCTAGCTCAGCGCCCGTTCGCTCGTTTCGTGGGTTGACTTATGCATACAGAGTTCATTTCCAGTCTAAGATCAGACCGGACTGAGGGTTGTGGCAGCAGGATCGGCAGCACGTAAGGGGGATCAGGCCGATCCCCGGCTTGCGCATTCTACCTCTTCGGTCGGCTGAGCACCTGCACACCCATTTCATTGGTTGGCTTAGGCATAGGGAGTTCATTCCATGTCTAAGCCCCAGCCGGATCGAGGGTTGTGGCAGCGAGACTGGTAGCACGCAGAGGGGGACCGGGCCGATCCCCGGCTTGTGCATTTGCCCATCGGTCGGCTCAGCGCCTGTACGCTCGTTTTGTGGGTTGACTTAGGCATATAGAGTTCATTCCCAATCTAAGATCAGACTAGACCGAGGGTTGCGGCAGCAGGATCGACAGCACGCAGGGGGACCGGGCCGATCCTCGGCTTGCGCATTCTACCTCTCCGATCAGCTGAGCACCCACATGTTTGTTTCATGGGTTGGCTTAGGCATAGGGAGTTCATTCCATGTCTAAGCCCTAGCCGGATCAATGGTTGTGCCAACGGGATCGGCAGCATGCAGAGGCAGATCGAGCCGATCCCCAGCTTGCTCATTTTGCCTCTTCGGTCGACTCAATGCCCGCACGCTCGTTTCATGGGCTGAGTTATGCAGACGGAGTTCATTCCTAGTCTAAGATTAGACCAGATCGAGGGTTGTGGCAGCAGGATCAACAGCACGCATGTGGGATCGGGCCGATCCCCAACGTGCGCATTCTACCTCTCCGGTCGACTGAGCGCCCGCACACTCGTTTCGTGGGTTGGCTTAGGCATACGGAGTTGATTCCACGTCTAAGCATACGGGGTTCATTCCCAGTCTAAGATTTGGAGCCACGGTGCACATGCTGGGCTCGGCCATGTGCTGGTGCCACATTTTTTTCACCCGGGGCACCATCGTTGGGGCATCGTCGGAGAGCCTAACTGGTGGCATTGAGGGTTCCAACGATTGGGAGGGCCGGGGTGTGTGCACGCATGATGTTCGATGGATGCTGATACTTGGGCCTTATATTGGCCCCCTATCCCTCATCAAACCTCGAGAACTCACACCCCCTTAAAGAGCATTTGAGATTTATAGGTTTGCTGCCAGTAGCCATTAAAGTGTCTGAAATGGGAACACATTTTTCAAATGGTCACAAAATCTTCTCCACTTCAATTTTTTCGCTGAATTGTTTTGTGCATGCCAATAAAAATACAAGGATCACCTCTACGAATTTTGGGGACAAAACTCCTAAAAAAATTTTAAAAAATCCCGAACTGTAAAAAGTTTCAAAAATCATGAAAAATAGAAAATGGGTCGTCTTGCCACGAAACTTCACATGAAGCCTTAGGGGACCATTCTATGAATTTACAAGCCATAAAACTGGCATTGGCATGGTAGAAATATGAAGATGTGCTTGAACCCACCTACCACCCGTTCGATCCCCGACTTGCCCATCCTGCCTCTCTGGTCGACTGAGCGCCCGTACCCTCGTTTCGTGGGTTGACTTAGGTATACGGAGTTTATCCCCAGTCTAAGCATACGGAGTTCATTCCCAGTCTAAGATCGGATCGGATCGAGGGTTGCGGCAATAGGATCGACAGCACGTAGGGGGACCGACCGATCCCCGATTTACGCATTCTGCCTCTCCAGCCGATTGAGTGCTCGCACGCCCATTTTGTGGGTTGGCTTAGGCATAAGGAGTGCATTCCATGTCTGAGCCCCAGTCGGGCCGAGGGTTGTGGCAGCGAGATCGGCAGCACACAGAGGAGGATCGGGCCGATCCTCAGCTTGCGCATTATGCCTCTCCTGCCGGCTCAGTGCCCGTATGCTCATTTCATGGGTTGACTTAGGCATATGGACTTCATTTCCAGTCTAAGATTGGACCAGATCGAGGGTTGTAGTAGCAGGATCAATAGCATGTAGGGGGGATCAGGTCAATCCCCGGCTCGCGCATTCTACCTCTCCGACCGACTGAGCACCCGTACGCTCGTTTCATGGGTTGGCTTAGGCATACAGAGTTTTTTCATGACTAAGCATATGGAGTTTCATTCCCAGTCTAAGATCGGATCGGACCGAGGGTTCCGACAGCAGGATCGATAGCATGCAGGGGGGATCGAGCTGATCCTTGGCTCACGTATTCTGCCTCTTCGGCCTGTTGAGCGCCCGCACGCTCGTTTCGTGGGTTAGCTTAGGCATACGGAGTTCATTCCATGTCTAAGCCCCAATCGGACCGAGGGTTGTGGTAGCGGGATCGGCAGCACGCAGAGGGGGACTGGGCTAATCCCTGGGCTTGTGCATTATGCCTCTCCGATTGGCTTCTCCGACCAGCTGAGTGCCCGCACGCTCGTTTCGTGGGTTGACTTAGGCATACGGAGTTTATCCCCAGTCTAAGCATATGAAGTTGATTCCCAGTCTAAGATCAGACTAGACCGAGGGTTGCGAAAGCAGGATGGGCAGCACGCAGGGGGGACTGAGTCGATCCCCGACTTGCGCATTCTGCCTCCTCGGTCGGTTGAGCACCTGCACGTCCATTTCGTGGGTTGGCTTAGGCATAGGGAGTTCATTCCATGTCTAAGCCTCAGCTAGATCAAGGGTTGTGGCAGCGGGACCGGTAGCACATAGAGGGGGACTAGGTCGATCCCCGGCTTGCGCATTATGCCTCTTCGATCGGGTCAGCGCCCACATGCTCGTTTCATGGGTTGACTTATGCATACGGAGTTCTTTCCCAGTCTAAGATCAAACTGAACCGAGGGTTGCAGCAGCAGGATCGATAGTATGCAGGGGAGGACCGGGTCGATCCTTGGCTTGCGCATTCTGCCTCTCCGACCGGCTGAGCGCCCGCAAGCTCATTTCGTGGGTTGGCTTAGGCACACGGAGTTCATTCCAAGTCTAAGCATATGGAGTTCATTCCCAGTCTAAGATTTTGAGCCACGGTGCACATGCTGGGCTCGGGCATGTGCTGGTGCCACATTTTTTTCACCCGGGGCACAATCGTCGGAGCATCACCGGAGAGCCTAACCGATGGCATTGGGGGTTCCGACGATTGGGTGGGCCGGGGGGTGTGCGCACATGATCTATGACGAGTGCTGGTACTTGGCCCTTATATTGGCCCCCTATCCCTCAACGAACCTTGAGAACTCACACCCCCTTAAAGTGCTTTGGAGATTTTATAGGTTTGCTGCCAGTAGCTATTAAAGTGTCTGAAATGGTGACACTTTTTTCAAACAGTCACAAAATGTTCTCCACTTTGATTTTTTAGCTGAAGTTTTTTTTGCATGCCAACAAAAATTCAAGGATCGCCTCTAATAAATTTGGGGACAAAAATCTTTCTAAAAAAATTTTAAAAAATCCCGCACCATAAAAGGTTTCAAAAATTGTGAAAAATAGAAAACGGGTCGTCTTGCCACGAAACTTCACATGAAGGCTTAGGGGACCATTGTATGAATTTACAAGCCATAAAAATGGCATTGGCATGGCAAAAATATGAAGATGTGCTTGAACCCACCTACCACCCGTTCGATCCCCGGCTTGCGCATCCTGCCTCTCTGGTCGACTGAGCGCCCGCATGCTCATTTTGTGGGTTGACTTAGGCATACGGAGTTCATCCCCAGTCAAAGCATACAGAGTTCAATCCCAGTCTAAGATCCGAGCAGATCGAGGGTTGCAACAGCAAGATCGACAGCACGTAAGGGGATCGGGCCAATACCTGGCTTGCGCATTCTACCTCTCTGGCCGGGTGAGCGCCCGTATGCCTGTTTCGTGGGTTGGCTTAGGCATAGGGAGTTCATTTCATGTCTATGCCCCAGTCGGATCGAGGGTTGTGGTAGTGGACCGGCAGCACGCAGAGGGGGACCGGGCTGATCCCCGACTTGTGCATTATGCCTTTCCGACCGGTTCAGTGCTCGCACGCTCATTTCATGGGTTGACTTAGGCATACGGAGTTCATTCCCAGTCTAAGATCGAATCGGACCAAGGGTTGGGGTAGCAGGATCGACAGCATACAGGGGGGACCAGGCCTGCTGGCTAAGCGCCTGTACGCTCCTTTCGTGGGTTGGCTTAGGCATACAGAGTTCATTCCATGTCTAAGCATACGGAGTTCATTCGCAGTCTATGATCAGACCAGATCGAGGCTTGTGGTAGCAGGACCAGTAGCAGGATCGATAGAATGCAGGGGGTAATCGGGTCGATCCCCGGCTTACACATTCTGCCTCTCCGGCCGGCTGAGCGCATGCACGCTCGTTTCATGGGTTGACTTAGGCATACGGAGTTCAACCCCAGTCTAAGCATACGGAGTTCATTCCCAGTCTAAGATCAAATCGGACCGAGGGTTACGGTGCAGGATCGACAGCACGCAGGGGGACCGGGCCGATCCCTGGCTTGCGCATTCTGCCTCTTCAGCTGGCTTAGCACCCACATGTCTATTTCATAGGTTGGCTTAGGCATAGGGAGTTCATTCCATGTCTAAGCCCCAGCCGAACTGGGGCTTGTGGCAGCGGGACCAACAGCCTACAAAGGGGGATCGATGCGATCCCCAGCTTGCGCACTATGCCCCTACGACCGGTTCATCACCTGAATGCTCGTTTCGGGGGTTGAATTAGGCATCCAGAGTTCATTCCCAGTCTAAGATCGGATCGGATCGAGGGTTGGGACAACAGGATTGACAGCACGCATGGGGGATCAGGCCAGTCCTCGGCTTATGCATTCTGCCCCTCCGACCGACTGAGCACCCACACGCTCGTTCGTGGGTTGGTTTAGGCATACGGAGTTCATTCCATGTTTAAGCATACGGAAATTCATTCTCAATCTAAGATCGGATCAGACCGAAGGTTACGGCAGCAGGACCAACAGCAAGATCGACAGCACGTAGGAGTGACCGGGCCGATCCCCGGCTTGTGCATTCTGCCGCTCCGATCGACTGAGCGCCCGCACGCTCGTTTCATGGGTTGGCTTAGGCATACGAATTTCATTCCATGTCTAAGCCCCAGCCAGATTGAGGGTTGTGGCAGCAGGACCTGTAGCGAGATCACCAGCACGCAGAGGGGACTGGATCGATCCACGGATTGTGCATTATGCCTCTCCGGCCGGCTGAGCGCCCGCACGCTTGTTTCATGGGTTGACTTAGGCATACGGAGTTCATCCCCAGTCTAAGCATACAGAGTTCATTCCCAGTCTAAGATCGGACCGGACCGAGGGTTGCGGTAGCAGGATAGGCAGCACGTAGGGGGGACCAGGCCGATCCTCGACTAGCGCATTTTACTTCTCTGGCCGGTTGAGCGGCCCGCCACGCCCGTTTCGTGGGTTGGCTTAGGCATAGGGAGTTAATTCCATGTCTAAGCCCCAGCCGAATCGTGGGTTGTGGCAGTCGGACCGGTAACACGCAGAGGGGATCGGGCCGATCCCCGGCTTGCGCATTATGCCTCTCCGGTCGGCTCAGTGCCCGAACCTTCGTTTCGTGGGTTGACTTAGGCATATGGAGTTCATTCCCAGTCTAAGATTGAACTGGACTGAAGGTTGCAACAGCAGGATCGATAGCACATAGGGGGGATCGGGCCGGTCCCCAGCTTGCACATTCTGCCACTCCGACGACTGAGCACCCGCACGCTCGTTTCATGGGTTGGCTTAGGCATACAGAGTTCATTCCATGTCTAAGCATACGGAGTTCATTCCCAGTCTAAGATCGAACCGAACCGAGGGTTGTGGCAGCAGGGTCGACAGCACGCAGGGGGGACCAGGCCAATCTCCGACTTGTACATTCTGCCTCTCTGACCGGTTGAGCACCCATACGCCCGTTTCATGGGTTGGCTTAGGCATAGGGAGTTCATTCCATGCCTAAGCCCCAACCGGACCGAGGGCTGTGGCAACGAGACTGGTAGTACGCAGAGGGGGACTGGCTCGATCCCCGACTTGCCCATTATGCCTCTCCGACCTGCTGAGCACCCGTACGCTCGTTTCGTGGGTTGGCTTATGGCATACGGAGTTCATTCCATGTTTAACCATATTGGAGTTCATTCCACAGTCTAAGAGTTTGAGCCATGGTGCACATTTGGGCTTGGGCATGTGCTGGGTGCTGCATTTTTTTCGCTTAGGGGCACCATCATCGAAGCATCATCGGAGAAGCATAACCGACGGCATTTGGGATTCCGACGATTGTAGGCGGTCGGGGGGTGTGGCACATGATGTGCGATAGCCGGTGCTGTATTGGCCCTTATATTGGCCCTATCACCTCATCCAAACCTCAAGAACTTCGCACCCCCTTTAAAGAGCATTTGAGATTTTATAGGTTGCTGCCAGTAGCCATTAACAGTGTCTGGAAATGGGGGACACTTTTTCAAATTGGTCACAAAATTCTTCTCCACTTTAATTTTTATTGAATTTTTTTATGCATGCCAAAAAAATATGACGGATCACCCCTTATCAAATTTGGGGAAAAAATTCTTTCTAAAAAAATTTAAAAATCCTGAATCGTAAAAAGTTTCGAAAATCATGAAAAATAGAAAATGGGTCGTCTTGCCACGAAACTTCACATGAAGGAGTAGGGACCATTGTATGAATTTACAAGCATAAAAATGGCATTGGCAAGGCAGAAATGTGAAGATGTGCTTGAACCCACTTACCACCCGTTTGATCCTCGGCATGCGCATCCTGCCTCTCTGGTCGATTGAGTGTCCGCACGCTCGTTTCGTGGGTTGACTTAGGCATACGAAGTTCATCCCTAGTCTAAGCATACGAAGTTCATTCCCAGTCTAAGATCAAACTGGACTGAGGGTTGCAAGCAGCAGGATCGACAGTATGCAATAGGGATCGGGCCCATCCTTGACTTGTGCATTCTACCTCTGCAGCTGGCTGAGCGGCCCACACGCCCATTTCGTGGGTTGGCTTAGGCATAGGGAGTTCATTCCATGTCTAAGTGCTAGCAGGACGAGGGTTGTGGCACGGGACCGACAGCACGTAGAGGGGGATCGGGGCGATCCTCGGCTTGCTCATTATGCCTCTCCGGCCGGTTCAACGCCCGCACGCTTGTTTCATGGGTTGACTTCGGCATACAGAGTTCATTTCTAGTCTAAGATCGGATCAGATCGAGGGTTGCGACAACAAGATCGATAGCACGCAGGGGGGACCGAGTCGATCCCCAGCTTAGGCATTCTGGCTCTTCGGCCGGCTGAGCACCCGCACGCTCGTTTTGTGGGTTAGCTTAGGCATACGGAGTTCAATCCATGTCTAAGCATACGGAGTTTATTCCTAGTCTAAGATCGGATCAAACCGAGGGTTACAGTAACAGTACCAGCAACAGGATCAACAGCACACATGGAGGACCGGGTCGATCATTGGCTTGTGCATTTTGCCTCTCCGATCGGCCTCTTCAGTCGACTGAACGCCTGCATGCTTGTTTCGTGGGTTGACTTAGGCATACGGAGGGTTGTGGTAGCAGGACCAGTAGCAGATAGCACGCAGGGGGGACCGGGCCGATCCCTGACTTGCGCATTCTGGCTCTCCAGCCAGCTTGAGCCCCCTCTACGCTCGTTTGTGGGTTGGGCTTAGGGCATACGGAGTTTATTCCATGTCTAAGGCCCCATTCGGACCAAGGGTGTGGAGCAGGACCGGTGGCGGGATCCGGTAGCAACGTAGAGTGGATCGGGCTGATCCTCGACTTGTGCATTTATGCCTCTCCGACCGACCTTTCCGATCGGTTGGATCGCCCGCACGCTCGTTTCGTTGGGTGACTTAGGCATACAGAAATCATCTCTAGTCTAAGCAAACGGAGTTCAATTCCCAGTCTAAGATCTAACCGGATCGAGGGTTGTGGCAGCAGGATCGACAGCACGTAGGGGGGACCGGGTCGATCCCCGTCTTGGCACATTCTTCCTCTCCGGGCCGGCTGTGCGCCTGTACGCCCGTTTCGTGGGCTTGGCTTAGGCATTAGGGAGTTCATTCCATGGACTAAGCCCCAGTCGGACCGAGGGTTGTGGCAGCAGGGACCGACGGGCACGAGAGGGGGATCGGGCCGATCCCCGGCTTGTGCATTATGCCTCTTTGGCTGGCTTAGCGCCCGCACGCTTGTTTTGTGGGTTGACTTAGGCATACGGAGTTCATTTCCTATCTAAGATCAGACTGGATCAAGGGTTGCGACAGCAGGATCGACAGCATGCAGGGTGGGATCGGGCTGGTCCTCAGCTTGCGCATTCCACCTCTCTGACCGGCTGAGCACCCGCACGCTCATTTCGTTCCATTCTAAGCATACGGAGTTCATTCCCAGTCTAAGATCGGATCAGACTGAAGGTTGCGATAGCAGGACCAGCAGCATGCAGGAGGGGACCGGGCCAATCCCCGACTTATGCATTCTACCTCTCCGACTGGCTAACTACTTGCACACTTGTTTTGTGGGTTGGCTTAGGCATACGGAGTTCATTCCACGTCTCAGCCTCAGTCGGATCGAGGGTTATGGCAGTAGGACCGATAGTGGGATCGACAACACGCAGATGGGGATTGGGTTGATCCCCAGCTTGTGCATTATGCCTCTCTGACCGGCCTCTCCAGTCGGTTGAGCACCTGTACACTCATTTCATGGGTTGACTTAGGCATACGGAGTTCATCCCTAGTCTAAGCATACGAAGTTCATTCCCAGTCTAAGATCAGACCAGACCAAAGGTTGCGGTAGCAGGATCGATAACACATAGAGGGGACCGGACAGTCCTCGACTTACGCATTCTGCCTCTCCGGATGGCTGAGTGCCCTCACGCTCGTTTTGCGGCTTGGCTTAGGCATAGGGAGTTCATTCCATGTCTAAGCCCTAATCGGACCAAGGGTTGTGGTAGTGGGATCGACAGCACATAGAGGGGGATCGGTCTGATTCTTGGCTTGCGCATTCTATCTCTCCAGCCAGCCTCTTCGGTCGGCTAAGCGCTCGCACGCTCGTTTCATGGGTTGACTTAGTCATACGAAGTTCATCCCTAATCCAAGCATACGGAGTTCATTCCCAGTCTAAGATCGAACCGGATCGAGGGTTACGGCAGTAGGATCAGCAGCATGCAGGGGGGACTGGGTCAATCCCCGACTTGTGCATTCTGCGTCTCCGACTGGCTGAGCACTTGCACGACCGTTTCATGGGTTGGCTTAGGCATAGGGAGTTCATTCCATGTCTAAGCCCTAACCGGACCGAGGGTTGTGGCAGCGGGACCGACAGCACGTAGAGAGGGACCGGGCTGATCCCCGACTTGTGCATTCTACCTCTCCGGCCAGCTGAGCACCTGCACGTTCATTTCGTGGGTTGACTTAGCCATACGGAGTTCATTCCATGTCTAAGCATACACCGGAGCATTATCGGAAAGCCTAACCGAAGGCATTAGGGGTTCCGACGATTGGGGGGCCAGGGGGTGTGCACACATGATATGCGATGGGTGCTGGTACTTGGCCCTTATATTGGCCCCCTATCCCTCATCAAACCTCGAGAACTCACACCCCCTTAAAGAGCATGTGAGATTTTATAGGTTTGCTGCTAGTAGCCATTAAAGTGTCTGAAATGGGGACATTATTTTCAAACGGTCACAAAATCTTCTCCACTTTGAGTTTTTAGCTAAATTTTTTTGTGCATGCCAAAAATAATGCAAGCATCACCTCTACCAAATTTAGGGACAAAACTCTTTCTAAAAAAATTTTAAAAAATCCCAAACCTTAAAAAGTTTCGAAAATCATGAAAACTAGAAAACGGGTCGTCTTGCTAGGAAACTTCACATGAAGGCTTAGGGGACCATTGTATGAATTTACAAGCCATAAAAATGGCATTGGCATGGCAAAAAGATGAAGATGTGCTTGAACCCACCTACCACCCGTTCGATCCTCGGCTTATGCATCCTGCCTCTCTAGTCGATTGAGCGTCCGTACGCTCATTTCATGGGTGGACTTAGGCATACGGAGTTCATCCCCAGTCTAAGCATACGAAGTTCATTCCCAGTCTAAAAATAGATCAAATCGAGTGTTACGGCAGTAGGATCGGCAGCACGTAGGGGGGATCGGGTTGATCCCTGGCTTACGCATTCTGCCTCTCCGAGTGGCTGAGCACCCGTATGCTCATTTCATGGGTTGACTTAGGCATACAGAGTTTATTCCCAGTCTAAGATCAGACCAGACCGAGGGTTGTGGCAGTAGGTTCGACAGCATGCAGGGGGGACCGAGTCGATCCTGGCTTACGCATTCTGCCTCTCTGACCGGCTGAGCACCCGTACGTTCGTTTTATGGGTTGGCTTAGGCATACGGAGTTCATTCCATGTCTAAGCATACGAAGTTCATTCCCAATCTAAGATCGGATCAAACCGAGGGTTGCAGTAGCAGGACCAGCAGTAGGATCAGTAGCACACAGGGAAGACCAGGTCGATCCTTGGCTTGTGCATTCTGCCTCTCCGACCGGCCTCTTCAGTCGACTAAGTGCCCGCATGCTCGTTTCGTGGGTTGACTTAGGCATACGGAGTTCATCCCTAATCTAAGCATACAAAGTTCATTCCCAGTCTAATATCAGACCGGACCAAGGGTTACGGCAGTAGGATCGATAGCACGTAGGGGGAGACCAGGCCGATCCCCGACTTGCGCATTCTGCCTCGCCGGTCGACTGAGCGCCCGCACGCTCATTTCGTGGGTTGGCTTAGGCATACGGAGTTCGATTCCATGTCTAAGCCCTTAGTCGGACGAGGGTTGTGGAAGCAAGACTGACAGCGGGATCGACACACGCAAAAGGGATCGGAACTGATCCTCGGCTTACGCATTATGCCTCTCGACCGGCTGAGCGGCCGCACGCTCGTTTCATGGGTTAACTTAGCATACGGAGTCATCCCCAGTCTAAGCATACAAAGTTCATTCCCAGTCTAAGATCGGATCGGAAACCGAGGCTTGTGGCAGCAGGATCTGACAGCATGCAAGGGGGACCGCGGCTGATCCATACAGATTGTGCATTCTGGCCTCTCGATCGTCTGAGCGCCAAAGCACGCCCGTTTCGTTGGTTGGCTTAGGCATTAGTTCCATTTCTATTGTCTAAGCCCCAGCTGAATCGAGGTTTTGTTGCAGTGGACCGATAGCGTAGAGGGGACCAGCCGATCCCCGGCTTGCGCATTGTGCCTCTCCAACCTGCCTCAACGCCACTGAACACTCGTTTCATGGGTGGACTTAGGCATACGAAGTTCATTCCCAGTCTAAGATCAGACTAGACCGAGGGTTGCAGCAGTAGGATCGATAGCATGCAGGGGGGACCAGGCCAATCCTTGACTTACGCATTCTGCCTCTCCAGTCGACTGAGCGCCCGCACGCTCGTTTCATGGGTTGGCTTAGGTATACGGAGTTCATTCCATGTCTAAGCATACGGAGTTCATTCCCAGTCTAAGATCAGACCGGATCGAGGGTTGCGACAGCAAGACCAGCAGCAGGATCGGTAGCACGTAGTGAAGGATCGGGCCGATCCTCGGGTTACGCATTCTGCCTCTCCGATCGACTGAGCGCCCGAACGTTCGTTTGGTGGGTTGGCTTAGGCATACGGAGTTCATTCCATGTCTAAGCCCCAGTCGGATCAAGGGTTGTGGTAGCAGCACCGGCAGTGGGATCGGTAGGACATAGAGGGGGACCAAGCTGATCCTAGGCTTGCACATTATGCCTCTCTGATCGGCCTTTCCAGTCGGCTGAGCGTTCGCATGCTCATTTCGTGGGTTGACTTAGGCATACGGAGTTCATCCCCAGTCTAAGCATATGGAGTTCATTCTCAGTCTAAGATCAGACCGAATCGAGGATTGCGATAGCAGGATTGACAGCACGTAGGGGTGACCGGGCCGATCCCTGGCATGCGCATTCTGCCTCTCCGACCGGCTGAGCACCCGCACGACCATTTCATGGGTTGGTTTAGGCATAGGGAGTTCATTCCATGTCTAAGCCCTAGCCGAACCAAGTGTTGTGGCAGCGGGACCAATAGCACACAGAGGGGGATCGGGTCGATCCCCAGCTTGCGCATTATGCCTCTCCGGGCAGCTCAACGTCCGAACGCTCGTTTCATGGGTTGACTTAGGCATACAGAGTTATTCATAATCTAAGATCAGACTACACGAGGTTGCGCAAGCAGGACTAGCAGTAGGATCCAACAACATCCAGGATGCATTGGTCAATCCCGAAAGCATTCTACCTCTCGGTCAGCCTTCCGCCGACTGAGACCTAGGCCTCGTTTGGGTGACTTAGCATACGGATGTCATCCTCAGTCTAAGCATACGGAGCATTCCACAGCCTAAGATCAGATCGCAATGAGGTTACATGGTAGAACTAGTAGCAGGATCGACAGCATGCAGGGGTATTCGGTTCGATCCCCGACTTGCCATTTACCTCTTGTTGACTGAGCGCCCGATACACTCATTCAGGGTTGCTTATGTATACGAGTTCATTTATGTTAAGCCATACGGAGTTCATTCCCAGTCTAAGATTTGAGCACGGTGCACATGCTGGCTTGGGCATGTGCTGAGTGCCTCTTTGTTTTCGCCCGGGCCACCATCGTCGGAGCATCACTGGAGAGCCTAACCGACGGCATTGGGGTTCCGGTGATTGGGGGGCGGGGGGTGTGCGCACATGATGTGCGATGGGTACTGGTACTTGTGTCACGGGCTCTGACCTTAGACTCAGAAACCATGTGGCCTTAGGCTTGGAATCTCCTCCTTTATGCCTAAGTCAACCTAAAACACAAACGTACGGGCACTAGAACAACGGGAAGGACTAATTTTGCAAGTAAAAGAGAAACAGGATAAGAAGGTAGAATTTTTGAAATGCTCTTGTATTCACTGAAACGGAAGTGTTTGATGGTGTACAAATGAGGGAGAAGCAACCCTTTATTTATAGTTGAGGCTCCAGCTTACACTTAATGGTAATATCCCTAGAATAAAGGTTAAAATCATGGGATTATACAGATTACAATCAATCAGGACCTCCTTCTCATATGAGTCCCTTGCTCCCAATGGCGTACGCTTTGACTCTGCCTGTCCTGGATCTCCCTCATCCTCATGAAACGGCTTGAGCATGCTCACATGGAACATCGAGTGTACCCTCGGTTTGGGTGGCATATCCAGCTTGTAGGCAACCTTGCCTACCCTCTTCACTACTCGAAAAGGTCCCTCATAGCTCTGTACTAGGCCTTTGTGCAGCCCCCTATGGCGCATAATGGGATGCAGCTTCACCAACACAAGTCTCCAACCTGGAACTGCACGTCCCGCCAATTCTGGTCTGCCCACTTCTTTGACCTTTTAGCCACCTTGTGTAGACAAACTCTGGTCAAGTTAGTTTGCTCCAGCCATGCCTTGGCAAACTTGTATGCTACTGGATTCGGCCCTGTATAACCTGCAGCAATCGAACCGGGTGTTAGTGGTTGTTGCCCTGTCACAACCTCAAATGGGCTCTGGTTTGTTGCCTCGTTCCTTTGCAAGTTATAGGAAAACTGTGCAATATCTAGCAGCTTTGGCCAGTCCCTTTGTGTGGCACTCACATAGTGCCTGAGGTAGACCTCTAATAGTCCATTCACTCATTCTGTTTGCCCATCAGTCTGCGGATGCATGCTGGTGGAAAAGTGCAAGTCTGACCTCAATAGCTTGAACAACTTAATCCAGAACCTGCCCGTGAAATGCCCATCCCGATCACTAACAATGGTTCTCGGCACTCCCCAGTACTTAACCATGTTCTTCAGGAACAATCGAGCTGCCTCCTCGGCTGGGCACACCTTGGTTGCTGGAATGAAGATTCCATACTTGGAAAACCTATCCACCACTACCATGATGCTTTCAAACCCTTCTGCTTTGGGTAGATAGACTATAAAGTCTAGAGAAACACTCTCCCATGGTCACTCTGGCACTGGCAATGGCTCCAAGAGACCGCTTGGTTTCTTAAGCTCCTCTTTGTCCTGTTGGCACACAAGACAAGTCTTCACATAGGCCTCCACATCATCCCTCATGTCTGGCCAGTAGTACCAATCCTCGATCAATGCTAAGGTATGACTCACTCCAGGGTGTCCAGCCCCCCTTGAATCATGGCATTCTTGCAAAACTTCCTTGTGGAGCTTCTCGTGCTGTGGCACAAATAGTCTACTTCCCCTGGTGTATAGCAAGCCATCCTGCAACCAAAACTGCCTAGTCTTACCTTGTTGGGCGTACTCCATCAAAGCCTTGGTTGTAGGATCATGCGTAAGTCCCTCCTTGATGCGCGGCACCAGTGACCCCTCTGGTTGGCTAATGGTAGCAAGGTTAGCCTTCCTGCTCAGGGCGTCTGCCACTAGGTTCACCCACCCCAGCTTGTACTCCATCTGGAAATCAAATTCTGAAAGAAAATCTTACCATCTCGCCTACTTGAGGGACAGCTTCTTTCTGCATTTGGAAGTAGTTGGTAGCCATATTGTCCGTCTTAACCACGAACCTCAACCCCAACAGGTAATGGCTTCAAGTGCACAAGCAGTGCACCACTACGGTCATCTCCTTCTCTTGGACCGTGTACTTGCGCTCAGTCTCGTTCAGCTTCCTGCTCTCAAACGTGACTGGACGTCCCTCCTGCATCAACACGCCCCCTATGGCAAAGTCTGATGCATCCGTATGCACCTCATATGGCTTGGCATGGTCTGGCAATGCAAGACTGGCTCTTCGGTCACAGCCCACTTCAACCTGTGAAAGGCTTCCTGGCACCCTGCGCTCTACTCCCATGCTTTCCCTTTCTTGAGCAAGTCAGTCAATGGCGTGGCTATTGCTGAGTGACCTTTGATGAACCGCCTGTAGTAGTTGACCAGCCCAAGGAATGATCTCAACTCAGTGACCTTGGCTGATGGTTGCCACTCCAGGATGGCGTGTATCTTGCCTTCATCCATGCATATCCTGCCACCTCCCATTATGTGGCCAAGGAACGGGATCTACTGCTGGGCGAATGAGCACTTCTCCCTCTTAACAAATAGCTTGTGCGCCCGTAACACCTCGAACACCTATCTCAAGTGGTCTACATGCTCTCCTAAAGTCTGGCTGTAGATCACAATGTCATCCAAATAAACCACAATAAATCAATCAAGGAATGACTGAAGTACTTTGTTCATAAAGGTGTAGAATGTTACTCGAGCGTTCATGAGTCCGAAAGGCATCACCAAGAACTCATACGAACCATATCGAGTGACACATGCTGTCTTTGGCTCATCTCCCTCCGTGATCCTAACTTGATAGTAGCCTGACCTCAAATCCAGCTTGGTGAACCACCTTGCGCTCCCAAGTTGATCGAACAAGTCCGTAATAAGTGCGATGGGGTACTTGTTCTTGATGGTCAGCTTATTCAAAGCCCGGTAGTCTATGCACAGCTGTAACGACCCATCATGCTTGTGCTGAATAGAACCGGTGCACCATAGGTTGCCTTCGATGGCCTGATGAAGCCAGCATCAACTAACTCTTTGAGCTACTTCTTCAACTCCTCCAACTCTGGTGGAGACATTCGGTAAGGGGCTCTAGCTGGTGGCTTGGCCTCGGACACCAGCTCAATCTTGTGGTCCACCTCCTCTTAAGTGGTAGCTCGGTAGGTAGCTTTGCGGGCATCACATCACTAAAGGTCTTCAGCACCTTTAGCACCTTCAAGGGTGACTCAGTCTCCTTCTCCCTTGGCTCATCATATTTCAGGGCTGCCAAGAAGGTGTCTTCTTGTCTGCTTACCGCCTTGGCAAATTGGATGGCTGACACCACCCGCGACCTAACTCCAGACCCTCTCCTCAATGGCACTAGGCATTGGCACTGTGCATCCAAGATGCAAACACAATTGACAAAAGGCACAAGGAGGGCATTAATTCGAATAAGGAAATCTAACCCAATCACAAACTCATAGTTGTCAAGGGGTATTACCTTAATGGTCTCCTTGCCTTTCCAGTCTCCAAGCTGCAACTCCACTCCCCGTGCTACTCTAATCACTGGAACTTCCTTGGAGTTCACCGTTTTGATGGTACCAGTCCCTTTCTGCACCTTTAGTCTGAGCTTCCGAGCTCTATCACCTAAAATAAAAAGATGTGAGGCACCTGTGTCCACTAGTACCCTCACCTTCTGACCCACAACCATCAAATCCGTAAACATCAAGCCCTTTGGATTACGGCTCCCCTTACTCTGGACAACATTGAGCACCAACGACCCAAGCTTTGCTGCCCTTGACTCTGGCTCCTCGTCAGACTCCTTATCTACAGCTGCCAGCTTGCCCTTCTACTGGTAATTACGTGCTATGTGGCTCCATCCATATAGGTAGCATGCTAGTGGCTCTCGGTCTCCTTTTGCTTTCCACTTGCCTGCTGGTGGCTTCCTCTCGCCATCCTTGGTTGAACGGTCTTAGTCTCCATCCTTGGACTCCCGATCACAGTCCTTCCCCTTGGACTGCTTCTTTCGGTCCCTATTATCCCTGCCCTTACCCTTGGGCTTGGTAGACTCGAACTTGTTCAGAGGCTTGAACTCTATCAATGCCTCGATAGTAGTCATGGCTTTAGCCAAGTCATGAACTCCTCTCTTTTATAGCTCATGCGTCACCCATGGCTTCAGCCCATCCATGAAAGCAAATAAGGCATCCTTTTCGCCTAGATCCGAGATCTGTAGCATCAGTTCAGAAAATTTTTGGACATACTCCCTTATGTCCCCTTGCTGGCTCAGCCTGCGCAACTTTGCCCGCGCTTCATCATCGGCATACTATGGGTAAAATTGTTCTCTGAACTCTTTTTGGAAATCTACCCAGGTTCCAATCTTGGCACTCCTACGCCTGACATCATCACACCTGCGCCTCCACCACAATAAGGCTACATCAGTGAGATACATAGCAGCGGTGCTTATCTTTATCGCCTCGTCTTGCATGCCCATGGCCTGGAAGTACTGCTCCATACCCCAAAGGTAGTTATCTACTTTCTTGGCCGCCCTAGTCCCCTTCAACTCTTTAGGCTTAGGGACATCCAATCTAGACTTGGACACTCCAGCAAACATGCCATTCCCAATGGCAGTCTTGCAAGCAACGAGCTCACTGGTAAGCTCCTCCATCCGCTGGCGTATGGCCTCCATGCCATCGTGCAAGGTCAGCACTTCAACCTCCAAGGTCTGATTCTTTTGGGTGAACATATCTAAGCCTTTGCTAAGAGCAGCTTGCAGCTCACTTTGGATCTCCTCCCCCATGGAGTCTAGCGATGTAATGTGAGTCTCTACCCCCTCAAGCTTCTCCCCCATGTCGCCCATGGTCACCTCCACCTTGGTTAGCCTACCATCCATGGTAGACCAGATATCTCTAGAACTGGCTTTCCTCCCTCTTCCACGCCCATGCTCCTGGGCCTCTGGTTGCTGGTTAGCAGCGTCACTTTGGGATGCCATCTCCTCTAACCTGCATAACAAAAACATGCAGAATCGAACTTGCTCTGATACCAACTGTCACGGGCTCCAACCTTAGACTCAGAAACCGTGCGGCGTTTGGCTTGGAATCTCCTCCTTTATGCCAAAGTCAGCCTAAAACACAAGCTTACAGTACTAGAACAACAGGAAGGGCTGATTACGCAAGTTAAAGAGAAACAAGATAAGAAGGCAAAATTCTGGAAATGCTCTTGTATTCACTGAAACAAAAGTGTTTGATGGTGTACAAATGAGGATGGAGCAGCCCTCTATTTATAGTTGAGGCTGTAGCTTACATTAATGGCAATATCCCTAGAATAAAGGCTAAAATCATGGGATTATATAGATTATAATCAATCAGGATGCTAACTCCTGATTTTCAGGGTCAACCAAATCTGCCAGGATGCTATTGCTGATCCTGCTTGCTTCCAGAAGCTTCCCTTGCATGTCCAGCACCTTGGGCCCTTTTGGATGTGGTGTGGGTAGCATCTATGCCAGGCCTTGGTCTCACAGGCTAGCCTGCAAGTTGGGTGGGCATTTTGAACTCGTTTACTAGGCTTTGTGTGTAGATACCCGCCAGCACGCCTGGTCTGTGGGCCTTAACCTCTGGCTCGCCTCCTGGTGCGCCTGATGTGCCTAGCATGCCCGCCCAGTGTGTGACACTTGGCCTTTATATTGGCCCCCTATCCCTCATCAAACCTTGAGAACTCACACCCCCTTAAAGAGCATTTGAGATTTTATAGGTTTGCTGCCAGTAGCCATTAAAGTGTCTGAAATGGGGACACTTTTTTCAAACGGTCATAAAATCTTCTCCACTTCGAGTTTTTAGCTGAATTCTTCTGTGCATGCCAGAAAAAATACATGGATCACCTCTACCAATTTTGGGGACAAAACTCCTTCTAAAAAAATTTTAAAAAATCTCGAACCGTAAAATGTTTAAAAAATCGTGAAAAATAGGAAACAGGTCGTCTTGCCATGAAACTTCACATGAAGGCTTAGGGGACCATTGTATGAATTTATAAGCCATAAAAATGCCATTGGCATGATAGAAATATGAAGATGTGCTTGAACCCACCTACCACCCGTTCGATCCCCAGTTTGTGCATCCTGCCTCTTTGGTCGGCTGAGCGTCCGCACGCTTGTTTCGTGGGTTGACTTAGGCATATGGAGTTCAACCCCAGTCTAAGCATACGGAGTTCATTCCTAATCTAAGATCAGACCAGATCGAGGCTTGCAGCAGTAGGATCGACAGCACGTAGGGGGGACCGAGCCTATCCCCTACTTGTGCATTCTGCCTCTCTGGCCGATTGAGCGCTCGCACGCCCGTTTCATGGGTTGGCTTAGGCATAGGGAGTTCATTCCATGTCTAAGCCCTAGCCGGACCGAGGGTTGTGGTAGCAAGATCGGCAGCGGGATTGGTAGCATGCAGAAGGGGACCAGGCTGATCCTCGGCTTGAGCATTATGCCTGTTCCACTGGCAGCACGCAGAGGGGGACTGGGTCGATCCCCAGCTTGCGTATTATGCCTCTCCAATCGGCTCAGCACCCACACACTCATTTCGTGGGTTGACTTAGGCATACGGAGTTCATTCCCAATCTAAGATCGGACTGGACAGTGGTTACGGCAGCAGGACCAGCAGCAGAATTGGCAACACGCAGGGGGGGACCGGGCCGGTCCCCGACATGCGCATTCTGCCTCTCCGGCCGGTTGAGCGCCTGTACGCTCGTTTCGTGGGTTGGCTTAGGCATAGGGAGTTTATTCCATGTCTAAGCCCCAGCCGGACCGAGGGTTGTGGCAGCAAGATCAGCAACAGGATTGGTAGCAAGACCAGCAAGTAGAGGGGGACCAGCCTGATCCCCGACTTGCGCATTATGCCTCTCTGGCCGGCTGAGCGCCCGCACGCTCGTTTCGTGGGTTGACTTAGGCATACGGAGTTCATTCCATGTCTAAGCACATGGAGTTCATTCCCAGTCTAAGATTTTGAGCCATGGTGCACATACTAGGCTCGGGCATGTGCTGGTGCCGCATTTTGTTTGCCCGAGGCACCTTCGCCGGAGCATTACTGGAGAGCCTAACCGATGGCACTGGGGGTTCCGATGATTGGGGGGGCCAGGCAGGTGTGTGCACATGATGTGCGATGGGTGCTAGTACTTGGCCCTTATATTGGCCCGTTATCCCTCATCAAACCTCGAGAACTCACACCCCCTTAAAGAGCATTTGAGTTTTATAGGTTTGCTGCCAGTAGCCATTAAAGTGTCTAAAATGGGGACACTTTTTTCAAACGGTTACAAAATCTTCTCCACTTCGATTTTTTAGCTGAATTTTTTTGTGCATGCCAACAAAAATACAAGGATCACCTCTATCAAATTTGGGGACAAAACTCTTTCTAAAAAAATTAAAAAAAATCCCGAACCGTAAAAAGTTTTAAAAATCATGAAAAATAGAAAACGGGTCATCTTGCCAGAAACCTCACAAGAAGGCTTAGGGGACCATTGTATGAATTTACAAACCATAAAAATGGCATTGGCATGGCAGAAATATGAAGATATGCTTGAGCCCACCTACCACCCGTTCGATCCCCGGCTTGCGCATCCTGCCTCTCTGGTCGGCTGAGCACCCGCACGCTCGTTTCGTGGGTTGACTTAGGCATACAGAGTTCATCCCCAATCTAACCATACAAAGTTCATCCCCAGTCTAAGCATACGGAGTTCATTCCCAGTCTAAGATCGGATCGAACTGAGGGTTGCAGTAGCAGGATCGACAGCACGCAGGGGGGACTGGGCCGATATTCGGCTTGTGCATTCTGCCTCTCCGACCGACTAAGCACCCGTACGTCCGTTTCATGGGTTGGCTTAGGCATAGGGAGTTCATTCCATGTCTAAGCCCTAGTCAGATCGAGGGTTGTGGCAACAGGACTGGCAGCACGCAGAGAGGGATCGGGCTGATCCTCAGATTACGTATTATTCCTCTTTGGCCGGCTCAACGCCCGGACGCTCGTTTCGTGGGTTGACTTATGCATACAGATTTCATTCCCAGTCTAACATCAGATCATACCGAGGGTTGCGATAGCAAGATCAGCAGCACGCAGGGGGGACCGGGCCAATCCCCGACTTGCACATTTTGTCTCTTCGGTCGGCTAAGCGCTCACACGCCTGTTTCCTGAGTTGGCTTAGGCATAGGGAGTTCATTCCATGTCTAAGCCCCAGCCAGACCGAGAGTTGTGACAGTGGGACTAGCAGCACGAAGAGGGGGATTGGGCTGATCATCGGCTTGCGCATTATGCCTCTTCGGTTGGCTCAGCGCCTGCACGCTTGTTTCGTGGGTTAACTTATGCATACGGATTTCATTCCTAGTCTAAGATTAGACCAGACCGAGGGTTGTGGCAACAGGATCAACAGCACATAGGGGGGACCGGGCTGATCCCCGGCTTATGCATTCTGCCTCTCCGACCGGCTGGGAGCCCGCACGCTCGTTTCGTGGGTTGGTTTAGGCATACGGAGTTCATTCCATGTCTAAGCATATGGGGTTCATTCCCAGTCTAAGATTTTGAGCCACGATGCACATGCTGGGCTCGACATGAGCTGGTGCCGCATTTTTTTTCCCCCGGGGCACCATCGCCAGAGCATCGCCGGAGAGCCTAACCGACGGCATTGGGGGTTCCGGCGATTGGGGGGGCCGGGGGGTGTGCGCACATGATGTGCAATGGGTGCTGGTACTTGGCCCTTATATTGGCCCCCTATCCCTCATCAAACCTCGAGAACTCATACCCCCTTAAAGAGCATTTGAGATTTTATAGGTTTGCTGCCAGTAGCCATTAAATTGTCTAAAATGGGGACACTTTTTTCAAACTGTCACAAAATCTTCTCCACTTCGAGTTTTTAGCTGAATTTATTTGTGCATGGCAACAAAAATACAAGGATGACCTCTACCAACTTTGGGGACAAAACTCTATCTAAAAATATTTTAAAAAATCCCAAACCGTAAAAAGCTTTGAAAATCGTGATAAATAGAAAACGGGTCGTCTTGCCATGAAACTTCACATGAAGGCTTATGGGACCATTGTATGAATTTACAAAACATAAAAATGGCATTGGCACGGCAGAAATATGAAGTTGTGCTTGAACTCACCTACCACCCGTTCGATCCTCGGCTTGCGTATTCTGCCTCTCCGACCGGCTGAGTGCCCGCACGCTCATTTCGTGGGTTGGCTTAGGCATACAGAGTTCATTCCATGACTAAGCCCCAATCAGACTGAGGGTTGTGGTAGCAGGACCGGCAGCGGGATCGGCAGCACTCAGAGGGGGATCGGGTTGATCCCCAGCTTGCGCATTATGCCTCTCTGGCCGGCTGAGCGCCCGTACACTCGATTCATGGATTGACTTAGGCATACGGAGTTCATCCCCAGTCTATGCATACAAAGTTCATTCCCAGTCTAAGATCAGATCAGACCGAGGGGTGCGGTAGTAGGATCGGCAGCACGCAGGGGAGAATGAGTCGATCCCTGGCTTGCGCATTCTACCTCTCCGATCGGCTAAACGTCCGAACGCCCGTTTCGTGCATTGGCTTAGGCATAGGGAGTTCATTCCATGTCTAAGCCCTAGCCGGACCGAAGGTTGTGGTAGCAAGATCGGCAGCACGCAGAGGGGGACCGGGCCGATCCTCGGCTTGCGCATTATGCCTTTTCAATCAGCTCAACGCCCGCACGCTCATTTCGTGGGTTGACTTATGCATATGAAGTTCATTCCCAGTCTAAGATCGGACCGGACCAAGGGTTGTGGCAGCAGGATCGATAGCACGCAAGGGGGGATCGGGCCGATCCCCGGCTTGCGCATTCTGCCTCTCCGGCAGACTAAGTGCCCGCACTCTCGTTTCGTGGGTTTGGCTTAGGCATACGGAGTTCATTCCCAGTCTAAGATTTTGAGCCACGGTGCACATGCTGGGCTAGGGCATGTGCTGGTGCCGCATTTTTTTTCACCCGGGGCACCATCGCCAGAGCATCGCCGGAGAGCCTAGCCGGTGGCATTGGGGTTTTCGGCGATTGGGGGGGCCGAGGGGTGTGCGCACATGATGTACGATGGGTGCTGGTACTTGGCCCTTATATTGGCCTCCTATCCCTCATCAAACCTTGAAAACTCACACCCCCTTAAAGAGCATTTGAGATTTTATAGGTTTGCTGCCAGTAGCAATTAAAGTGTCTGAAATGGGGACACTTTTTTCAAAGGGTCACAAAATCTTCTCCACTTTGAGTTTTTAGCTGAATTTTTTATGCATGCCAACAAAAATACAAGGATCACCTTTACAAAATTTGGGGACAAAACTCTTTCTAAAAAAAGTTTAAAAAATCTCGAACCGTAAAAAGTTTCAAAAATCGTGAAAAATAGAAAACGGGTCGTCTTGCCACGAAACTTCATATGAAGGCTTGGGGGACCATTGTATGAATTTACAAGCCATAAAAATGGCATTGGCACGGCAAAAATATGAAGATGTGCTTGGACCAATCGACCACCCGTTCGATCCCCGGCTTACGCATCCTGCCTTTCCGTTCGACTGAGCGCCAACGCACCTGTTTCATGGGTTGGCTTAGGCATAGGGAGTTCATTCCATGTCTAAGCCCCAGCCAGACTGATGGTTGTGGCAGCGGGACCGACAGCACACATAGGGGGACCAGGTTGATCCTGGCTTGCGCATTATCCATATTCGGCCGACTCAGCGCCCGCACACTCATTTCGTGGGTTGACTTAGGCATATGGAGTTCATTCCCAATCTAAGATCAGAACGAGTTGAGGGTTGCGACAGCAAGATCGACAGCACGCAGGGGGGTACCGGGCCGATCCCCGGCTTGCGTATTCTGCCTCTCTAGCTGGCTGAGTGCCCGCACGCTCATTTCGTGGGTTGGCTTAGGCATACGGAGTTCATTCCCAATTTAAGATCAGACCAGACCGAGGGTTGCGGTAGCAAGTCCAGCAGTAAGATCGACAGCACGCAGGGGGGATCGAGCTGATCCTCGGCTTATGCATTCTACCTCTCCGACCGACTGAGCACCCGTACGCTCGTTTCATGGGTTGGCTTAGGAATAAGGAGTTCATTCCATGTATAAGCCCCAATCGGACCGAAGGTTGTGGCAGCAGGACCGGCAACGAGATTGGCAGCACGCAGAGGGCTATCGGGTTGATCCCTGGCTTGTGCATTATGCCTCTCCGTCCAGTTGAGCACCTGCACGCTCATTTCGTGGGTTGACTTAGGCATACGGAGTTCATCCCCAGTCTAAGCATACGGAGTTCATTCCCAGTCTAAGATCGGATCGGACCGAGGGTTGCGCCAGTTAGATCGACAGCACGCAGGGGGGACTGGGTCGATCTTTGGCTTGCGTATTCTGCCTCTCCGGTCGGCTGAGCGCCCGCACGCCCATTCTGTGGGTTGGCTTAGGCATAGGGAGTTCATTCCATGTCTAAGCCCCAGCCGGACAGATGGTTGTGGCAGCGGGACCGGCAGCACGTAGAGGGGGATCGGGTCAATCCTCGACTTGCGCATTATGCCTCTTCGGCCGGCTCAACGCCCACACGCTCATTTCGTCGGTTGACTTATGCATACAGAGTTCATTCCCAGTCTAAGATCAAACCAGACCGAGGGTTACGGCAGCAAGATTGACAGCACAATGGGGGGGACTGGGCCGATCCCTAGCTTACGCATTCTGCCTCTCCGATCAGCTGAGCGCCTGTACACTCATTTTATGGGTTGGCTTAGGCATACGGAGTTCATTCCATGTCTAAGCATACGGAGTTCATTCCCAGTCTAGGATTTTGAGCCACGGTGCACATGCTGGGCTCGAGCATGTGCTGGTGTCACATTTTTTTCACCCAGGGCAGCACGTAGGGGGGATCGGGCTGATCCTTAGCTTGTGCATTCTGCCTCTCCGGCCGGTTGAGCACCCGTACGCTCATTTCGTAGCTTGGCTTAGGCATACGGAGTTCATTCCATGTCTAAGCCCTAGCCAGACCGAGGGTTGTGGTAGTATGACCGACAGCGAGATCGACAGAATGCAGAGAGGGATCGGGCTGATCTCCGGCTTAGGCATTATGCCTCTCCGATCGGCCTCTCCGGTCGGTTGAGGACCCATACGCTCATTTCATGGGTTGAGTTAGGCATACGTAGTTCATCCCCAGTCTAAGTATACGGAGTTCATTCCCAGTGTAAGATCAGATCGGACCAAGGGTTGCGACAGCAGGATCAGTAGCACGCAGGGGGGACCGATCCAATCCCCAGCTTGCGCATTCTGTCTCTTCGGTCGATTGAGCGCCCGCACGCCCATTTCATGGGTTGGCTTAGGCATAGGGAGTTCATTCCATGTCTAAGCCCCAATTGGACTGAGGGTTGTGGCAGCGGACCGGCAACACGCAGAGGGGGACCAGGCTGGTCCTCGGTGCCACGGACTAAGCTTTCTCTCAGCAAGCAATAGACTGTGCAGCACTTGAATGGGCCTTTCCAACCAAGTTACCCTTCAATAGATCGATATCTGAACAAATAACCATAAGCCATGGTTAGTCCCAAGCATTCACAATAAGACATAATATATCGAGATCGATCTCAAGCACACACACAAGAAGGCATATTCACATCGAGAAAAAGAAAAACACATCGAGGCAACAATCGGGACATTCAATCGGGGTGAGTTTTATTATAGTCGGGAATCGTACATCGAGACCTCCCACCATCATCAGGGCCAGGGGGCAGCCCTTAGTGGGTGGCCTAAGCTCGCATAGCAACTGGTGAGATAGCCCAACACTACGCTATCGGCTCACCCCCCCTAAAGAGCCTTAGAGATTTTAGAGCAATGCTACCAGTAACCATTATAATGTTTGAAATGGGGACACTTTTCCTAGCACAAGGGATCTACCCGACCATGACCCTATACATGGGTGGCTTATGGCAACCTAAGTCCCGGTCATGGCCCTATACAAGGTTGGCTCTTGACATCCTCCCCCACCTATTCTATCGGACGTCCTCGTCGACTTGCTGGCTTGAAATTCTTTGATCTTCCTTTGAAATCTCTGGAGGTCGTGTTCTCTCTCCCAGCTAGTTTCTTCTTGTCATAATCCCTCACACTTCACTAAGTACTCCCGAACTAGTCTTCGAGATATCTTGGTTTCCCTGTCGCTAAGATCTCTTCGACTCGATGCTCTGAGGGTAGCTTCATGGTGATGCCGACTCTGGTTGGCTCCCTTTGGCTAGCATCTATAGGATCTACATGGAAAGGTTTCAAGTTGCTCACATGAAATACTGGGTGCACCTTCATCCACTTTGGTGGGTCGATTTTGTAAGAAGCATTCCCCACATTGGAAAGGACCCTTACTGGACCTTCATATTTGCGTACCAGTCTACGATCTCTCTTTCTTAAGAACCTAGTTTGTTCAAGAACTAGTCAGATAAGAACCAAATCACCAACTTGAAATTGTTGAGCCTTACGACCCTTATCTGCCCATTTCTTCATCCGCTTTGATGCTTTTTCCAGGTGGCTTACGCAATCTCTGTGTCTTGTTTCCACTCCTTACTGAGATTAAAGGCTCTCGGATTCTTTCCTCCATATTGTTCCAAGAAAGTGTGGGGTGGCCTTGGTAATTTTTTGGTGACCACCTCAAATGGGCTTTTATTGGTGGAAGAGCTTTTGTTGGAATTAAAGCAGAGTTGAGCCATGTCTAATAATGAAGGCTAGTCTGTCTGATTGGTTTGAACAAAGTGCCTCAAGTATTCCTCTAATAATCCATTGAACCATTTCGTTTGACCATCGGTTTGAGGGTGATAGCTTGAGGAGATGTTGAGTTGGGACCCCAATATCTTGAAAAGTTCTCTCCATAAGGACCCTGTGAATCTCGGATCTCGATCACTGACAATGTTTTGAGGGAGGCCCCAGTATTTGACCACATGTTTGAACAATAGTCGAGCTGTGTCTTTTGCTGTGCAATACTTATGAGTGGGAATGAATTTGGTGTACTTAGAGAACCAGTCAATCACCACCAAAATAGCTCCAAGGTCACCAACCTTGGGTAGGCTCGAAATTAAATCGAGGGAGATGCTTTCCCACGGTTTGGCGGGTACTAGTAGTGGTTCAAGCATGCCTGTAGGTTTCATCCTTTCAACCTTGTCTTGTTGGCAAATGAGGCAAGTCTTCATATAGTCCATCACATCTTGTCGCATGTGAGGCCAATAGTATCCCTGTTTCAATAACACCAAAATGCATTGCTAGCCCGGGTGTCCCACCCATAATGTGTCATGACATTCCCTCATCAGTATCTGTTTCAGACCTTCTACTCTTGGCACAAACACTCGAGGCCTCTTGGTCCATAAGATCCCATTTTTTTGCCATAAGTACTTGGACTTCCCTTCTTCGACTAGCTTCAGGATGGCACAATCTTGCGGGTTTTTCCCTAAGTGATCTCCAATCAACTTGCGAATGTCTGTAGTGGCTCTGCTAGCTGCCATTGGGGCAATTCTTCTAAGGGCCACTAAATTTGCTCACCTACTCAATGCATCGGCCACTTGATTGGTCTTTCCAACAGTGTGCTCAAAACAAAAGTCAAACTCCGCTAAAAATTCTTGCCACCTAGCTTGTTTTGCCGTAAGCCTTGGTTGGGTGAGAAAATTGCTAACGGCCGCATTGTCTGTCTTCATGACAAAGTGTGAACCCAACAAGTAATGTCACCAAGCCCTCAAGCAGTGAACCACCGCCAGGAGTTCTTTTTCTTAGGCTATATATTTCTTTTCAGCTTCACTTAGCTTCCTACTTTCAAACGCTACCGGTTGATGTTGTTGCAAAAGCACTCCTCCAATAGCAAAATCAGATGCATCCGTCTGAACTTCAAAAGGCTTTTCAATATCAGGGAGAGCTAAGATGGGATCCTTCATAATAGCATCTTTCAATCCCTCAAAGGCCTCTTGGCACTCACTCGTCCAACACCATTTATGCTCTTTCTTCAATAGCTCCGTGAGGGCCGTGGTCTTGCGAGAGTACCCTTCCACAAACCTTCTATAATAGTTGGCTAGTCCCAAAAATGAGCAGAGCTCACTAATGTTCTTCGGTGTTGTCCACTCCTTGATGGCCCTAACGTTTTCCATGTCCATTCGAATGTGGCCACGTTCGACAATATGATCGAGAAAATGGATTTGGATATGAGCAAATGCACACTTCTCCCTTTTTACATATAACTGGTGGTCCTGTAATCTTTGAAGTACCTAGCGCAGGTGTTCTTGATGTTCTTCCAAGGTGGAGCTATATACCACTATATCGTCTAAATAAATGACTACAAATTTGTGTCATGGAATACCTGATTCATCAATGTGCAAAATGTGGCAGGAGCATTGGTTAGTCCAAAGGGCATAACAAGAAATTTAAATGCACCATACCGTGTCACACAAGTGGTCTTTGGCTCATCTCCCTCAACAATTCTGACCTGATGGTAGCCAGATCTCAGGTCCAATTTGAAGAAGTACTTGGCCCGGCTCAATTGATCAAACAAGTCTGCTATAAGGGGGATGGGATATTTGTTTCTTACGATGACTTTGTTCAGGGCCCTGTAGTCAACACATAATCGTAAACTTCCATCATGCTTCTTCCAAAATAGCACTGGTGCTCCAAAAAGAGCCTTTGATGGTCTAATGAACCCGGCTTGTAGTAGCTCATCTAACTATTTTCTTAGTTCAGCCAACTCTGGCGGGGCCATGCGGTAAGGAGCTCTAGCAGGGGGTTTCATTCCTGGAAAGAGCTCAATTTCATGGTCCACTGTTCGTCGAGGGGGTAGAACCTTAGGCAACATCTCTGGCATCACCTCTTTGAATTTTTCTAACACTTTTCCCACACAATCAGGTATTGGTTCTACTTTCAACCCTTCTTTGTAGATCGGCACAGCCACAAAAGAGGGTTCCCCTCTTTTTACCCCTTTCTTGAACTGCAAAGCTGAAATCATTTTCTTCCCACTCTTTGGTAAGATGTTGGCTGGCACCACACATGGGTTTTCCCCTAAGAACAACAAGCAGCTAGCAACAGGGATAGGGATGACCTGAGCCAACATCATGAAGTCCAATTCGAGAACAACATCAAAGTCATCCATGGGGGAAACTGTAAAGTCTACCTTCCCTTCCCATGGCCCCAATTGGGTTGTCACACTCTTGGAGCTTCCACTGATCGTAAAGGCTGGTGAGTTGACTGCCTTCATTCATCCATAGTCTTTACTAATATGAAGACCACACCTTTTTACTTCTTCTGGTGTGATGAAAGTGTTGGTTGCACCCGTATCCACCATAACCTTAGTGGCTTTCTCATTGATCGTCAAGTTCACATACATCAAGCCTCTACTCTGGTATTTCTTTATAGTGTTCAATTGGGTGCGGAGGGCATTGAAGAACATTATTGAACCCATCCTAGTTGGCTCCTCTTCAGCTTCTTCAATGCTCTCTAGTGCTTTTATGGACTCTTGAGATAAGGTCCTTAAGGCATTAAAGGCTCCCCTGTACGGGCATTTTGCCACCGAATGCAACCCCTTGCAAAGAAAGCAAGCTAGCGGTTGCGTAGGCTTAAAAATCCCTACATTGCTTGTCTTGGGTTGGGTGCTATCTCGATCAAAGGATCTCCTGTCTGATCCTCCACTGAAGGGTCGGTCCAACCCGGTCATCTTTCCCCCACTCCCAAAGTTGAAGCTATTGCCAGCTAATGGAGGATTTTTCCATTTTGAAAAGCCATCATTGTAATCGTGAAGACATTCAGCTACAGCCATGGCCGTGGCCACGTCTTGCACTTTCTGCCTTTGTAGTTCTATCCTTGCCCAAGGCTTGAGGCCCTCAAGAAAATAGAACATCTTGTCCTTTTCAGACATGTCTCGAATATCCAACATTAGGGTAGAAAAGCTCCTTACAAACTCTCGTACCGTTCCTGTTTGCACCAATTCTCGAAGTCTCCTTCGAGCCATATACTCCACATTCTCAGGAAAAAATTGGTTTTTCAATTCTCGCTTCAGATCCATCTAAGTCTTAATCGAGCACTCGTCATCGACAAACTTGGAGTGCCACCATAGCTTGGCATCCCCTGCGAGGTACATCGACACCATTGCTACCTTGTCTTCCTCTAAATCTGTGTGTACAGCTCGAAAGTACTGCTCCATGTCAAACAAGAAATTTTCAAGTTCCTTAGCTTCCCTTGCCCCCTCATAGCATCGAGGCTCCAGCACCATGGGCCTTTTTCCTCTTTCCATCAAGCTCGAACCCGATCTGGCCACAACCATTTGTAGGATGCTCACCTATGCTCTGAGCTCCTCAAACTTCTTTTGGAGAATGTTCAAGGCATCTCTAGCCTTTTCGCTCACGTTGTGGAGAGTATCAGACAACTCTCGCTAGGTTGTCTCGATCTCCCTCACTCGGTCTTTAGTTGTCATATGAGTTTTCATTACGACCACCGCGGCCTCAAGTTCCTCAATTCTCTGTTGATGATTGGGTCCACCACTTGTGGCCATCTCATCCATTTTTCTAGCACTTCTCAACCGTGCTTTGATACCACGTGTCATAAACTAAGCTTTCTCTCGGCAAGCAATAAACCATGCGACACTTGAATGGGCGCTCCCAACCAAGTCAGCCTTTAATAGATCGATATCTGAACAAATAACCATAAGCCATGGTTAGTCCCAAGCATTCACAATAAGACACAATATATCGAGATCGATCTCAAGCACACACACAAGAAGGCATATTCGCATCGAGAAAAAGAAAAAAACATCGAGGCAACAATCGGGGTGAGTTTTATTATAGTTGAGAATCATACATCGGGACCCCCCACCATCACCAGGGCCAGGGGGCAGCCCTTGGTGGATGGCCTAGGCTCGCATAGCAACCGATGAGATAGCCCAACACTACGCTACCGGCTCACCCCCTAAAGAGCCTTAGAGATTTTAGAGCTATGCTACCAGTAACCATTACAATGTTTGAAATGGGGACACTTTTCCTAGCACAAGGGATCTACCCAGCCATGGCCCTATACATGGGTGGCTTATGGCAACCTAAGTCCCGATCATGGCCCTATACAAGGTTGGCTCAAGACACCTGGCTTGCATATTATGCCTCTCCGGTCGGCTCAGCGACCGCATGCTCATTTCGTGGGTTGACTTAGGCATACGAAGTTCATTCCCAGTCTAAGATCGGATCAGACCGAGGGTTACGGCAGTAGGATCGACAGCACGCAGGAGGGACCGGGTCGATCTCCAGCTTATGCATTCTGCCTCTTCGGCTGGCTGAGCGCCCGTACGCTCGTTTCGTGGGTTGGCTTAGGCATACAGATTTCATTTCATGTCTAAGCATATGGAGTTCATTCCCAGTATAAGATTGGACCGGACTAAGGGTTGCGGTAACAGGACCAGCAGCAGGATCGGTAGCACGCAGGGGGGGATCGAGCCGATCCTCGGCTTGCACAGTCTGCCTCTCCGGCCGACTGAGCGTTCGCACGCTCGTTTCGTGGGTTGGCTTAGGCATACGAAGTTCATTCCATGTCTAAGCCCCAGTCGGACCGAGGGTTGTGGCAGTAGGACAGGCAGCGGGATCGACAGCACGCAGAGGGGGACTAGGCTGATCCTCGGCTTGTGCATTATGCCTCTTCGGCTAGCCTCTCCGATCGGCTGAGTGCCCGCACTCTCGTTTCGTGGGTTGACTTAAGCATACGAGTTCATCCCCAATCTAAGCATACGAAGTTCATTCCCAGTCTAAGATCGGATCGGACCGAGGGTTATGGCAGCAGGATCGACAGCACACAGGGGGGACCGAGCCGATCCCCGGCTTTCGTATTCTACCTCTCCGGCCAACTGAGTGCCCGCACGCCATTTCGTGGGTTGGCTTAGGCATAGGGAGTTCATTCCACATCTAAGCCCCAGCCGAACTGAGGGTTGTGGCAGCGGGACCAATAGCACGCAGAGGGGGACTGGGTCGATCCCCGGCTTGCGCATTATGCCTCTTCGTCAGCTCAGCGCCCGTACGCTCATTTCATGGGTTGACTTTTGCATACAGAGTTCATTCTCAGTCTAAGATCAGACCGGACTGAGAGTTGCGGCAGCAAGATCGATAGCACGTAGGGGGGACCGGGTTGATCCTCAGCTTACGCATTCTACCTCTCTGGTTGACTGAGCACCTGCACGCTCGTTTCATGGGTTGGCTTAGGCCTACGGAGTTCATTCCATGTCTAAGCATATGGAGTTCATTCCCAGTCTAAGAGTTTGAGCCACAGTGCACATGCTAGGCTCGGCCATGTGCTGGTGCCGCATTTTTTTCGCCCGGGCACCATCGTCGGAGCATAGTCGGAGAGCCTAACCGGTGGCATTGGGGGCTCCAGCGATTGGTATTTGAACCTTATATTGGCCCCCTATCCCTCATCAAACCTCGAGAACTCACACTCCCTTAAAGAGCATTTGAGATTTTATAGGTTTGCTACCAGTAGCCATGAAAGTGTCTGAAATGGGGACACTTTTTCAAATGGTCACAAAATCTTCTCCACTTCGAGTTTTAAGCTGAATTTTTTTGTGCATGCGACAAAAAATACAAGGATCACCTCTACCAAATTTGGGGATAAAACTCTTTCTAAAAAAATTTTAAAAAATTACGAACCGTAAAAAGTTTTGAAAATCGTGAAAAATAGAAAATGGGTCGTCTTGCCACAAAACTTCACATGATGGCTTAGGGGACCATTGTATGAATTTACAAGCCATAAAAATGACATTGGCATGGCAGAAATATGAAGATGTGCTTGAACCCACCTACCACCCGTTCGATCCCCGGCTTGCGCATCCTGCCTCTCTGGTCGACTGAACGCCCGCACGCTCATTTTATGGGTTGACTTAGGCATACGAAGTTCATCCCAGAGTTCATTCCCAGTCTAAGATCAGACTGGATCAAGGGTTACGGTAGCAGGATAGACAGCACGTAGGGGGGATCGGGCCGATCCCCGACTTGCGCATTCTGCCTCTCCGGCCGACTGAGCGCCCACCACCTGTTTCGTGGGTTGGCTTAGGCATAAGGAGTTCATTCCATGTCTAAGCCCCAGCTGGACCGAGGGTTGTGGCAACGGGACCGGCAGCACGTAGAGGGGGACCGGGCCGATCCCCGGCTTGCGCATTGTGCCTCTTCGGCCGGCTCAGCATCCGCTCGCTCATTTCGTGGGATGAAATATGCATATGGAGTTCATTCCCAGTCTAAGATTGGACCGGATCGAGGGTTGCAGCAGCAGGATCGACAGCACGCGGGGGGGGACCGGGCCGATCCCCGGCTTGCACATTCTGCCTCTCCAGCCGGCTGAGCGCCCGTACGCTCATTTCATGGGTTGGCTTAGGCATACGGAGTTCATTTTATGTCTAAGCATACGGAGTTCATTCCCAGTCTAAGATTTTGAGCCACAGTGCACATACTGGGCTCGAGCATGTGCTGGTGCCGCATTTTTTTCACCCGGGCACCATCGTCGGAGCATCGTTGGAGAGCCTAACCGACGGCATTGGAGGTTCCGGTGATTGGGGGGGCCAGCGGGTGTGCGCACATGATGTGCTATGGGTGCTGGTACTTGGCCCTTATATTGGCCCCCCTATCCCTCATCAAACCTCGAGAACTCACACCCCCTTAAAGAGCATTTGAGATTTTATAGGTTTGCTGCCAGTAGCCAAGAAAGTGTTTGAAATGGGGACACTTTTTTCAAACGGTCACAAAATCTTCTCCACTTCGAGTTTTTAGCTGAATGTTTTTGTGCATGCCAACAAAAATACAAGGATCACCTCTACCAAATTTGGGGACAAAACTCTTTCTAAAAAAATTTTAAAAAATCCCGAATCGCAAAAAGTTTCAAAAATTGTGAAAAATAGAAAACGGGTCATCTTGCCACGAAACTTCACATGAAGGCTTAGGGGACCATTGTATGAATTTACAAGCCATAAAAATGACATTGGCATGGCAGAAATATTAATATGTGCTTAAACCCACCTACCACCCGTTCGATCCCCGGCTTACGCATACTGCCTCTC
Source organism: Durio zibethinus (assembly GCF_002303985.1). The sequence continues at coordinate 32,195,250 of NW_019167826.1, read as the reverse complement.
GGTCGGCTGAGCGCCCGCGCGCTCGTTTCGTGGGTTAACTTAGGCATACGGGGTTCATCCCCAGTTTAAGCATTGGAGTTCAGTCCCAGTCTAAGATCGGACGGACTGAGGGTTGCGGCAGCAGGATCGACAGCACGCAAAGGGGATCGGGTCGATCCCCAGCTTGCGCATTCTGCCTCTCCGGCCGGCTGACTGCACGCATGCTCGTTTCGTTGGTTGGCTTAGGCATACGGAGTTCATTCTATGTCTAAGCATATGGAGTTCATTCCCAATCTAAGATTTTGAGCCGTGGTGCACATGCTGGCCTCGGGCATGTGCTGGTGCCGCATTTTTTTTGCCTGGGGCACCATTACCGGAGCATCGCCAGAGCATCGTCGGAGAGCCTAACCGGCGGCATTGGGGGTTCCGACGATTGGGGGGCCGGGGGGTGTGCGCACATGATGTGAGATGGGTGCTGGTACTTGGCCCTTATATTGGCCCCCTATCCCTCACCAAACCTCGAGAACTCACACCCCCTTAAAGAGCATTTGAGATTTTATAGGTTTGCTGCCAGTAGCCATTAAAGTGTCTGAAATGGAGACACTTTTTTCAAACGGTCACAAAATCTTCTCCACTTCGAGTTTTTAGCTGAATGTTTTTGTGCATGCCAACAAAAATACAAGGATCACCTTTACCGAATTTGGAGACAAAACTCTTTCTAAACAAATTTTAAAAAATCTCGAACCGTAAAAAGTTTCAAAAATCATGAAAAATAGAAAACGGGTCGTCTTGCCACGAAACTTCACATGAAGGCTTAGGAGACCATTGTATCAATTTACAAGCCATAAAAATGACATTGGCATGGCAGAAATATGAAGATGTGCTTGAACCCACCTACCACCCGTTCGATCACTGGCTTGCGCATCCTGCCTCTCTGATCGGTTGAGCACTCGCATGCTCGTTTCATGAGTTGACTTAGGCATACGGAGTTCATCCCCAGTCTAAGCATATGGAGTTCATTCCCAATCTAAGATCGGACCGGACCGAGGGTTGCGACAGCAGGATCGACAGCACGCAGGGAGGATCGAGTCGATCCCCGGCTTACGCATTCTGCCTCTTCGGTCGACTGAGCACCCGTAAGCTCGTTTCGTGGGTTGGGTTAGGCAAAGGGAGTTCATTCCATGTCCAAGCCCCAGTCGGACCGAGGGTTGTGGCAGCGGGATCGACAGCACGTAGAGGGGGATCGATCCCCAGCTTACGTATTTTGCCTCTCTGGCCGGCTCAGCGCCCGCACGCTCGTTCGTGGGTTGACATAGGCATACGGAGTTCATTACCAGTCTAAGATCGAACCAAATCGAGGGTTGCGACAGTAGGACCAGCAGCACGTAGGGGGGACTGGACTGATCCTTGGCTTACACATTCTGTCTCTTCAACTGGCTAAGTGCCCGTACGTTCATTTCGTTGTTTGGCTTAGGCATACGGAGTTCATTCCATGTCTAAGCCCCTGTCGAACTGACAGTTATTGTAGCAAGATCGACAGTAGGATCGGTAGCATGCAGAGGGGGACCGGGCTGATCCCTGGCTTGGGCATTACGCCTCTCTGACCGGCCACTCCGTTCGGCTGAGCGCTCGCACACTCGTTTCATGGGTTGACTTACGCATACGGAGTTCATCCCCAGTCTAAGCATACGGAGTTCATTCTCAGTCTAAGATCAAACCGAACCGAGGGTTGTGGCAGCAGGATCAATAGCATGTAGGGGGGACCGGGCCGATCCCCGACTTACGCATTCTACCTCTGCAGTCGGCTGAGCGCCCGCACGCCCGTTTCGTGGGTTGGCTTAGGCATAGCGAGTTCATTCCATGTGTAAGCCCCAGTCAGATCGAGGGTTGTGGCAGTAAGATCGGCAGCACGCAGAGGGAGATCGGGCTGATCCCCGACTTGCTCATTATGCCTCTCCGATCGGCTCAACGCCCGTACGCTCATTTAGTGGGTTGACTTAGGCATACGGAGTTCATTCCCAGTCTAAGATCAGACCGGACCGAGGGTTGTGGCAGCAGGATCGACAGCACGCAGGGGGGACCGGGTCGATCCCCAGCTTGGGCATTTTGCCTCTTCGACCGGCTGAGCACCCGCACGTTCGTTTCGTGGGTTGGCTTAGGCATACGGAGTTCATTCCATGTCTAAGCTTATGGAGTTCAGTCCCAGTCTAAGATTTTGAACCACGGTGCACATGCTGGGCTCGATCATGTGCTGGTGCCACATTTTTTTCACCCGAGGCACCATCGTCAGAGCATCAGTGGAGCATCACCGGAGAGCCTAACCGGCGGCATTGGGGTTCTGTCGATTGGGGGGGCCGGGGGGTGTGCACACATGATGTGCGATGGGTGCTGGTATTTGGCCCTTATATTGGCCCCCTATCCCTCATAAAACCTCGAGAACTCACACCCCCTTAAAGAGCATTTGAGATTTTATAGGTTTGTTGCAAGTAGCCAGTAAAGTGTCTGAAATGGGGACATTTTTTTAAACGATCACAAAATCTTCTCCACTTCGAGTTTTTAGCTGAATTTTTTTGTGCATGCCAACAAAAATACAAGGATCACCTCTACCAATTTTGGGGAGAAACTTTTTTCTAAAAAAATTTTAAAAAATCCTGAACCACAAAATTTTTAAAAAATCCCGAACCACAAAATAGAAAATGGGTCGTCTTGCTACGAAACTTCACATGAAGGCTTAGGGGACCACTGTATGAATTTACAAGCCATAAAAATGGCATTGGCATGGTAGAAATATGAAGATGTGCTTGAACCCACCTACCACCTATTCGATCCCCGGCTTGCGCATCCTACCTCTCTGGTCGGCTGAGCGCCCACACGTTCGTTCCATGGGTTGACTTAGGCATACGGAATTCATCCCTAGTCTAAGCATACGGAGTTCATTCCCAGTCTAAGATCGGATCAAACCGAGGGTTGGGGCAGTAGGATCGGCAGCACGTAGGGGACCGAGTCGATCCTCGACTTGCGCATTCTGCCTTTCCGGCCGGCTGAGTGTCTGCACGCTCATTTCATGGGTTGGCTTAGGCATACGGAGTTCATTCCATGTCTAAGCCCTAGCCAGACCGAGGGTTGTGGCAGCAAGACCGGTAACGGGATCGACAGCACGTAGAGGGGGATCGAGCTGATCCTCGACTTGTGCATTATGCCTCTCCGGCCGGTTGAGCGCCCGCACGTACGTTTCGGAGGTTGACTTAGGCATACGGAGTTCATCCGTAGTCTAAGCATACGGAGTTCATTTTCAGTGTAAGATCAGACTGGACCGAGGGTTGCGGTAGCAGGATCGACAGCATGCAGGGGGGATCGGGTCGATCCTGGCCTTACGCATTTTGCCTCTCTGATCGACTGAGCGCCCGCACACCCGTTTCATGGGTTGGCTTAGGCATAGGGAGTTCATTCCATGTCTAGGCCCCAGCCGGACTGAGGGTTGTGGTAGCAGGTCCGGCAGCACGCAGAGGGGGACCGACCCAATCCCCGACTTGCGCATTATGCCTCTTCGATTAGCTCAGCACTCAAACACTCATTCATGGGTTGACTTAGGCATACGAAGTTCATTCCCAGTCTAAGATCAAATCGGACCGAGGGTTATAGCAGCAGGATCGATAGCATGCAGGGGGGACCGGGTTGATCCCGGCTTACGCGTTCTGCCTCTCCGACCGACTGAGTGCCCGCATGCTGGTTTCATGGGTTGGCTTAGGCATACGGAGTTTATTCCATGTCTAAGCATACGAAGTTCATTTCCAGTCTAAGATCGGGCCAGACCGAGGCTTGCAGTAGCAGGACCAGCAGCAAGATCGGTAGCACGCAGGGGGACCGAGTCGATCCTCGGCTTGTGCATTCTGCCTCTCTGGCTGACTGAGTGCCCGTACGTTTGTTTCATAGGTTGACTTAGGCATACGGAGTTCATCCCCAGTCTAAGCATATGGAGTTCATTCCCAGTCTAAGATCAAACCAGACCGAGGGTTGCGGCAATAGGATCGGTAGCACGCAGGGGGATCGGGCTAATCCCCGGCTTGTGCATTCTGCCTCTCCTGTCGGCTGAGCGCCCGCACGCCCGTTTCTTGTGTTGGCTTAAGCATAGGGAGTTGATTCCATGTCTAAGCCCCAGTTGGACCGAGGGTTGTGGTAGCGGGATCGACAGCACGCAGAGAGGGACCGGGCCGATCCCCGGCTTGGGCATTATGCAGCTTCGGCTGGCTCAGCACCCGCACGCTCATTTTATGGGTTGACTTAGGCATACGGAGTTCATTCCCAGTCTAAGATCAGATCGGAATGAGGGTTGCGGCAGTAGGATCGACAGTACGTAGGGGGGACTGAGTCGATCCTCAGTTTACGCATTTTGGCTCTCCGGTCGGCTGAGCACCCGCACGCTCGTTTTGTAGGTTGGCTTAGGCATACGGAGTTCATTCCATGTCTAAGCATACGGTGTTCATTCCCAGTCTAAGATCAGACCGAATTGAGGGTTGCGACCCTAGGACCAACAGCAGGATCGACAGCACGCAAGGGGGATCGGGCCGATCCTCTGCTTGCGTATTCTGCCTCTCCGATCGGTTGAGTGCCCGCACACTTGTTTTGTGGCTTGGCTTAGGCATACGAAGTTCATTCCATGTCTAAGCCCCAGCCGAACCACGGGTTGTGGCAGCAGGACTGGCAGCGGGATCGGTAGCACGTAGAGGGGGATCGGGCTGATCCTCGGCTTACGCACTATGCCTCTCCAGTCGGTTGAGCGCCCACACGCTCGTTTCGTGGGTTGACTTAGGCATATGGAGTTCATCCCCGGTCTAAGCATACGGAGTTCATTCCCAGTCTAAGATCGAACCGGACCAAGGGTTGCGGTAGCAGGATCGATAGCACGCATGGGGGATCAGGTCGATCCTCGGCTTGCGCATTCTGCCTCTCCAGCCGGCTGAGCGCCCGCACGCCTGTTTTGTGGGTTGGTTTAGGCATAGGGAGTTCATTCCATGTCTAAGCCCCAATCGAATCGAGGGTTGTGGTAGCGAGACCGACAGCACGCAGAGGGGGACCGGGTCGATCCCTGGCTTGTGCATTATGCCTCTCCGGCTGGCTCAGCGCCCGCATGCTCGTTTCGTGGGTTGACTTATGCATACGGAGTTAATTCCCAGTCTAAGATCAGATCAGACAGAGGGTTGCGGCAGCAGGATCAACAGCATGCAGGGGGGATTGGGGGGATCCCCAGCTTAGGCATTCTACCTCTCCAACCGACTGAGTGCCCACACGCTCGTTTCGTGGGTTGGCTTAGGCATACAGAGTTCATTCCATGCCTAAGCATATGGAGTTCATTCCCAGTCTAAGATTTTGAGCCACGGTGCACATGCTGGGCTCGGGCATGTGCTTGTGCCACTTTTTTTTTTTTGCCAGGGGCACTATCACCGGAGAGGCTAACCGACGGCATTGGGGGTTCCGACGATTGGGGGGGCCGGGGGGTGTGCGCACATGATGTGTGATGGGTGCTGGTACTTGGCCCTTATAGTGGCCCCCTATCCCTCATCAAACCTCGAGAACTCACACCCCTTAAAGAGCATTTGAGATTTTATAGGTTTGCTACCAGTAGCCATTAAAGTGTTTGAAATGGGGACACTTTTTTCAAACTATCACAAAATCTTCTCCACTTAGAGTTTTTAGCTGAATTTTTTTGTGCATGCCAACAAAAATACAAGGTTCACCTCTACCAAATTTGGGGACAAAACTCTTTCTAAAAAATTTAAAAAAATTGTGAAAAATAAAAAACAGGTCGTCTCGCCATGAAACTTCACATGAAGGCTAAGGGGACCATTGTATGAATTTACAAGCCATAAAAATGGCATTGGCGTGACAGAAATATGAAGATATGCTTGAACCCACCTACCACCCGTTCAATCCCCGGCTTGTGCATCCTGCCTCTCTGGTCGGCTGAGCGCCCGCACGCTCGTTTCTTAGGTTGACTTAGGCATACGGAGTTCATCTGTAGTCTAAGTATACAGAGTTCATTCTCAGTGTAGGATCAGACCAAATCGAGGGTTACGGTAGCAGGATCGACAGCACACAGGGGGACCGAGCCAATCCCTAGCTTGCGCATTCTGCCTCTTCGGCCGGCTGAGCACCTGCATGCTCATTTACTGGGTTGGCTTAGGCATACGAAGTTCATTCATGTCTAAGCATACGGAGTTCATTCCCAGTCTAAGATCAGACCAGACCGAGGGATACGGTAGTAGGACCAACAGCAGGATCGACAGCACGTAAGGGGTGGCTGGGCCAATCCCACCGGTTGAGCACCCGTACATTCGTTTTGTGGGTTGGCTTAGGCATATGGAGTTCATTCCATGTCTAAGCTGGACCGAGGGTTGGGGCAGCAGGACCAGCAGCGAGATCACCAGCACGCAGAGAGGGACCGGGCTGATCCCTGGCTTGTGCAATATGCCTCTCCAGCTGCCCTCTCCGATCGACTGAGCGCCCACACGCTCGTTTCATGGGTGGACTTAGGCATACGGAGTTCATCCCCATTCTAAGCATACGGAGTTCATTCCCAGTCTAAGATCAGACCGGGACTGAGGGTTGCGGTAGCAAGATCGGTAGGATGGAGGGGGGACTGGGTCGATCCCTGGCTTGTGCATTCTGCCTCTCTGGTCGGCTGAACGCCCGCACACCCGTTTCGTGGGTTGCTTGGCATAGGGAGTTCATTCCATGTCTAAGCCCCAGTCGGACCGAGGGTTGTGGTAGTGGGATCGGCAACACGCAAAGGGGGATCGAGCTGATCCCCGACTTGCGCATTATGCCTCTTTAGCCAGCTCAGCGCTCGCACGTTCATTTCATGGGTTGACTTAGGCATACAAAGTTCATTCCCAGTCTAAGATCGGGTCACACCAAGAGTTGTGGCAGCAAGATCACAGCACGCAGGGGGGACCGGGTCGATCCTCGGCTTACACATTTGCCTCTCTAGCCGGCTGAGCGCCTGCATGCTCATTTCATGCGTTGGCTTAGGCATATGGAGTTCATTCCATGTCTAAGCATACGGAGTTCATTCCTAGTTGAAGATCAGATGGACCGAGGGGCTGTGGCAGCAGGATCGATAGCACGTAGGGGGGATTGGACCGATCCCCGGCTAGCATATTCTGCCTCTCCGGTTGACTGAGCACCCGCATGCTCGTTTCGTGGGTTGGGTTAGGCATACAGAGTTCATTCCATTTCTAGGCCCCAACCGGATCGAGGGTTGTGGCAGCAGGATTGGTAGCACGTAGAGGGGGACCAGGCTAATCCCCGGCTTGCGCATTATGCCTCTCCGGCCGACTGAGCGCCCGCACGCTTGTTTCGTGGGTTGACTTAAGCATACGGAGTTCATCCCCAGTCTAAGCATACAGAGTTCATTCTCAGTCTAAGATCGGACCGGACAGAGGGTTGCAGCAGCAAGATCGATAGCATGCAGGGGGGACCAGGCCGATCCCTGGCTTGCGCATTCTGCCTCTCTGACCGGCTGAACGCCCGCACGCCCGTTTCGTGGGTTGGCTTAGGCATAAGGAGTTCATTCCATGTCTAAGCCCCAGCCGGATTGAGGGTTGTGGCAGTGGGTCTTGCAGCACGCAGAGGGAGATCGAGCTGATTCCGGGCTTGCACATTATGCCTCTTCGACCGGCTCAGCGCCTGCACGCTCGTTTCGTGGGTTGACTTATGCATACGGAGTTCATTCCCAGTCTAAGATTGGATCGGACCGAGGGTTGCAGCAGTAGGATCGACAGCACGTAGGGGTGGACCGGGTCAATCCTTGGCTTGCGCATTCTGCCTCTCTAGCCTGCTAAGCGCCCGCACGCTCGTTTCGTGGGTTAGCTTAGGCATACAGAGTTCATTCCATGTCTAAGCATACAGAGTTCATTCCTAATCTAAGATTTTAACCCACGGTGCACATGCTGGGCTCAGGCATGTGCTGGTGCCACATTTTTTTCACCTGGGGCACCATCATCGGAGCATCGCCGGAGAGCCTAACCTGTAGCATTGGGGGTTCCGATGATTGGGGGGGCCGGGGGGTATGCGCACATGATGTGCGATGGGTGCTAGTACTTGGCCCTTATATTGGCCCCCTGTCCCTCATCAAACCTCGAGAACTCACACCCCCTTAAGGAGCATTTGAGATTTTATAGGTTTGCTGCCAGTAGCCATTAAAGTGTCTGAAATGGGGACACTTTTTGAAACGGTCACAAAATCTTCTCCACTTCGAATTTTTAGCTGAATTTTTTTGTGCATTCCAACAAAAATACAAGGATCCGTTCTAAGAAATTTAGGGACAAAACTCTTTCTAAAAAAATTTTAAAAAATCCTGAACCGTAAAAAGTTTTAAAAATCATGAAAAGTAGAAAACGGGTCGTCTTGCCACGAAACTTCACATGAAGGCTTAGGGGACCATTGTAAGAATTTAAAAGACATAAAAATGGCATTGGCATGGCAGAAATATGAAAATGTGCTTTAACCCACCTTCCACCCGTTCGATCCCCGGCTTGCGCATCCTGCCTCTCTGGTCGGTTGAACGCACGAACGCTCGTTTCGTGGGTTGACTTAGGCATACGGAGTTCATCCCCAGTCTAAGCATATGGAGTTCATTCCCAGTCTAAGATCGGACCAGATCGAGGGTTGTGATAGCAGGATCGGTAGCACGCAGGGGGGATCGAGACCGAGGGTTGCAATAGCAGGATCGGTAGCACGCAAGAAGGATCAAGCCGATCCCCGACTTACGCATTCTGCCTATCCAGCCGGCTGAGCACCCGCACGCCCGTTTTGTGGGTTGGCTTAGGCATAGGAAGTTCATTTAATGTCTAAGCCCCAGCCAGACCGAGGGTTGTGGCCGCGAGACAGACAGCACGCAGAGGGGGATCGGGTCGATCCTCGACATGCGCATTATGCCTCTTTGGCCGGCTCAGCGCCCGCACGCTCGTTTCGTGGGTTGACTTAGGCATACGAAGTTAATTCTCAGTCTAACATCAGACTGGACCGAGGGTTGTGACAGCAGGTTCGACAGCATGCAGAGGGGGACCGGGCCGATCCTCGGCTTGCACATTCTGCCTCTTCGATCGGTTGAGCACCCGCACGCTCGTTTCATGGGTTGGCTTAGGCATATGTAGTTCATTCCATGTTTAAGCATACGGAGTTCATTCCCAGTCTAACATTAGACCAGACCGAGGGTTGCGTCAGTAGGACCTACAGTAGGATCTGCAACACGTAGGGGGGACCGGGTCGATCCTCGACTTGCGCATTCTGCATCTCCGATCGACTCACCACCAGCACGCTCGTTTTGTGGCTTGGCTTAGGCATACGGAGTTTATTCCATGTCTGAGCCCCAGTCGGATCGAGGGTAGTGGTAGTGGGACCGACAGCACAGAGGGGGATCGGGCCGATCCCCTACTTGCGCATTATGCCTCTCCGGTCGGTTCAGTGCCCGCACACTCGTTTTGTCAGTGGACTTAGGCATACGGAGTTGATTCCCAGTCTAAGATCGGATCAGACCGAGGGTTGTGACAGCAGGATTGATAGCACGCACGGGGGAACGGGCCGATCCTCGGCTTGCACGTTCTGCCTCTTCGACTGGCTGAGCACCCGCACGCTCATTTTGTGGGTTGGCTTAGCCATACGGAGTTCATTCCATGTCTAAGCATACGGAGTTCATTCCAGTCTAAGATTTTGAGCGATGGTGCACATACTGGGCTCGGACATGTGCTGGTGTCGTATTTTTTTTGCCCGGGGCACCATCGCTGGAGCATCGCTAGAGAGCCTAACCGGCGGCATTAGGGGTTCCGATGATTGGAGGGGCCAGTAGGGGTGTGTGCACATGATGTGCGATGGGTGCTGGTACCTGGCCCTTATATTGGCCCCCTATCCCTCATCAAACCTCGAGAACTCACACCCCCTTAAAGAGCATTTGAGATTTTATACGTTTGCTGCCAGTAGCCACTAAAGCATCTAAAATGGGGACACTTTCTTCAAACGGTCACAAAATCTTCTCCACTTCGAGTTTTTAGATGAATTTTTTTGTGCATGCCAACAAAAATACAAGGATCACCTCTACCAAATTAGCTAAGTGCCCGCACGCTCGTTTCATGGGTTGACTTAGGCATACGGAGTTTATCCCTAGTCTAAGCATACGGAGTTCATTCCCAGTCTAAGATCGAACCGGACCAAGGGTTGTGGTAGCAGGATCGACAGCATGCAGGGGGGACCGAGCCGATCCTCGGCTTGTGCATTCTACCTCTCCGGCCGGCTGAGCACCCATACGCCTGTTTTGTGGGTTGGCTTAGGCATAAGGTGTTCATTCCATGTCTAAACCCCAGTCGGACCGAGGGTTGTGGCAGTAGGACCGATAGCACGCAGAGGGGGACCGAGCCGATCCCCGGCTTGCCCATTATCCCTCTCCAGTCGGCTCAGCGCCCGAACGCTTGTTTCATGGGTTAACTTAGGCATATGGAGCTCATTCCCAGTCTAAGATCACACCAGACCGAGGGTTGCGACAGCAGGAATGATAGCATGCAGGGGGGATCGAGCCAGTCCCCAGCTTGCACATTCTGCCCCTCCGGTCGGTTGAGCGCCTGCACGCTCATTTCATGGGTTGGCTTAGGCATACGGAGTTCATTCGATGTCTAAGCATAACGAGTTCATTTCATGTCTAAGATCGGACCAGACCGAGGCTTGCAGCAGTAGGACCAGCAGTTGGATCGGTAGCATGCAGGGGGGATCGAACCGATCCCTGGCTTGCGTATTCTACCTCTTCGGCCTTCTGACCGCCCGCACGCTCATTTCGTAGGTTGACTTAGGCATACGGAATTCATCCCCAGTCTAAGCATACGGAGTTCATTCCCAGTCTAAGATCAAACCAGATCGAGGGTTGTGGCAGCAGGATCGACAACACGCAGGGAGGATCGGGCTGATCCCCGACTTGCGTGTTCTACCTCTTCGACCGGCTGAGCGCTCGCACGCCCGTTTCATGGGTTGGCTTAGGCATAGGGAGTTTATTCCATGTCTAAGCCCTAGCCAGACCGAGGGTTGTCGTAGTGGGACCAGCAGCAGGGATAGGGGGACCGAACCAGTCCCTGGCTTATGCATTCTGCCTCTCCGATCGGCTGAGCGCCCGCATGCTCGTTTCGTGGATTGGCTTAGGCATACGGAGTTCATTCCCAGTCTAAGAGTTTGAGCCACGATGCACATGCTAGGCTCGAGCTTGTGCTGGTGCGGCATTTTTTTCGCCCAGGGCACCATCGTCGGAGCATCACCGGAGAGCCTAACTGGCGGCATTGGGGCTTCGGTGATTGGGGGGCCGAGGGGGTGTGCGCACATGATGTGCGATGGGTGCTGGTACTTGGCCCGTATATTGGCCCCCTATCCCTCATTAAACCTCAAGAACTCAAACCCCCTTAAAAAGCATTTGAGATTTTATAGGTTTGCTGCCAGTAGCCATTAAAGTGTCTGAAATGGGGACACTTTTTTCAAACGGTCAACAAATCTTCTCCACTTCGAGTTTTTAGCTGAATTTTTTTTGCATGTCAAAAAAAATACAAGGATCACCTCTACCAAATTTAGGGGCAAAAATCTTTCTAAAAAAATTTTAAAAAATCTTGAACCGCAAAAGGTTTTGAAAATCATGAAAAATAGAAAACGGGTCGTCTTGCCACGAAACTTCACATGAAGGCGTACGGGACCATTGTATGAATTTACAAGCCATAAAAATGGCATTGGAATGGCAGAAATATGAAGATGTGCTTGAACCCACCTACCACCCGCTCAATCCCTAGCTTGCTCATCCTGCCTCTCTAGTCGACTGAGCGTCCGCATGCTCATTTGATGGGTTGACTTAGGCATATGGAGTTCATCTCCAGTCTAAGCATACGGAGTTCATTCCTAGTCTAAGATCAGATCGGACCGAGGGTTGTGGCAGTAGGATCGGTAGCATGCAACGGGGACCGGGCTGATCCCCGGCTTGCGCATTCTGCCTCTTCGATCGGTTGAGCGCCCGCATCCCCATTTCATGGGTTGGCTTAGGTATAGGGAATTCATTCCATGTCTAAGCCCCAGCCGGACCGAGGGTTGTGGCAGTGGGACCGACAGCACGCAAAGGGGGACCGAACGGATCCCCGGCTTACGCATTATGCCTCTCCGATCGGCTCAGTGCCCGAACTCTTGTTTCATGGGTTGACTTAGGCATACAGAGTTCATTCTCAGTCTAAGATCAGACTGGACCAAGGGTTGTGGCAACAGGATCGACAGCACGCAGGGGGGGACTGGGCCAGTCCTCGGCTTGTGCATTCTGCCTCTCCGGTCGGCTGAGCGCCCGAACGCTCGTTTCGTGGGTTGGCTTAGGCATACGGAGTTCATTCCATGTCTAAGCATACAGAGTTCATTCCCAGTCTAAGATCAGACCGGACCGAGGCTTGCGATAGTAGGACCAGCAGCAGGATCGGGAGCACGCAGGGGGGATCGGGTGGATCCCCGGCTTACGCATTCTACCTCTCCGACCGGTTGAGCACCCGCACGCTCATTTCGTTGGTTGACTTAGGCATATGGAGTTCATCCCCAGTCTAAGCATACGGAGTTCATTCCCAGTCTAATATCGAAGTAGACTGAGGGTTACGACAGCAGGATCGGTAGCACGCAGGGGGGATCGAGCCGATCTCTGGCTTGTGCATTCTGCCTCTCCGGTCGGCTGAGCACCCGCATGCCCATTTCATGGGTTGGCTTAGGCATAGGGAGTTCATTCCGTGTCTAAGCCCCAGCCGGACCGAGGGTTATGGCAATGAGACCGGCAGCATGCAAAAGGGGACCGAGCCGATCCCTGGCTTACGCATTCTGCCTCTCCGACCGGCTGAGCGACCGCACGCTCGTTTCATGGGTTGGCTTAGGCATACGGAGTTCATTCCCAGTCTAAGAGTTTGAGCCACGGTACACATGCTGGGCTTGGGCATGTGCTGTCTCACATTTTTTTCGCCCGGGGCACCATCACCGGAGTATTGCCAGAGAGCCTAACCGGCGACATTGAGGGTTCCGATGAATGGGGGGGCCGGGGGGTGTGCACACATGATGTGTGATGGGTGCTGGTACTAGGCCCTTATATTGGCCCCCTGTCCCTCATCAAACCTCGAGAACTCACACCCCTTTAAAGAGCATTTGAGATTTTATAGGTTTGCTGCCAGTAGCCATTAAAGTGTCTAAAATGAGGACACTTTTTTTCAAAAGGTCACAAAATCTTCTCCACTTCGATTTTTTAGCTGAATTTTTTTTTTGCATGCCAACAAAAATACAAGGATCACCTCTACTAAATTTTGGGACAAAAAGCTTCCTAAAAAAATTTTAAAAAATCCTGAACCGCAAAAAGTTTAAAAAATCATGGAAAATAGAAAATGGGTCGTCTTGCCACGAAACTTCACATGAAGGCGTAGGGGACCATTGTATGAATTTACATGCCATAAAAATGGCATTGGCATGGAAGAAATATGAAGATGTGCTTGAACCCACCTACCACCCGCTCGATCCCCGGCTTGCTCATCCTGCCTCTCTGGTTGGCTGAGCGTCCACACGCTCGTTTCATGGGTTGATTTAAGCATACGGAGTTCATCCCCAGTCTAAGTAGATGGAGTTCATTCCCAGTCTAAGATCAAATCAGACCGAGGGTTGCAACAGCAGGATTGGCAGCACGTAAGGGGGACCGAGCCGATACTCAGCTCGTGCATTCTGCTCTCCGATCGACTTAGTGCCCGTACACCCATTTCGTGAGTTGGCTTAGGCATAGGGAGTTTATTCCATGTCTGAGCCCCAGCCGGACTGAGGGTTGTGATAGCGGGACCGACAGCACGCAGAGGGGGATCGAGCCGATCCCCAGCTTGTGCATTATGCCTCTCCGACCGGCTCAGTGCCCGTACGCTCGTTTCATGGTTGACTTAGGCGTACGGAGTTCATTCTCGTCTAAGATCGGACCGGATCGAGGGTTGCAGCAGCAAGATCGACAACACACAGGGGGGATCGGGCTGGTCCCCAGCTTGCGCATTTTGCGTCTCCAGCTAGCTAAGCGCCCGTACGCTTGTTTCATGGGTTGGCTTAGGCATACAAAGTTCATTCCATGTCTAAGCATATGGAGTTCATTCCAGTCTAAGATCGAATTAGATCGAGGGTTACGGTAGCAGGATCGACAGCACGAGGGGGGACCGGGCTGATACCCAGCTTGTGCATTCTGCCTCTCTGGCCGACTGAGCGCCCGCACGCCCATTTCATGGGTTGGCTTAGGCATAGGAAGTTCATTCCATGTCTAAGCCCCAGCCGAACCGAGGGTTGTGGCAGTGGGACTAACAGCACACAGAGGGGGACCGACAGCATGCAGAGGGGGACCAGACAAATCCTCGGCTTATGGATTATGCCTCTCCAGCCAGTTCAACACCCAAACGTTCGTTTCATGGGTTAACTTAGGCATACAGACCGGATCGACGGTTACGTCAGTAGGATTGACAGCACGGAAGGGGGATCGGGTCGTTCCCCAGCTTGCACATTCTACCTCTTCGGTCGGTTGAGTGCCCGTACGCTCGTTTCGTGGGTAGGCTTAGCCATACAGAGTTCATTCCATGTCTAAGCATATGGAGTTCATTCCCAGTCTAAGATCAGACCAGATCGAGGCTTATGAAAGTAGGACCAGCAGCCGAATCGATAACACATAGGAGGGGATCGGGCTGATCCCCGGCTTGCGCATTCTGCCTTTCCGGCCTGTTGAGCGCCCGCACGCTCATTTCATGGGTTGACTTAGGCATACAGAGTTCATCCCCAGTCTAAGCATACGAAGTTCATTCCCAATCTAAGATCGGACAGGACTGAGGGTTCCAGCAGTAGGATTGGTAGCATGCAGGCGGGATCGGGCTGATCCCTGGCTTGCGTATTCTGCCTCTCCGGTAGGCTGAGCACCCGCATGCCTATTTTGTGGGTTGGCTTAGGCATAGGGAGTTCATTCCATGTTTGAGCCCCAGCCAGACCGAGGGTTGTGGCAGCGGGACCGATAGCACGCAGAGGGGGACTGGGTCGATCCCCAGCTTGCGCATTATGCCTCTCCGATCGGCTCAGCGCCCGAACGCTCATTTCGTGGGTTGACTTAGGCATACGAAGTTCATTCCCAGTCTAAGATCAGACCAGATTGAGGGTTACGGCAGTAGGATCGACAGCACACAGGGGGCATACGAAGTTTATCCTCAGTCTAAGCATACGGAGTTCATTCCCAGTCTAAGATTGAACCGGATCGACGGTTGCGACAGCAGGATCGGCAACACACAGGGGGGATCGGGCCGATCCCCAGCTTGCACATTCTACCTCTCTGATCGGTTGAGTGCCCGTACACCCGTTTCATGGGTTGGCTTAGGCATAGGGAGTTCATTCCATGTATAAACCTCAACCGGACCGAGGGTAGTGGCAGCGGGACGGATAGCACGCAGAGGGGGACCAGGCCGATCCCCAGCTTGCGTATTCTACCTCTTCGATCGGCTGAGCACCCGCACGTTCATTTCGTAGGTTGTCTTAGGCATACGGAGTTCATTCCTTGTCTAAGCATACAGAGTTCATTTCCAGTCTAAGAGTTTGAGCCACGATGCACATGCTGGGCTCGGGCATGTACTGGTGCCAGATTTTTTTCACCTGGGGCATCATCATCAGAGCATCACCGGAGAGCCTAACTGATTGGCATTAGGGACCGGGGGGTGTGCACACATGATGTGCGATCGGTGCTGGCACTTGGCCCGTATATTGGCCCCTAGTGCCTGAGGTAGACCTCCAATAGTCCATTCACTCGTTCTGTCTGCCCATCGGTCTGCGGATGCATGCTGGTGGAAAAGTTTAAGTCTGACCCCAACAGCTTGAACAACTCAGTCCAGAACCTGCCCGTGAAACGCACGTCCCGATCACTAACAATGGTCCTCGGCACTCCCCAGTACTTAACCATGTTCTTCAGGAACAATCGAGCTGCCTCCTCGGCTGGGCACTCCTTGGTTGCTGGAATGAAGATTCCATACTTGGAAAACCTATCCACCACTACCATGATGCTTCCAAACCCTTTTGCTTTGGGTAGACTGACTATAAAGTCCAGAGAAACACTCTCCCATGGTCGCGCTAGCACTGGCAATGGTTCCAAGAGACCGCCTGGTTTCTTGAGCTCCACCTTGTTCTATTGGCACACAACACAAGTCTTCACATAGGCCTCCACATCGTCCCTCATGTGCGGCCAATAGTACCAGTCCTCAATCAGCGCCAAGGTACGGCTCACTCCGGGGTGTCCAGTTCACCTTGAATCATGGCATTCTTGCAAAACTTCCTTGCGGAGCTTCCTGTGCTGCGACACAAATAGTCTACTGCCCTAGGTGTACAGCAAGCCATCCTGCAACCAAAATCGCCTAGTCTTACCTTACTGGGCATACTCCATCAAAGCCTTGGTTGTAGGATCATGCGTAAGTCCCTCCTTGATGCACGGCACCAGTGACCCCTCTGGTTGGCTAATGGCAGCAAGGTTAGCCTTCCTGCTCAGGGCGTCTGCCACTAGGTTTGCCCACCCCAGCTTGTACTCCATCTGGAAATCAAATTCTGTAAGAAAATCTTGCCATCTTGCCCGCTTGAGGGATAGCTTCTTCTGCGTCTGGAAGTAGTTGGTCGCCACATTGTCCGTCCTAACCACGAACCTCGACCCCAATAGGTAATGGCACCAAGTGTGCAAGCAGTGCACCACTGCAGTCATCTCTTTCTCTTGGACCATGTACTTGCACTCAGTCTTGTTCAGCTTCCTGCTCTCGAATGCGACTGGACATCCCTCCTACATCAACACGCCCCTTATGGCAAAGTCTGATGCATCCGTATGCACCTCATACGGCTTGGCATGGTCTGGCAAGGCCAAGACTGGCTCCTCGATCACAGCCCACTTCAACCTATCAAAGGCTTCCTGGCACCCTGCACTCCACTCCCATGCTTTCCCTTTCTTGAGCAAGTCAGTCAATGGCGTGGCTATTGCTGAGTGACCTTTGATGAAACGCCTGTAGTAGTTGACCAGCCCAAGGAACGATCTCAACTCAGTGACCTTGGCTGGCTGTTGCCACTCCAGGATGGCATGTATCTTGCCTTTATCCATGCGTATCCTGCCACCTCCCACTATGTGGCCAAGGAACGAGATCTCCTACTGGGCGAATGAGCACTTCTCCCTCTTGACAAATAGCTTGTGCGCCTGTAACACCTCGAAACCTGTCTCAAGTGGTCTACATGCTCTCCCAAAGTCTGGCTGTAGATCACAATGCACCCTTATGAAAAATAGAAAATGGGTCGTCTTGCCACGAAACTTCACATGAAGGCGTAGGGGACCATTGTATGAATTTACAAGCCATAAAAATGGCATTGGTATGGCAGAAATATGAAGATGTGCTTGAAACCACCTACCACCCGTTCGATCCCCGGCTTGCGCATCCTGCCTCTCTGGTCGGCTGAGCGTCCGCACGCTCGTTTCATGGGTTGACTTAGGCATACGGAGTTTATCCCCAGTCTAAGCAAATGGAGTTCATTCCCAGTCTAAGATCAGATCAGACCGAGGGTTACGGCAGCACGATCGGTAGCACGATCGGCAGCACGTAGGGGGGACCGGGTCGATCCCCGACTTGCGCATTCTGCCTCTCCGGCCGGCTGAGCTCCTGCACGCCCGTTTCATGGGTTGGCTTAGGCATAAGGAGTTCATTCCATGTCTAAGCCCCAGTCGGACCTACGGTTATGGCAGCGAGATCGACAACACGCAAAGGGGTACCGTGCCTATCCACAGCTTGCGCATTATGCCTCCCCGGCCGACTCAGCGCCTGCACTCTCGTTTCATTGGTTGGCTTAGGCATATCAAGTTCATTCCCAGTCTAAGATTGGATAGGATCGAGGGTTACGGCAGCAGGATCGATAGCACAGAGGGAGGGACTAGGTCGGTCCCCGGTTTATGCATTCTGTCTCTCCGGTCGGCTGAGCGCCCACACGCTCATTTTATGGGTTGGCTTAGGCATATGGAGTTCATTCCATGTCTAAGCATATGGAGTTCATTCCCAGTCTAAGATTGGATCAGATTGAGGGTTGCGGTAGTAGGACCAGCAGTAGGATTGACAGCATGCTAGGGGCAATCGGGTCGATCCTCGAGTTGCACAACCTGCCTCTCTGGCCGGTTGAGCGTCCGTACGCTCATTTCCTGGGTTGGCTTAGGCATACGGAGTTCATTCCATGTCTAAGCCCCAGTCGGACAGAGGGTTGTGGCAGCAGGACCGATAACGAAATCGACAACACGTAAAGGGGGACCAGGCTGATCCCCAGCTTGTGCATTATGCCTCTCCGACCGACCTCTTCGGTCGGCTGAGCGCCCGCACGCTCGTTTCATGGGTTGACTTAGGCATACGGAGTTCATCCCCAGTCTAAGCATACGGAGTTCATTCCCAGTCTAAGATCGGACCGGATCGAGGGGTGCGACAGCAGGATCAGTAGCACTGGGGGGATCGGGCCGATCTCCTGCTTGCATATTTTGCCTCTTCGAACGGCTGAGTGCCCGCATGCCCGTTTCGTGGGTTGGCTTAGGCATAGAGAGTTCATTCCATGTCTAAGCCCCAATCGAACCGAGGGTTGTGGCAGCGGGATCGACAGCATGCAGAGGGGGACTGGGTCGATCCCCGGCTTGTGCATTATGCCTCGCCGGTCGGCTTAGTGCCCGAAAGCTCATTTCATGGGTTGACTTAGGCATACGGAATTCATTCCCAGTCTAAGATCGAATCGGACCGAAAGTTGTGACAGCAAGATCGACAGCACGTAAGAGGGACCGAGTCGATCTTTGGCTTGTGTATTCTACCTCTCTGGTAGGCTGAGCACCTGCACACTCATTTCGTGGGTTGGCTTAGGCATACGGAGTTCATTCCATGTCTAAGCATACGGAGTTCATTCCTAATCTAAGATCGGATCGGACCGAGGGTTGCGATAGTAGAATCGGGTGCACGCGGGGGGGATCAGGATGATCCCCAGTTTGTGCATTCTGCCTCTCTGACCAGCTGAGCGCCCGCATGCTCATTACGTGGGTTGACTTAGGCATACGGAGTTCATCCCCAGTCTAAGCATACGGAGTTCATTCACAGTCTAAGCTCGGATCGGATCGAGGGTTACAGCAGCAGGATCGATAATACGCAGGGAGGACCGTGTCATTCCCTGGCTTGCGCATTCTGCCTCTCCGACCAGTTGAGTACCCACACGCCCGTTTCGTGGGTTGGCTTAGGCATAGGGAGTTTATTCCATGTCTAAGCCCTAGCCGGAGCGAGGGTTGTGGCAGTGGAACCAGCAACACGCAGAGGGGGACTGGGCTGATCCCCGGCTTGCGCATTATGCCTCTCCGGGTGACTCAGCGCCCGAACACTCTTTTCGTGGTTTGACTTAGGCATGAGGAGTTCATTCCCAGTCTAAGATTGGACCAGACAGAGCATTGCGATAGCAGGATCGACAGCATGCAGGGGGGACCGGGTCGGTCCCTGGCTTACGCATTCTGCCTCTCCGACCGGCTAAGTGCTCGTACGCTCATTTCGTGGGTTGGCTTCGACATACGGAGTTCATTCCTTGTCTAAGCATATGGAGTTCATTCCCAGTCTAAGATTGGACCGGACCCAAGGTTACGGCAGTAGGACCAGCAGCAAGATCGACAGCACACAGGGGGGGACAAGGCCGGTCCCCGACTGACGCATTTTGCCTCTTCGATCGGCTGAGCGCTCGGAGGCTCGTTTCGTGGGTTGGCTTAGGCATACGGAGTTCATTCCATGTCTAAGCCCCAGTCGGACTGAAGGTTGTGGCAGCAGGACCGGTAACACGCAGAGAGGGACCGGGCCGATCCCCGGCTTACGCATTATGCCGCTACGGTCGGCTTAGCGCCCGAACGCTCATTTCGTGGGTTAACGTAGGCATACGGAGTTCATTCCCAATCTATGATCAAACAGGACCGAGGATTGTGACAGCAGGATCGACAGCACGCAGGGGGGATCGGACCGGTCCTCGACTTATGCATTCGGCCTCTCCGGCTGGCTGAGCGCCCGCACGCTCATTTTGTGGGTTGGCTTAGGCATACGGAGTTCATCCCCAGTCTAAGCATACGGAGTTCATTCCCAATCTAAGATCGGATCAGACCGAGGGTTACAGTAGCAGGATTGGCAGCACGCAGGGGGGACCGGGCTGATCCCCAGCTTGCACATTCTGCCTCCTCGATCGGCCTCTCCAGTCAGCTGAGCGACCGCATGCTCATTTCGTAGGTTGACTTATTCATATGGAGTTCATCCCTAGTCTAAGCATATGGAGTTCATTCCCAGTCTAAGATCAGATCAGATCAAGGGTTACGGTAGCAGGATCGGTAGCACGCAGGAGCTCTCGCATGCCCGGTTTGTGGGTTGGCTTAGGCATACAGAGTTCATTCCATGTCTAAGCCCCAGTCGGAACGAGGGTTGTGGCAGTGGGATCGATAGCACGTAGAGGTGGACCGGGTCGATCCCCAGCTTGTGCATTTACCTTTCCTACCAGCTGAGTGCCCGTACACTCGTTTCGTGGGTTAGATTTGACATACGGAGTTCATTCCATGTCTAAGCATACAAAGTTCATTCCCAGTCTAAGAGTTTGAGCCACGGTGCATATGCTGAGCTCAGACATGTGCTGGTGCCACATTTTTTTCACCCGGGGCACCATCGTCGGAGCATCGTCAGAGAGCCTAATAGGAGGCCTTGGGGGTTCCGGTGATTGGGGGGCCGGGGGGTGTGCGTACATGATGTGCGATGGGTGCTGGCACTTGGCCCTTATATTGGCCCCCTATCCCTCATCAAACCTCGAGAACTCACACCCCCTTAAAGAGCATTTGGGATTTTATAGGTTTACTGCCAGTAGCCATTAAAGTGTCTGAAATGGGATCGAGGGTTACGACAGTAGGGTCGATAGCACGCAGGGGGGACCGAGCTGATCCCCAGCTTGCACATTCTGCCTCTCCGATCGGTTGAGTGCCCTCACGCCCGTTTCATGGGTTGGCTTAGGCATAGGGAGTTCATTCCATGTCTAAGCCCCAACTGGATCGAGGGTTGTGGCAGCAGGACCGGTAGCATGTAGAGGGGGACTGAGCCAATTCCTGGCTTGCGCATTATGTCTCTCCGATCGGCTCAGTGCCCGAATGATCATTTCGTGGGTTGACTTAGGCATACGGAGTTCATTCCTAGTCTAAGATCGGACCGGACTGAGGGTTACGGCAGCAGGACGGACAGCATGCAGGGGGGACCGGGCCGGTCTCTGACTTGCGCATTTTGCCTCCCCAGTAGGCTGAGCACCCGTACGCTCGTTTCATGGGTTGGCTTAGGCATACGGAGTTCATTCCATATCTAGGCATATGGAGTTCTTTCCCAGTCTAAGATCAGATCGGACCGAGGGTTACGGCAGCAGGACCAACAGTAGGATTGGTAACACGTAGGGGGGACAAACCCGATCCCCGGCTTACGCATTCTGCCTCCTCAATCGGCCTCTCCAGCCGGTTGAGCACCCGCACGCTCATTTCATGGGTTGACTTAGGCATACAGAGTTCATCCTCAGTTTAAGCATACGGAGTTCATTTCCAGTCTAAGATCAGACCGGACAGAGGGTTGTGGCAGCAGGATAGGCAGCAAGTAGGAGGGATCGAGTTGATCCTCAACTTTCATATTTAGCCTCTCCGATCGACTGAATGCCTGCACGCCCGTTTCATGTTTTGGCTTACGCATAAGGAGTTCATTCCATGTCTAAGCCCTAGTCAGACCGAGGGTTGTGGCAGCAGGACCTACAGCACGTAGAGGGGGACCGAGCAGATCCCCGACTGGCGCATTATGCCTCTCTGACTGACGTAGCACCCGCACACTCGTTTAGTGCGTTGGCTTAGGCCTACGGAGTTAATTCCCAGTCTAAGTTCAGATCGAACCGAGGGTTGCAGCAGCAGGATCGACAACACGCAAGGGAGATCGAGTCGGTCCCTGGCTTACGCATTTTGCCTCTCCGGCCGGCATAGCGCATGCTCGTTTCGTGGGTTGGCTTAGGCATACGGAGTTCATTCCATGTCTAAGCATACGCAGTTCATTCCCAATCTAATATCGGACCGAACTGAAGGTTGCGGTAGTAGGACCAGTAACAGGATCGATAGCATGTAGGGGGATCAGGCCGATCCCCGGCTTGTGCATTCTACCTCTCTGGTCGGTTGAGCACCTGCACGCTCGTTTCATGGGTTGGCTTAGGCATACGAAGTTCATTCCTTGTCTAAGCCCCAGCCGGACCTAGGGTTGTGGCAGTCGCATTGGCAGGGGGATCGACAGCACGCAGAGGGGGATCGAACTGATCCTCGGCTTCCGCATTATGTGTCTCCGACCGACTGAACGCTCGTATGCTCATTTTATGGGTTGACTTAAGAATACGGAGTTCATCCCCAGTCTAAACATACGGAGTTCATTCCCTGTCTAAGATCGAACTGGATCGATGGTTACGATAGCAGGATCGATAGCACGTAGGGGGACCGGGTCGATCCCCGGCTTGCGCATTCTGCCTCTCCGATCGGCTGCCTGCACGCCCATTTCGTGGGTTGGCTTAGGCATAGGGAGTTCATTCCATGTCTAAGCCCCAGCCGGACCGAGTGTTGTGGTAGCGGGATCGATAGCATACAGAGAGGGATTGGGCTGATCCTCGGCTTGTGCATTATGCCTCTCCGGTTGGCTCAGTGCCCGAATGCTCATTTCGTGGGTTGACTTAGGCATACGGAGTTCATTCCCATTCTAAGATCAGACCAGACCGAGGGTTGCAGTAGTAGGATCAACAGCACGTAGGGGGGATCGAGCCGATCCCAGGCTTATGCATTCTGCCTCTCCGATTGACTGAGCACCCGCACACTCGTTTTATAGGTTGGCTTAGGCATAAGGAGTTCATTCCATGTCTAACCATGCAGAGTTCATTCCTAGTCTAAGATCCGATCAGACCAAGGGTTACGGCAGCAGGACCAGCAGTAGGATCGGTAGCACGTAGGGGGGATCGGGCTGATCCTCGGCTTGTGCATTCTACCTCTTCGATCGTCCTTTTCGGTCGGCTGAGCGCCCGTACGCTCATTTTATGGGTTGACTTAGGCATATGGAGTTCATCCCCAGTCTAAGCATACGGAGTTCATCCCAGTCTAAGATTGGACTGGATCGAGGGTTGCGGTAGCAGGATCGACAGTATGCAAGGGGGATCGGGCCGATCCTCGACTTACGCATTCTACCTCTCCGGCCAGGTGAGCGTCCGCACGCCTGTTTCATGGGTTGGCTTAGGCATAGGGAGTTCATTCCATGTCTAAGCCCCATCAGACCAAGGGTTATGGCAGCGGGACCGACAGCACGCAAAGGGGGACCGGGCTGATCCTCGGCTTGCACATTCTGCCTTTTCGGTCGGTTGAGTGCCCGCACACTCATTTCATGGGTTGGCTTAGGCATACGGAGTTCATTCCATGTCTAAGCTTACAGAGTTCATTCCCAGTCTAAGAGTTTGAGCCACGGTGCACATGCTGGGCTCGGGCATGTGCTGGTCCCATATTTTTTTCACCTGAGGTACCATCGTTGGAGAGCCTAACTGGCAGCATTGGGGGTTCCGATGATTGGGGGGTCGGAGGGGTGTGCGTACATGATGTGCGATGGGTTGGCTTAGGCATACAGAGTTCATTGCATGTCTAAGCCCCAATCGGACCAAGGGTTGTGGTAGTAGGACTGGCAATGGGATCGGCAGCACGCAGAGGGGGACCGGGTTGATCCCCGACTTGTGCATTATGCCTCTTCGGTCGATCAAGCACCCACACCCTCGTTTCGTGGGTTGACTTAGGCATACGAAGTTCATTCCTAGTCTAAGATCAGACCGGACCAAGGGTTGTGGCAGCAGGATCGACAACAGGCAGGGGGGACCGGGCCGGTCCCTAGCTTGCACATTCTGCCTCTTCGACCGGCTGAGCGCCCGCACGCTCATTTCGTGGGTTGGCTTAGGCATATAGAGTTCATTCCATGTCTAAGCATACAGAGTTCATTCCCAGTCTAAGATTTTGAGCCACAGTGCACATGCTGGGCTTGGTCATGTGCCCGTGCCATATTTTTTTCACCCGGGGCACCGTCACCGGAGCATTACCGGAGCATCGCCAGAAAGCCTAAGCATTCGGAGCCCATGTCTAGGCTTACGGAGTTCATTCCCAGTCTAAGATCAGACTGGACCAAGGGTTGCGGCAGTAGGACCAGCAATAGGATCGGTAGCACGTAGAGGGGGACCAGGCCGATCCTCGGCTTGTGCATTCTGCCTCTCTGGTCGGTTGAGCGCCCGCACGCTCGTTTCGTGGGTTGACTTAGGCATACAAAGTTCATCCCTAGTCTAAGCATACGTAGTTCATTCCTAGTCTAAGATCGGACCAGACCGAGGGTTACGACAACAGGATCGGTAGCACGCAGGGGGGACCGGGGCGATCCCCGGCTTGCACTTTCTGCCTCTCTGGCCGACCGAGCCCCCGCACGCCCGTTTTGTGGGTTGGCTTAGGCATAGGGAGTTCATTCCATGTCTAAGCTCTAGCCAGACCAAGGGTTGTGGCAGTGGGACCGGCAGCACGTAGAGGGGGACCGGGTCGATCCCCGGCTTGCGCATTATGCCTCTCCGGCCGGCTCAACACCCGCACACTCGTTTTGTGGGTTGACTTAGGCATGCGAAGTTCATTCCCAGTCTAAGATCGGACCGGACTGAGGGTTGTGGTAGCAGGATCGACAGCATGCAGGGGGGATCGACCCGGTCCCCGGCTTGCACATTCTACCTCTCCAACCGGCTGAGCGCCCGCACGCTCATTTTGTGGGTTGGCTTAGGCATACGAGTGCATTCCTAGTCTAAGATTTTGTGCCACAGTGCACATGCTAGGCTTGGGCATGTGCTGGTGCCGTATTTTTTTCACCCGGGACACCATCATCGGAGCATCGTCGGAGAGCCTAAGCATTCGGAGCCCATGTCTAGGCATACGGAGTTCATTCCCAGTCTAAGATCAGACCAAACCAAGGGTTACGGCAGTAGGACCAGCAGTAGGATTGGTAGCACGCAGGGGAGGACCAGGCCGATCGTCGGCTTGTGCATTCTACCTCTCTAGTCGGCTGAGCGCCCGCACGCTCTTTTCGTGGGTTGACTTAGGCATACAAAGTTCATCCCTAGTCTAAGCATACGTAGTTCATTCCCAGTCTAAGATCAGACTGGACCGAGGGTTACGACAGTAGGATCGATAGCACGCAGGGGGGATCGGGCCGATCCCCGGCTTGCACTTTCTGCCTCTCTGCCGACTGAGTCCCCGCACGCCCGTTTCGTGGGTTGGCTTAGGCATAGGGAGTTCATTCCATGTCTAAGCTCCAGCCAGACTGAGGGTTGTGGCAGTGGGACCGACAGCACGTAGAGGGGGATCGGGTCGATCCCCGGCTTGCGCATTATGCCTCTCCGGCCGGCTCAACACCCGCACACTCGTTTTGTGGGTTGACTTAGGCATGCGGAGTTCATTCCCAGTCTAAGATCGGACCGGACCGAGGGTTGCGGTAGCAGGATCGACAGCATGCAGGGGGGATCGGCCCGGTCCCTGGCTTGCACATTCTGCCTCTCCGACCGGCTGAGCGCCCGCACGCTCATTTCGTGGGTTGGCTTAGGCATACGAGTTCATTCCCAGTCTAAGATTTTGTGCCACAGTGCACATGCTGGGCTTGGGCATGTGCTGGTGCCGTATTTTTTTCACCCGGGGCACCATCATCGGAGCATCGTCGGAGAGCCTAAGCATCCGGAGCCCATGTCTAGGCATACGGGGTTCATTCCCAGTCTAAGATCAGACTGGACCAAGGGTTACTACAGTAGGACCAGCAGCAGGATCGATAGCACGCAGGGGAGGACCAGGCCGATCCCCGACTTATGCATTTTGCCTCTCTGGTCGGCTGAGCACCCGCACGCTCGTTTCGTGGGTTGACTTAGGCATACAGAGTTCATCCCTAGTCTAAGCATATGTAGTTCATTCCCAGTCTAAGATCGGATCGAACTGAGGGTTACGGCAGTAGGATCGGTAGCACGTAGGGGGGACAGGGCCGATCCCCGGCTTGCGCTTTCTGCCTCTCTGGCCGACTGAGCACCCGCACGCCCATTTCGTGGGTTGGCTTAGGCATAGGGAGTTCATTCCATGTCTAAGCCCCAGCCAGAACGAGGGTTGTGGCAGCGGGACCGGCAGCACGCAGAGGGGGACCGGGTCGATCCCCGGCTTGCGCATTATGCCTCTTCGTCCGGCTCAGCACTCGCACGCTCGTTTTGTGGGTTGACTTAGGCATCCGAAGTTCATTCCCAGTCTAAGATCGAACCGGATCGAGGGTTGCGGTAGCAGGATCGACAGCATGCAGGGGGGATCGGCCCGGTCCCAAGCTTGCGCATTCTGCCTCTCCGATCAGCTGAGCACCCATACCCTCATTTTGTGGGTTGGATTAGGCATACCAGTTCATTCCCAGTCTAAGATTTTGTGCCGCAGTGCACATGATGGGCTTGGGCATGTGCTGGTGCCATATTTTTTTCGCCCGGGGCACCATCACCGGAGCATCGTCGGAGAGCCTAAGTGTTCGAAGCCCATGTCTAGGCATACGGAGTTCATTCCCAGTCAAAGATTGGACTGGACCAAGGGCTGCAGCAGTAGGACCAGCAGTAGGACCAGCAGCAGGATCGGTAGCACGCAGGAGGGACCAGGTCGATCCCCGACTTGCGCATTCTGCCTCTTCGGTCGGCTGAGAGCCCACACTTTTGATTCATAGGTTGGCTTAGGCATAAGGAGTTCATTCCATGTCTAAGGCCTAGCTGGATCGAGGGTTGTGGCAGCGGGACCGACATCAAGCAGAAGGGGACCAGGTCGATCCCCGACTTGCGCATTATGCCTCTCCGACCAGCTCAGCGCCCGCACACTCGTTTCGTGGGTTAAGTTAGGCTTACGAAGTTCATTCCCATTCTAAGATCGGACCAGACTGAGGGTTGCGGCAGCAAGATCGACAGCACATAGGGGGGATCGGGCCGATCCTCGGCATACGCATTCTGCCTCTCCGGCTAGCGAAGTGCCTACATGCTCGTTTCGTGGGTTGGCTTAGGCATACGGAGTTCATTCCATGTCTAAGCATTCGGAGTTCATTCCCAGTCTAAGATCGGATCGGACCGAGGGTTGCGGCAGCAGGACCAACAGCAGGATCGACAGCATGCAGGGGGGATCGGGCCGATCCCCGGCTTGCGCATTCTACCTCTTCGGTCGGCTGAGCGCCCGCACGCTCGTTTCGTGGGTTGGCTTAGGCATACGGAGTTCATTCCATGTCTAAGACCCAGTCGGACCGAGGGTTGTGGCAGCAGGACCGACAGCGGGATCGACAGCATGCAGAGGGGGATCAGGCTGATCCCCGGCTTGTGCATTATGCCACTCCGACCAGCTGAGGGCTCGCACGCTCGTTTTGAGGTTGACTTAGGCATACGGAGTTCATCCCCAGTCTAAGATCGGATCGGACTGAGGGTTGCGGTAGTAGGATTGACAACACACATGGGGGACTTGGCCGATCCCCGGCTTATGCATTCTGTCTCTCCGACCGACTGAGCACCCGAGGCACCATCACCGGAGCATCGTTGGAGAGCCTAAACATCCAGAGACCATGTCTAGGCATACGAAGTTTATTCCCAGTCTAAGATCGGATCGGACCAAGGGTTGCGGCAGTAGGACCAATAGCAGGATCGGTAGCGCGCAGGGGGGACCAGGTCGATCCCCGGCTGCACATTCTGCCTCTCCGATCGGCTGAGCGCCCGCACTTTCGTTTCATAGGTTGGCTTAGGTGTAGGGAGTTCATTCCATGTCTAAGACCCAGCTGGATCGAGGGTTGTGGCAGCGGGACCGACATCAAGCAGAAGGGGACCAGGTCGATCCCCGACTTGCGCATTATGCCTCTCCGACCAGCTCAGCGCCCGCACACTCGTTTCGTGGGTTAAGTTAGGCTTACGAAGTTCATTCCCATTCCAAGATCGGATCGGACTGAGGGTTACGGCAGTAAGATCGACAGCACATAGGGGGATCGGGTCGATCCTCGGCTTATGCATTCTGCCTCTCCGGCTAGCTAAGTGCCTACATGCTCGTTTCGTGGGTTGGTTTAGGCATACGGAGTTCATTCCATGTCTAAGCATTCGAAGTTCATTCCCAGTCTAAGATTGGACCGGACTGAGGGTTGCGGTAGCAGGACCAACAGCAGGATCGACAGCATGCAGGGGGGATCGGGCCGATCCCCGGCTTGCGCATTCTACCTCTTCGGTTAGCTGAGCGCCCGCATGCTCGTTTCGTAGGTTGGCTTAGGCATACGGAGTTCATTCCATGTCTAAGACCCAACAGGACCGAGGGTTGTGGCAGCAGGACTGGCAGCGGGATCGATAGCATGCAGAGGGTGATCGGGCTGATCCCCAGCTTGTGCATTATGCCACTTCGGCCTACTGACCGCCCGCACGCTCGTTTTGAGGTTGACTTAGGCATACGGAGTTCGTCCCCAGTCTAAGATCAGATTGAACTGAGGGTTGCGGTAGCAGGATTGACAACATGCAGGGAGGACTTGGCCGATCCCCGGCTTACGCATTCTGCCTCTCCGATCGACTGAGCACCCGCACACCCGTTTTGTGGGTTGGCTTAGGCATAGGGAGTTCATTCCATGTCTAAGCCCCAGCCAGACCGAGGGCTATGGTAGCGGGACTGACAGTACCCAGAGGGGGACTGAGCCGATCCCCGGCTTACGCATTATGCCTCTTCGGCCGGCTCAACACCCACACGCTCGTTTTGTGGGTTGACTTAGGCATGCGGGTTCATTCCCAGTCTAAGATCGGACCGGACCGAGGGTTGTGGTAATAGGATCGACAGCATGCAGGAGGGGATCAGCTCGGTCCCCGGCTTTCACATTCTGCCTCTCCGATCGGTTGAGCGCCCGTACGCTCGTTTCGTGGGTTGGCTTAGGCATACGAGTTCATTCCCAGTCTAAGATTTTGAGCCACAGTGCACATGCCGGGCTTGGGCATGTGCTGGTGCCATATTTTTTTCGCCCAGGGCACCGTCACCGGAGCATCACCGGAGAGCCTAAGCATCCGAAGCCCATGTCTAGGCATACGGAGTTCATTCCCAGTCTAAGATCAGATCGGAGAAAGGGTTGCGGCAGTAGGACCAGTAGCAGGATTGGTAGCACGCAGGGGGGACCAGGTTGATCCTCGGCTTGCGCATTCTGCCTCTCTGATTGACTGAGCACCCGTACTTTCATTTCATAGGTTGGCTTAGGGATAGGGAGTTCATTCCATGTCTAAGACCCAGCCGGATCAAGGGTTGTGGCAGTGGGACCGACAGCACACAGAGGGGGACCAGGCCGATCCCCGACTTGCGCATTATGCCTCTCCGGTCAGCTCAGCGCCCGTACGCTCATTCCGTGGGTTGAGTTAGGCTTACAGAGTTCATTCCCAGTCTAAGATCGAACGGGACCGAGGGTTGCGGTAGCAAGATCGACAGCACGCAGGGGGACTGGGTCGATCCTCGGCTTACGCATTTTGCCTCTCCGGCTAGCTGAGTGCCTACACGCTCGTTTCGTGGGTTGGCTCAGGCATACGGAGTTCATTCCATGTCTAAGCATTCAAAGTTCATTCCCAGTCTAAGATCGGATTGGACCGAGGGTTGCGACAGCAGGACCAGCCACAGGATCGACAGCATGCAGGGGGGACCGGGCCAATCCCCGGCTTGTGCATTCTACCTCTTTGGCCGGCTGAGCGCCCGCACGCTCGTTTCGTGGGTTGGCTTAGGCATACGGAGTTCATTCCATGTCTAAGCTCCAGCTGGACCGAGGGTTGTGGCAGCAAGACCGGTAGCGGGATCGACAGCATGCAGAGAGGGATCGAGCTGATCCCCAGCTTGTTTATTATGCCACTCCGACCGGCTAAGTGCCCGCACGCTTGTTTTGAGGTTAACTTAGGCATACAAAGTTTATCCCCAGTCTAAGATCAGATCGGACTGAGGGTTGCCATAGCAGGATTGACAACACGCAGGGGGGACTTGGCCGATCCCCAGCTCACGCATTATGCCTCTCCAACCGGCTAAGCACCCACACGCCCATTTTGTGGGTTGGCTTAGGCATTGGGAGTTCATTCCATGTCTAAGCCCCAGCCAGACCAAGGGTTGTGGCAGCGGGATTGACAGCACGCAGAGGGGGGCCGGCCCGATCCCTGGCTTGCGCATTATGCCTCTTCGATCGGTTCAGCACCCGCACGCTCATTTTGTGGGTTGACTTAGGCATGCGGAGTTCATTCCCAGTTTAAGATCGAATCGGACCGAGGGTTGCGGTAGCAGGATCGACAGCACGCAGGGGGGGATCGGCCCGGTCCCTGGCTTGCGTATTTGGCCTCTCCGACTGGCTGAGCGCCCGCACGCTCGTTTCGTGGGTTGGCTTAGGCATACGGAGTTCATTCCATGTCTAAGCATACGAAGTTCATTCCAGCTAAGATTGAATCCACAGTGCAGCATGCTGTTTGGCTTTGTTGGTTGCCGTATTTTTCACCCGGGGCACCATCACTGAAGCATCGCCAAAGCCTAAAATTCCAGAGGCTATGTTCTAGGATACCAAAGTTTATTCCCAGTCTAAGATCGACGGACCAAGGGTTGCGACAGTAGGACAACCAGCAGGATCGTTGCACGTAGGGGAGGGACCAGCGATCCCCGGCTTGCGCACTCTTGCCTCTTATGGTCGGACTTGAAGCACCGCTACGGTCGTTTCGGGGTTGACTTAGCATGGGAGGTTCATCCCTAGTCTAAGCATACATAGTCATTCCCAGCCAAGATCGAACCGGATCAAGGTTACTGACAGCAGGATCAGATAGCACACAGGGGGCGACCGGGCGATCCCCCGCTTGCGCTTTTCCTCTCTGCCGGCTGAGCGCGCACGCCGTTTCATGGGTTGGCTTAGGCATAGGGAGTTCATTCCATGTCTAAGCCCCAGCCAAACCGAGGGTTGTGGCAGCGGGACCGGCAGCACGCAGAGGGGGACCGGGCCGATCCCCGGCTTGCGCATTATGCCTCTCCAGCCGGCTCAGCACCCGCACGCTCATTTTGTGGGTTAACTTAGGCATGCGAAGTTCATTCCTAGTCTAAGATTAGACCGGACTGAGGGTTGCGGTAGTAGGATCGACAGCACGTAGGGGAGGATCAGCTCGATCCCCGGCTTGCGCATTCTGCCTCTCCGATCGACTGAGCGCCCACACGCTCGTTTCATGGGTTGGCTTAGGCATACGGAGTTCATTCCATGTCTAAGCATACGGAGTTCATTCCCAGTCTAAGATTTTGAGCCACAGTGCACATGCTGGGCTTGGGCATGTGCTGGTGCCATATATTTTTCGTTCGGGGCGCCATCACCGGAGCATCGCCGGAGAGCCTAAGCATCCGAAGCCCATGTCTAGGCATACGGAGTTCATTCCTAGTTTAAGATCAGAACGGACCAAGGGCTGCGGTAGTAGGGCCAGCAGTAGGATCGGTAGCACGCAGGGAGGGACCAGGCTGATCCCCGGCTTGCGTATTCTGCCTTTTCGGTCGGTTGAGCACCCGCACGCTCGTTTCATAGGTTGGCTTAGGCATAGGGAGTTCATTCCATGTCTAAGACCCAGTCGGATCGAAGGTTGTGGCAGCGGGACCGACAGCACGCAGAGGGGGACCGGGTCGATCCCCGACTTGCGCATTATGCCTCTCCAGTCGGCTCAACGCCCGCACGCTTGTTTAATGGGTTGAGTTAGGCTTACAGAGTTCATTCCCAGTCTAAGATCGAACCGAACCGAGGCTTGTAGCAGCAAGATCGACAGCACGCAGGGGGACCGGATCGATCCCCGGCTTGCGCATTCTACCTCTCCGGTCGGCTGAGTGACCACACGTTCGTTTCGTGGGTTGGCTTAGGCATACGGAGTTTATTCCATGTCTAAGCATCCGAAGTTCATTCCCAGTCTAAAATTGGACCGGACTGAGGGTTCCAGTAGCAGGACCAGTAGCAGGATCGACAGCATGCTGGGGGGACCGGGCCGATCCCCGGCTTGCACATTCTACCTCTTCGGCCGGCTGAGCGCCCGCACGCTCATTTCGTGGGTTGGCTTAGGCATACGGAGTTCATTCCATGTCTAAGCCCTAGCCAGACTGAGGGTTTTGGTAGCAGGACCGACAGCTAGTTCGGTAGTAGGACCGGCAGCGGGATCATCGGAGCATCGTCGGAGAGCCTAACTGGCGGCATTGGGGTTCCAGCGATTGGGGGGGCTGGGGGGTGTGCGCACATGTTGTGCGATGGGTGCTGGTACTTGGCCCTTAGACTGGCCCCCTATCCCTCATCAAACCTCGAGGACTCACACCCCCTTAAAAGAGCATTTGAGATTTTATAGGTTTGCTGCCAGGAGCCATTAAAGTTTCTGAAATGGGGACACTTTTTTCAAACGGTCACAAAATCTTCTCCACTTTGCGTTTTTAGCTGAATATTTTTGTGCATGCCAACAAAAATACAAGGATCACCTCTACCAAATTTGGGGACAAAACTCTTTCTAAAAAATATTTAAAAAATCTCGAACCGTAAAAAGTTTCAAAAATAATGAAAAATAGAAAACGGATCGTCTTGCCACGAAACTTCACATGAAGGCTTAGGGGACCATTGTATGAATTTACAAGCTGTAAAAAAGGCATTGGCATGGCAGAAATATGAAGATGTGCTTGAACCCACCTACCACCCGTTCGATCCCCGGCTTGCGCATCCTGCCTCTCTGGTCGGCTGAGTGCCCGCACTTTCGTTTTGTGGGTTGACTTAGGCATACGGAGTTCATCCCCAGTCTAAGCATACAGAGTTCATTCCCAACATAAGATTAGACCAGAGCGAGGGTTACGGTAGCAGGATCAGCAGCACGAAGGGGGGATCAAGTCGATCCCCGGCTTGCGTATTCTGCCTCTCCGGT
>NW_019167826.1:32051574-32161199 GCF_002303985.1 Durio zibethinus | reverse complement strand
TGCCAAGTTGTATCAAATGATCCTTTGGTTTTGAACCTTTTTAATACATGTTTTGAGCCTATTATATCCATTTTTTTTATGACCCTTCACCTTGGCCTACATTACAACCTTGAAAAGTCCATTTGGATCAAATATGAATACTCAACTTGAATGATCATATGTTGAATAAAGGTATGCTCATGAGGATGCAATGGAATCAGGCTCTAAAGTTTGATGTATGAAAGATATCGCCAATAGATGAAAAATGAAAAAAAAAAAAGATGATGAAAAAAAAGAGAGAAAAAAAAGGAAAAAAAAGAAAGAAGAAAAAATGAAAAAATGAAAAAAGAGATTTAATTTGAAAACCTGAAAATGTGATTTTGGTAGAAAAAGATCCAGGTCAAATGGCTCACATGAATGGAAGATCAAAGACATCTGAAGATCCCTCAAAGACTAAGGCAAAGTTCGCCAAGCTCAAGTTGACTTCAACAGTAAATGGAATGAGTTTTTGAAAAAGAATCCTAGATTAATGTTGAGAATTGTCTGAATATTCATCATTTGGACATACCATCCATCCCAATGGCATATATCCAACTTATTTCCTTTCCCATTTTTTTATACCAAAATAGATCTTCATAGATAATTCACCTTGTGTTCTCTTATTATTTCACCCCTAAAATGAATTGAGAAAATGCCTGATTGCATTGTATTTGTCAAGATTTGAAATGATAATGAATGAATGAATATGTGCTTAAAAGAGTCTTGCATTCATTTGAAAAGAAAATCTAAGATGATGGTGGTGACAAAATGAAGAAATGGTAGAGACCTCAAAGAGATGATTTGGAAGGATATATGATGTGACCAAATAGAGACTATGATAGGGCAAATTTTGAAAAGTGATATAACCAAGTGATGAGTGCAAGGATGAATTGGTCAGTTATGATTGAATGATGAGAAACAATCAGTGGACAAGTTTGTTTTGGAATGGTTAATGCTGAGATATCTATGAGTAATGACCCAGTGATGGTGGATGAAACTTGTTTTAAAATTTGTTAGTGCTGAGAAATTCATTGAATGATGGTCAAGTGATGATCGATTGATGAAGCTTATTCCAAAGTATTGAGAAACTGAACAAGGAAGAATATGAGTGGAAGAAACAATTAAAAGCTACACTGGTTCGATCTTAGAAGAGCAGTGCAATTGGATCCTTGAAGAATCAAAGGGCTTGATACCCAAGAAAGGAAAAAGAGCTTGAGAAACTTGAGTACCATACATCGAATAGGAATTAATTGGCCAACATTTGCATAGCATGCATTGAAATTCATATGCATTTGCATAGCATACACTACTTTCAAGAAAGTAGAGTGTATAAATTCAAGAAGCAAGGGTGTTCCAACATCCCACATGGAGAAGACAGATATGAAGATATTTTCTAAAATTGAAAAAAAAAAAGCTTGTTGGGTAAGTTCCTAATCCTTGAAATAGGATGTCTTTTGGTATCGGGATCGATTTATAAGACC
Organism: Durio zibethinus; assembly: GCF_002303985.1. The sequence goes on along the minus strand of NW_019167826.1, from coordinate 32,159,700 downwards.
TTTGGGCATAATCTTCTGAAATTCCTTCAAACACAATTCTCAACTCCTTTGGACATGATTGTCAAGGAGCAATTTACTTTTGCAAAGTCGTGGTGCCTCTGTTTAGAGGAGCAATTTACTTTTTCAAAGTCGTGGTGCCTCTGTTTAGAGGAGTAATTTACTTTTCCAAAGCCGTGGTGCCTCTGTTTACAGGAGCAATTTACTTTCCAAAAGTCATGGTGCCTCTGTTTAGAGGAGCAATTTACTTTTTCAAAGTCGTGGTGCCTCTGTTTAGAGGAGCAATTTACTTTTTCAAAGTCGTGGTGCCTCTGTTTAGAGGAGCAATTTATTTTTTCAAAGTCGTGGTGCCTCTGTTTAGAGGAGCAATTTACTTTTCCAAAGTCGTGGTGCCTCTGTTTAGAGGAGCAATTTATGTTTCTCAAAGTCGTTGAGCCTCTGTTTAGAGGAGCTTTGGTAAAAAAAAAAAACAAAAAACAAAAAACAAAAAAAAACACAAAAAAAAACACAAAAAACAAAAAAAAAAACAAAAAAATGACAATGTTGAGTTGAGTCTTGATTGGGTGTCTACGTCTTTGCGCAATTTCTGTTTCACAGAAAATGTGCAAAGAGGGGTAGCTGTAGACACCCAATTGGGTCCAGGCTCAGATCAATTGGGCCTGGCCCAAATGGGTAAGGCCCAATTCAATTTTTATCCTGTATTATTTTTTTTTCTTCTTTTGTATTTTATGTATTTTATTATTTATTATTATTATGTATTAATATATGTATATCTGTATTGATTTATTTATTTTATTTAGAATAGATTTATATGTATTTTATTTATGTAGTTATATATTTATTATTATTTTTTTTTGTTTTGTAATATATTTTTGGGTTTATCTTATTTTATTTTTTAAGTTATCTGTTAATTTTATCTGATTCTTTTTGGATTATCTGATTATTATTTTTTTTTCTTTTTTTTTTTTTGATGGCTATGATTGAAAGTTGAAGAATCCCATTGTGAATGGGAATTCAATTAGAAGAGTCCAGATTGCACTCAAAGATTGAATTCCCGTCCAAGGAGGAATTGGGATTGATCAGGAACTCCTGATCAATCCCTATAAAAGGGACCTCCTGGAACAGATGCTGAACACACACAAAAAAAATAGTGAGCAAAGCTACTGATTTGAGAGAAAAGGAGGCGTATAGGAAGCTAAGAAAAGGTTTAGGAGTGTTCTGGGAGTTAGCAGAAATTTTTTGAGAATTTTTGGTGATTTTTTTTTTAGAATTTCTGGAAAATTTCAGATTTCGGTTGAATTTTCCGGTGAAGTTTGAATTTTCCGACGATGATTCCGACCAAATTTGAAGTTTTCGGCGAGTTACCCAGTTTTCGATGACCTTTTCCAGAAACCGACAATCTTCCGGCCAACTTTTGGTGAACTTCAGACGTAATTTCCCATATTTCGGTGACATTTTTCAAAATCCGACGAACATTCAACCGGAGTTCTTCAGTCTTTTAGAGAGAAGGGGGAGGAGAAAAAGATAGAAGAAGAATCCGAATAGGAGAGAAAAAAAAACAAAAAAATGATAGAGGAGGAATCTGAATAGTAGGAGGAATCCGAATAGGAAGGGAAAAAAAAACTGAAAGGCATTGTTACGATGGCATGGAGAAGTAAGCCCCAAGCTTGCAGCTTGGGCAGCTGATTTATCCTCTTCCTATCCTGATTCTATCCCTGGTTTTGAAGTCGTCTGCCAACTTGGCGCATCAGCTCTTGCTTATTGGCCAGTATATGGTTGGACTCCTGGCCTCTTCCACTTAATTCTTACCAGTGTTTGAACGACTTCATCGCTGGCTCTAGGGTCCAAAGGAGACCTGCAGTTTACTTCGTCCTTTGATTATCTTGTTGACGAGGATACTAAATATAATTTTGCATCTGATTTATTGCTGGAACGCAACCGTGAACAGTGTTTGGTTCATCTTTCGATTCCTTCTCTTGTATCGCTGATCACTCTTTTCCAAAAATTACAAGAAGCTAAGGAGCAGCAACAGGAAGAAAGATCCAGAGATCAAAAACTGACAAAAAAATTCCCCTGATCCCGCTACTAATTTTGCTTGAGCACACCCCAAAGTCCATCAGCCAACTGGCAAGAACCACGAACTATCTTTACCTTCGCCACCACTCTTGCCACAAAAACCCAACGAGTGTACTACCAAACCAGCATCAATTCCAGAACTTCATGAAGCCTTTGTTGAGGCCATCAACCAACTGGGTGGCAGTGAAAATTTTGGATTCGATTCTTTTTGGTGGGTTTTGAATCCTGTGAGGTTTCTATCTAGTTTTTTTGGCATTTGGTGCAGTAACAAGGGGGTTTCGGGAACTTTTATTGGCATGGAGGCACGACCTTCTTTATCCATTCAGAGACCAGGTGCAATGCAGCCCGGTAACCTGGGGGTGTTTGGAGGAATGACATCATCTTTACCAGCTATTTCAACACATTTGGAAAAGACATATCTAAAGTTGCCTGACACTCAACCGGTGTCCGCAAAAGGGAACTGATGACAAGCCTCTGGTCTATGCAACTCGTGTACCCCCCAATAGTGAAGTGTCACCAACTAATGCTGCAGCGTTGCCATTACTACAATCGTCAAATTCAGCACTGCCTCAATCTACAATATCGAATCATTACAACAAAGAAAATAATGGTTCTTGGTCTACAGACCCAGGTTTTCTTGATTTTCCTGAATGGGCAGACCAGTTTATCTCTGACGATGAGGCTTTGGTCTCTAGAAAGGGAGACTGCGATTTTGATTTCGAATTTACACCAATTCCAGGATTTTTTCATAAATTCCAGCTAGAATACGTGAAAGAGAAGGCCAAGACTGGTTCGGCGGAAGGTTTCAAAGCAAACTGGTAATTGGATGATGGCCGGGGAGCGACAGTCAACGGATATCAGTGACGGCGACCAGTGATGGAGGCGTGGGGCGACACTGGCACCAGAATCTAGAAACCTTTGGGACTTTGCAGCTATGTATTTCTAAAAACTTTAGAAAAGGGGCAGAAATTGAAACGATGGCCTGTGTTCCATTGCCACCCGAGCCGTTAGCCCACATCATCAAATAGAGCTTGAGCCACAAGTCGAACAGTTTCTTATGTATGAAGTCAAGTTACAATCCTGAGTCAAGGTATGTTTTATTTTGATTTTTTTTGTTATTTTGCCTATTATTTATATATTAATTTTCGAGAGAATTCAAAATAATAAAAAAATAAAATGATAAAATTTCAAAAAAATTATTTTTGAGGAAAAGTTGAAAGTATCAATTTTCCTTAAAAATAAATTTTCAAAAAAAGGGTTTTTGAGAAAAAGTTGAAAGTATCAATTTTTCTTAATAAATTTTTGAAAAAATAAATTTTTGAGGAAAAGTTGAAAGTATCAATTTTCCCTACACAAGAACAACCATCATTTCCTTCCTTTCTATTTTGATTTTGATTTTGATTTTTCTTTAACTAATCCGACGATGGAGCCTCTGCAAGTGAAACAGTAGTTTTTTCTTGCATACTCTTGAGGTGAGAGAATTTTCTCAATTTTCTGCTAAAAGTATTAGAGTCAATTGAGAATAATTTCCAATAATTAATTACTTGGTAAAATTTTAAGGCTTTTTGGATAACGCAAATTTCAGCTGGTACCATCTTTTGATGGGCGTTGTGAGGGTGCTATAACCTTCCTCACACGTAACCGAACTCCCGAACTCTATTCTGGTTAGTAGACCTGAACCTATTCTTTTAGAGACCCTTAAACTTAGGTGTTCCCTAAAAGGACAGATTCCTTAGGTGGCCAATCACACCTAGATAAAAAAGATTGGTGGCGACTCCCTAAAAGTCAATGTCTAGCGATAGATACCCAGATCTAGACGTTATGACACCTAGCTTGGTGACTCCACTGGGGACTTTGAGAGTCAGGCCAGCAAATAATTTGTGTTATCCAAAAGCCTAATAAAATTGAACCTTTTTGTATATATATGTATTATTGTTTATTCATGTTTATTTACTTTGTTAATTATGTCATTCATGTGCATGTGCATAACATGAGCTCTACACCCGAGCTCCGTCCCTCTAGGAGGGAGTAAAGTACCTATTGCTTTCGTGAGGTCTAATGCCTCCGCAGTGGCTAGCGAAATACTCCCACTCAAATTGAACCTTTTCCGCTTGTAGCCTATAATGGGTGAGGATTAGGGTGCCTTACTAGTCTGTGATGGACAAAGATGTAAGGAGCAATTTGAGAACCTTTAGATTTTGACCTTAAAACCGCATATAGTAAACCTTAAGAGTGCCTAAACCTAGGATAGAGCCCTTTCTACCTAATGATAGATATGCCCTGAAATTAAGACCCAAAAAGGGTGTTTATCTAATCATTTTGATTGTTTAACTTTGTGCATCATTTTCATTATCGTATGTAACATTATGCATCAGCATCACTTTCATTTCATCCATGGAACTAACTATGTTGTTTGTTTGATTGTATGCATCTGCATTATTTTCATGATCATGTTTTAACACATCATTTGCATCCATTTCATATTAGATTTGATTCAGTAAAATGTACATTTCATTCGTGCATCGACGCATCATACATGAAGCATAGCATAGCATTTTTAATCATAATTGTGGTGCTGAAGGTTCAAGGATAGCTCCACCAAATAACCCCGCTCACCAATACAAGAGCTCAAGCCAGACTAATGGAACAAAAAATTTCAGTCGTCTTGAAAGAATAGAAAAAGCTCAGGAAAAATTTAAAAGATGAGTTGAATAAGATTTTAGGGGCAAACTGATCTAATATGGTGGTCCAAATTTTGAGTCGAATGTTACTCATCGACAGTAAGTAGAGAGAGCCTATTTTTAAGAAGTGAATTTCAATTATCTAGCCTACAATTGAACAGAACATCGATCATATTCCAGCAGCTACAGCTGAAGATGTGAAGCTTGCGGTGGCTATTGCTTAGAGAGCTCTTTCTAGAAACAAAAGCAAAGATTAGGCTTAAGCTTTTGACGCTGTTCATGCCAAGTATTTACGGGCCATCGTTTCCAAAACAACAAAGAGAAAATTTGAATTAGCAAAGCTTGAGCAATTGATTACGGAAAACCACTTGATGAAGCAACTTGGGACATTGATGATATTGTTGGATGTTTTGAGTACTATACATACCTTACCGAAAGTTTAGATGCGAAGCAAAAGGTTGCCATCTCTCTTCCTATTGAGACCTTTAAGAGTTATGTGCTTGAGGAACCACTTGGGGTCATTGGATTGATTACTCTATAGAAGTATCCACCGTTGATGGTCGTCTGAAAAGTAGCTCTTGCTTTGGCTGTAGATTATGCTGCAATACTGAAACCTTTCGAGTTGGTATCTATCACCTGTTTGGAGCTGGCTGACGTGTGTAGGACGATTGGTTTTCCTCCAGGTGTCTTGAACATTCTAACTGGATCGAGCCCATAAGTTATGATTTCTTTGGCATATCATCTAAATGTTGACAAGATTGCCTTCACCAGAAGCAATACAACAGGAGCATGATAATAGAAGCAGCTGCTCAAATGGTCAAGCCTGTATCTTTAGAACTCGACAGGAAAAGCCCAATCATTTTGTTTGAGGATCAAGAATATGAAGAGTCACAATGAATCAATGGGGCAAGATAAAAATCTTTCACTTGGTTGCCCAGGGGCATGATTTTAAAGAGAATGTTAAAACTGGTTGAATGCCACTTATCATTCTAAAAGTTCTTTTAAAATAATGTTAGGATTTCTTTTTTGCAATATGATTTCACTTGTTATCATCTTAATAAGGGTAAGTTAATGCATTTCATTACATTTTCTCTTTCACTCGACCATTATTCCATGCCCTGTTACCTTTCATAACTTCACATTCCCATTCTCAAAATTTGGATGATGAATATTTGGACAATGATAATAGTAATTCTGGGATTTAATTTTTGAGAACCCATCCACATTAATATGAGAGGATGATTTGAGCAAAAAGTAAGCTGAAATGGGGACACTTTTTTCAAACGATCACAAAATCTTCTCCACTTCGAGTTTTTAGCTAAATTGTTTTGTGCATGCCAACAAAAATACAAGGATCACCTCTACCAAATTTGGGGACAAAACTCTTTCTAAAAAAATTTAAAAAAATCTCGAACTAAAAAAAGTTTCAAAAATCTTGAAAAATAGAAAACGGGTCGTCTTGCCACGAAACTTCACATGAAGGCATAGGGGACCATTGTATGAATTTACAAGCTATAAAAATGGCATTGGCATGGTAGAAATATGAAGATGTGCTTGAACCCACCTACCACCCGTTCGATCCCCGGCTTGTGCATCCTGCCTCTCTGGTCGGCTGAGCGTCCGTACGCTCATTTCGTGGGTTGACTTAGGCATACAGAGTTCATTCCCAGTCTAAGATCTAACTAGACCGAGGGTTGCGGTAAGAGGATCGGTAGCATGTAGGGGGGACTGTGCTGATCCCCGGCTTGCGGATTCTGCCTCTCCGATTGACTGAGTGCCCGAACGCCCGTTTCGTCGGTTGGCTTAGGCGTAGGGAATTTATTCTATGTCTAAGCCCCAGTCGGATCGAGGATTGTGGCAGTGGGATCGGTAGCACGTAGAGGGGGACCAGGCCGGTCCCCGACTTGTGCATTCTGCCTCTCTGGCTGGCTGAGCACCCGCATGCTCATTTCTTGGGTTGACTTAGGCATACGGAGTTCATTCCATGTCTAAGCCTCAGCCGGACCGACAGTGGGATCGACAAGACACAGAGAGAGATCGGGCTGATCCTCGGCTTGGGCATTATGCCACTTCGGTCGGCCTCTCTGGCTGACTGAGCGCCTGCACGCTTGTTTCGTGGGTTGACTTAGGCATACACAGTTCATCCCAAGTCTAAGCATATGGAGTTCATTCCCAGTCTAAGATCGGACCGGATCGAAGGTTACAATAATAGGATCGGCAGCACACAGGGGGGATCGGGCTGATCCTCGGGTTACTCATTCTGTGTCTCCGGTCGGCTGATTGCCCGCACGCCCGTTTTGTGGGTTGGCTTAGGCATAGGGAGTTCATTCCATGTTTAAGCCCTAGCCAGACCAAGGGTTGTGGCAGTGGGACCGGGAGCACGCAGAGGGGGAACGGTTGTGGCAGGGGGCCAACTGAGTGCTCGCACGCTCATTTCGTGGGTTGACTTAGGCATACGGAGTTCATCCCCAGTCTAAGATCAGACCGGACCGAGGGCTGCAACAGGAGGATTGACAGCATGCAGGGGGGACCGCGTCGATCCTCGATTTACGCATTCTGTCTCTTCGATTGACTGAGCACCCGCACGTTCATTTTATGGGTTGGCTTAGGCATAGGAAGTTCATTCCATGTCTAAGCATACGGAGTTCATTCCCAGTCTAAGATTGGACCGGATCGAGGGTTGCGGCAGCAGGACTAGCAGCAGGATCGACAGCATGCAGAGTGGACCAGGTCGATCCTCAGCTTGCATATTCTACCTCACCAGTCGGCTGAGCACCCACACACTCCTTTCATAGGTTGGCTTAGGCATACGAAGTTCATTCCATGTCTAAGCACCTACCGGACCGAGGGTTGTGGCAGCAGGACCGGCAACAGGATCGGTAACAGGCAGAGAGGGATCGGGCTGAACCCTGGCTTGCGCATTATGCCTTTTCGACCAGCCTCTTTGGTTGGCTGAGTGCCCGTGCGCTCGTTTCATGGGTTGACTTAGGCATACGGAGTTCATCCCCAGTCTAAGCATACGAAGTTCTTTCCCAGTCTAAGATCAGACCGGACCGAGGGTTGCGACAGAAGGATCTGTAGCACGCAGTGGGGACCAAGCTGATCACCGACTTGCGTATTTTGCATCTCCAGCTGGTTGAGCACCCGCACGCCCATTTCATGGGTTGGCTTAGGCATAGGGAGTTCATTCCATGTTTAAGCCCCAGCCAAATCGAGGGTTGTGGCAGTTGGACCGGCAGCACGTAGAGGGGGACCGGACCGATCTTCGACTTGCGCATTATGCCTCTTTGGCTAGCTCAGCGCCCGCACGCTCATTTCATGGGTTAACTTAGGCATACGGAGTTCGTTCCCATTCTAAGATCGGACCGGGCTGATGGTTGCGGTAGCAGGATCGATAGCATGCAAGGGGGACCGCGTTGGTCACCGGATTACGCATTCTGCCTCTCCGACCGACTGAGCGCCCGCACGCTCGTTTTGTGGGTTGGCTTAGGCGTACGGAGTTCATTCCGTGTCTAAGCATACGAAGTTCATTCCAGTCTAAGATCGGATCAGACCGAGGGGTTGCTACAGCAGGATCAACAGCACGTAGGGGGGACCGGGTCGATCTTCGACTTGCGCATTCTGCCTCATCGATCGGCTGAGTGCTCGCACGCTCGTTTCGTGGGTTGGCTTAGGCATACAGAGTTCATTCCATGTCTAAGCTCCAGTCAGATTGAGGGTTGTGGCAGCAGGACCGGCAGCGAGATCGATAGCACGCAGAAGGGAATCGGGCTGATCCTCGGCTTGCACATTATGCCTCTCCGACCGGCCTCTTCGGTTGGCTGAGCACCTGCAGGCTCATTTTATGGGTTGACTTAGGCATACGGAGTTCATCTGCAATCTCAACATACAGAAGTTCATTCCTAGTCTAAGATCGGACAGGACCAAGGGTTTTGATAGCAGGATCAATAGCACGTTGGAGGGACCGAGCCGATCCCTGACTTGCACATTCTGACTCTTCGGTCGGCTAAGCGCCCGCATGCCCGTTTCATGGGTTGGCTTAGGCATAGGGAGTTCATTCCATGTCTAAGCCCCAGTTGGACCGAAAGTTGTGGCAGCGAGACCGACAGCACGCAGAGGGGGAACGGGTCGATCCCCGGCTTACGCATTCTGCCTCTCCGATTGGTTAAGCGTATGGGCGCTCATTTTGTGGGTTGGCTTAGGCATACAGAGTTCATTCCATGTCTAAGCTTACGGAGTTCATTCCCAGTCTAAGAGGTTGAGCAACGGTGCAAATGTTGGGCTCGGGCATGTGCTGGTGCCACATTTTTTCCACACGGGGTACCATCATCAGAGCATTGTCGGAGAGCCTAACCGGTGGCATTGAGGGGGGCCAGGGGGGTGTGCGCACATGATGTGCAATGGGTTGGCTTAGGCATACGGAGTTCATACCATGTCTAAGCCCCTGCCAGACCGAAGGTTGTGGCAGCAGGACCGGCAGCGGGATCGACAGCACGTAGAGGGGGACCGAGCTCATTTTCGGCTTGTGCATTATGCCTCTTCGACCGACTGAGCGCTCGCACACTCGTTTCGTGGGTTGACTTAGGCATACAGAGTTCATCCCCAGTCTAAGCATACGGAGTTCATTCTCGGTCTAAGATCAGACCAGACCGAGGGTTGCGGTAGCAGGATCGACAGCATGCAGGGGGGACAGGGTTGATCCCTGGCTTGCGCATTCTGCTGCTCCAGCCAGCTGTGTGCCTGCATGCCCGTTTCATGGGTTGGCTTAGGCATAGGGAGTTCATTCCTTATCTAAGCCCCAGCCAGACCTAGGGTTGTGGCAGTGGGATCGACAGCACGCAGAGGGGGATCGGGTCGATCCCCGGCTTGCGTATTATGCCTCTCCGACCGGCTCAATGCCCGCACGCTAATTTAGTGGGTTGACTTAGGTATACAAAATTCATTCCCTGTCTAAGATCAGACTAGACCAAGGGTTGTGGCAGTAGGATCGACAGCACGTAGGGGGGACCGGGTCAATCCCTGGCTTGCCCATTCGGCCTTTCCAGCCGGCTGATCGCCCACATGCTCATTTCATGGGTTGGCTTAGGCATGCGGAGTTCATTCCATGTCTAAGCATACGAAGTTCATTCCCAGTCTCAGATTGGATCAGACCGAAGTTTATGATAGTAGGACCAGCAGAAGGATCGGTAGCACACATGGGGGATCGGGCCGATCCCTGACTTACGCATTCTGCCTCTTCAGCCGGCTGAACCCCCACACACCTGTTTCATGGGTTGGCTTAGGCATCGGAGTTCATTCCATGTCTAAGCCCCAGTCGGACCGAGGGTTGTCGCAGCAAGACCGGTAGCATGCAGAGGGGGACCGGGCTGATCCTCGGCTTGCGTATTAAGCCTCTTCGGCTGGTTCAGTGCCCGCACGCTCGTTTCGTGGGTTGACTTATGCATACAGAGTTCATTCCCAGTCTAAGATCAGACCAGACCGAGGGTTGCAGCACCAGGATCGATAGCACGTAGGGGGAGACCGGGCCGATCCTCGACTTGCGATTCTACCTCTTCGGCCAGCTGAGCCCCCACATGCTTGTTTCATGGGTTGGCTTAGGTATACGGAGTTCATTCCTTGTCTAAGCATACGGAGTTCATTCCAAGTCTAAGATTTTGAGCCACGGTGCACATCTTGGGCTCGGGCATGTGCTGGTGCCGTATTTTTTTCACCCAAGGCACCATCGTCGGAGCATCATTGGAGCATCGTTGAAGAGCCTAACCGGCGGCATTGCTGGTTTCGGTGATTTGGGGGGTCGGGGGGTGTGCGCACATGATGTGTGATGGGTGCTGGTACAGGCCCTTATATTGGCCCCCTATCCCTCATCAAACCTTGAACTCATACCCCTCTTAAAGAGCATTTGAGATTTTATAGGTTTGCTGCCCAGTAGCCATTAAAGTGTCTGAAATGGGGACACTTTTTTCAAAGGGTCATAAAATCTTCTCCACTTCGAGTTTTTAGCTGAATGTTTTTCTGCATGCCAACAAAAATACATGGATCACCTCTACCAATTTTGGGGACAAAACTCTTTCTAAAAAAATTTTAAAAAATCCCGAACCATAAAAAGTTTCAAAAATCGTGAAAAATAGAAAACCGGTCGTCTTGCCACGAAACTTCACAAGAAGGCTTAGGGGACCATTGTATGAATTTAAAAGCCATAAAAATGGCATTGGCACAGCAGAAATATGAAGATGTGCTTGAACCCACCTACCACCCGTTCGATCCCCGGCTTGCGCATTCTGCCTCTCCGGTTGACTGAGCGCCCGCACGCTTGTTTCGTGGGTTGGGTTAGGCGTACAGAGTTCATTCCATGTCTAAGCCCTAGCCGGTTTGAGGGTTGTGGTAGCAGGACCGGTAGCGGGATCGGTAGCACGCTGAGGGGCACCGGGCTGATCCTCAGCTTGCGCATTATGCCTCTCCGGCCGGTTGAGCGCCCGCACACTCGTTTCGTGGGTTGACTTAGGCATACGAAGTTCATCCCTAGTCTAAGCATATGAAGTTCATTCCCAGTCTAAGATCGGATTGGATTGAGGGTTGCGACAATAGGATCGACAGCATACAAGGGGGACCGTGTCGATCCCCGGCTTGCGCATTCTGCCTCTTCGGCCTACTGAGCGCCCGCACGCTCGTTTTATGGGTTGGCTTAGGCATAGGGAGTGCATTCCATGTCTACGCCCCAGTCGGACCGAGGGTTGTGGCAGCGGGACCAACCACACACAGAGGGGGACCGGGCCTGTCCCCAGCTTGCGCAATATGTCTCTTCGGTCGGCTCAGTGCCCCCACGCTCGTTTCGTGGGTTGACTTATGGATACTGAGTTCATACCCAATCTAAGATCAGACTGGATCAAGGGTTGCGGTAGCAGGATCGACAGCACGCAAGGGGGACCAAGCCGTTCCCTGGCTTGCGCATTCTGCCTCTCTGACCGGCTGAGCTCCTACACTCTCGTTTCGTGGGTTGGCTTAGGCATACGGAGTTCATTCCCTGTCTAAGCATACAGAGTTCATTCCCAGTCTAATATTTTGAGCCACGGTGCACATCTGGGCTCGGGCATGTGCTGGTACCGCATTTTTTTCGCCCGGGGCACCATCACCAGAGCATTACCGGAGAGCCTAACCGACGGCATTGGGGGTTCCGGCGATTGGGGGGGTCGGGGGTGTGCGCACATGATGTGCGATGGGTGCTGGTACTTGGCCCTTATATTGGCCCCCTATCCCTCATCAAACCTCGAGAACTCACACCCCTTTAAAGAGCATTTGAGATTTTATATGTTTGTTGCCAGTAGCTATTAAAGTGTCTGAAATGGGGAACTTTTTTCAAAGGGTCACAAAATGTTCTCCACTTCGAGTTTTTAGCTAAAAGTTTTTGTGCATGCCAAAAAAAACACAAGGATCACCTGTACCAAATTTGGGGACAAAAGTCTGGCTAAAAAAATTTTAAAAAATCCTAAACCGTAAAAAGTTTTAAAAATCCTGAAAAATAGAAAACGAGTCGTCTTGCCACGAAACTTCACATGAAGGCTTATGGGACCATTGTATGAATTTACAAGTGTTAAAAATGGCATTGGCATGGCAAAAATATGAAGATATGCTTGAACCCACCTACCACCCGTTCGATCCCTGGCTTGCGCATCTTGCCTCTCCGGTCGGCTGAGCACCCGCACGCTGGTTTCATGGGTTGACTTAGGCATACGGGGTTCATCCCTAATCTAAGCATACGGAGTTCATTCCCAGTCTAAGATCAGACCAGACTGAGGGTTACGGTAGCAGGATCAGCAGCACATAGGGGGGACCAGGCCGATCCCCGGCTTGCGCATTCTACCTCTTCGGCCAGCTGAGCGCCCACATGCCCGTTTCGTGGGTTGGCTTAGGCATAGGGAGTTCATTCGATGTCTACACCCCAGTCGGACCGAGGGTTGTGGCAGCGAGACCAGCAGCACGTCGAGGGGACTAGGCCAATTCCTGACTTACGCACTATGCCTCTTCGGCCTGCTCAGCGCCCGTACGCTCATTTTGTGGGTTGACTTAGGCATACGAAGTTTATTCCCATTCTAAGATCAGATTGGACCGAGGGTTACAGTAGCAGGATCGATAGCACGTAGAGGGGGTCGGGCCAATCCCCGACTTACGCATTCTGCCTCTCCGACCGACGATTGGGGGGGTGTGCGCACATGATGTGCGATGGGTGCTGGTACTTGGCCCTTATATTGGCCCCCTATCCTTCATCAAACCTCAAGAACTCACACCCCCTTAAAGAGCATTTGAGATTTTATAGGTTTGCTGCCAGTAGCCATTAAAGTGTCTAAAATGGGGACAGTTTTTTCAACCGATCACAAAATCTTCTCCACTTTGAGTTTTTAGCTGAATATTTTTGTGGATGCCAAAAAAAATACAAGGATCACCTGTACCAAATTTGGGGACAAAACTCTTTCTAAAAAAATTTGAAAAAATCTTGAACCACAAAAAGTTTCAAAAATCGTGAAAAACAGAAAACGGGTCGTCTTGTCACGAAACTTCACATGAAGGCTTAGGGACCATTGTATGAATTTACATGCCATAAAAATGGCATTGGCATGGCAGAAATATGAAGATGTGCTTGAACCCACCCACCACCTGTTCGATCCTCGACTTGCTCATCCTGCCTCTCTGGTCGGCTGAGCGCCTGCATGCTTGTTTCACGGGTTGACTTAGGCATACAGAGTTCATCCCCAGTCTAAGCATACGGAGTTCATTCCTAGTCTAAGATCGGATCGGACCGAGGGTTGCGACAGCAGGATCGACAGCACGCAGGGGGGACTGGACTGATCCCCGACTTGCGAATTCTGTCTCTCTGGCCGGTTGAGCGCCTCCACGCCCGTTTCATGGGTTAGCTTAGGCATAGGGAGTTCATACCATGTCTAAGCCCCAGTCAGATCGAGGGTTGTGGTAGTGGGACCGGTAGCACGTAGAGAAGGACCGGGCCTGTCCCCGGTGTCACGAACTAAGCTTTCTCGCAGCAAGCAATAGACCGTACGACACTTGAATGGGCGCTCCCAACCAAGTCAGCCTTCAATAGATCGATTCTGAACAAAAACCATAAGCCATGGTTAGTCCCAAGCATTTACAATAAGACACAATATATCGAGATCGATCTCAAGCACACACACAAGAAGGCATATTCGCATCGAGAAAAAGAAAAACACCTCGAGGCAACAATCGGGACATTCAATCGGGGTGAGTTTTATTATAGTCAAGAATCATACATCGGGATCTCCCACCATCACTAGGGCCAGGGGGCAGCCATTGGTGGGCGGCCTAGGCTCGCATAACAACCGGTGAGACAGCCCAACACTACGCTGTCGGCTCACCCCCTAAAGAGCCTTGGAGATTTTAGAGCTATGCTACCAGTAACCATTACAATGTTTGAAATGGGGACACTTTTCCTAGCACAAGGGATCTACCCGACCATGGCCCTATACATGGGTGGCTTATGGCAACCTAAGTCTCGGTCATGGCCCTATAAAAGGTTGGCTCATGACATCCTCCCCCACTTATTCCATCGATGTCCTCGTCGACTTGTTGGCTTGAAATTCTTTGATCTTCCTTTAAAATCTCTGAAGGTCGTGTTCTCTCTCCCAGCTGGTTTCTTTTAGTCCTAATCCCTCCCACTTCACTAAGTACTCCCGAACTAGACTTTGAGATATCTTGGTTTCCCTATCAGCTAAGATCTCTTCGACTCGATGCTCTGAGGGTGGTTTCATGGTGATGGCGGCTCTGGTTGGCTCCTTTTGGCTAGCATCTATAGGATCTACATGGAAAGGTTTCAGGTTGCTCACATGAAGTACTGGGTGCACCTTCATCCACTTTGGTGGGTTGATTTTGTAAGAAGCATTCCCCACCTTGGAAAAGACCCTTACTGGACCTTCATATTTGTGCACCAGTCCGATTCTCTTTTCTAGAACTGTTTGCAAGAACTACAAGAACTTAATCAACCACTTGAAATTATTAAGCCCTACGAGCTTGTCTGCCTATTTTTCATCGCTTGATGCTTTGTCCAGGTAGGCTTGTGCCTCTGTGTTTTGTTTCCCTGCTGAATGAAGCCTCTGAACCTTCCTCCATATTAAGGAAATGTGGGTAGCTTCGTAATGCCTGATGACCACCTCAAATGGCTCTTACTGGGTGAAAGCTTTGTTGGAATTAAAGCAGAGTTGAGCCATGTCAATAATGAAGGCCAGTCTTGATTGGCTGAACAAAGTGCCCAAGTATTCCTCTAATAATCCATTGAACATTCCGTTTGACCATCGGTTGAGGGTGATAGCTTAAGGAGATGTTCGAGTTGGGACCCCAATATCTTGAAAAGTTCTCTTCATAAGGACCCCGTGAATCTCGGATCTCGATCACTGATAATGTTTTGAGGGAGGCCCCAGTATTTGAACACTTATTTGAACAATAGTTAAGCTGTGTCTTTCGCTGTGCAATACTTGTGAGCGGGAATGAATATGGTGTACTTAGAGAACCGATCAATCACCACCAAAATAGCTCCAAGGTCACCAACCTTAGGTAGGCTCAAAATTAAATCGAGGGAGATGCTTTCCCATGGTTTGGTGGGTACTGGTAGTGGTTCAAGCATGCCTGCAGGTTTCCTCTTTTCAACCTTGTCTTGTTGGCAAATGAGGTAAGTCTTCGTATAGTCCATCACATCTTGTCGCATGTGAGGCCAATAGTATCCCTATTTCAATAACGTCAAAGTACGTTGCCAGCCCGGGTGTCCCACTCATGATATGTCATGACATTCCCTCATCAGCATCTGTCTCAGACCTTCTGCTCTTGGCATAAACACTTGAGGCCCCTTGGTCCATAAGATCCCATTTTCTTGCCAAAAGTACTTGGACTTCCCTTCTTCTACAAGCTTCAGGATGGCACAAGCTTGCGGGTCCTTCCCTAAGTGATTTGCAATCAACTTGTGAATGTCTATAGTGGCTCTGCTAGCCACCATTGGGGTAATTCTTCTAAGGGCTGCTAAATCTGCTCGCCTGCTCAATACATTGGCCACTTGATTGGTCTTTCTAGTGGTGTGCTCAAAACAAAAGTTGAACTCCGCTAAAAATTCCTGCCACCTAGCTTGTTTTGCTGTAAGCCTTGGTTGGGTGAGAAAATGGCTAACGGCCGCATTGTCTGTCTTCACGACAAAGTGTGAACCTAACAAGTAATGTCGCCAAGCCCTCAAGCAGTGAACCACCACTAGGAGTTCTTTTTCTTGGGCCGTATATTTCCTTTCAGCTTCATTTAGCTTCCTACTTTCAAACGCTACCGATTGATGTTGTTGCAAAAAGCACTCCTTCCAATAGCAAAATCAGATGCATCATCTGAACTTTGAAAGCTTTTCAATATCAGGGGAGCTAGATGGGATCCTTCATAATAGCATCTTTCAATCCCTCGAAGGCTCTTGGCCTCACTCGTCAACACCATTATGCTCCTTCTTCAATAACTTCCGTAGGGCCATGGTCTGCGAGAAGTACCCTTTCACAAACCTTCTATAATAGTTTGGCTAGTTCTAAATGAGCAGAGCTCACTAACGTTCTTCGGTGTTGTCCACCCATGATGGCCCTAACCTTTTCCATGTCCATTCGAATGTGGCCATGTTCGATATGTACTGAGAAAATGGATTTGGGTCTGAGCAAATGCACCTTCCTCCCTTTTACATATACTGGTGGTCCTGTAATCTTGAAGTACCTAGCCAGGTGTTTCTTGATGTTCTTCCAAGGTGGAGCTATATACCACTATATCGTCTAAATAGATGACTACAAATTTGTCTAGGTAGTCATGGAATACCTGATTCATCAATGTACAAAATGTGGCAGGAGAATTGGTCAATCCAAAGGGTATAACAAGAAATTCAAGTGCACCATACCGTGTCACACAAGTGGTCTTTGGCTCATCTCCCTTAACGATTCTGACCTGATGTTAGCCAGATCTCAGGTCCAATTTGGAAAAGTACTTGGCCCGGCTCAATTGATCAAACAAGTCTGCTATAAGGGGGATGGGATATTTGTTTCTTACGATGACTTTGTTCAGGGCCTTGTAGTCAACACATAATCACAAACTTCCATCATGCTTCTTCTGAAATAGCACTGGTGCTTCGAAAGGAGCCTTTGATGGTCTGATGAACCTAACTTGTAACAACTCATCTAACTGTTTTCTTAGTTCGACCAACTCTGGTGGGGCCATACGGTAAGGAGCTCTAGCAGGGGGTTTCGCTCCTGAGAGGAGCTCAATTTCATGGTCCACTGCTCGTCGAGGGGGTAGAACCTTAGGCAACATCTCTGGCATCACCTCTTCGAATTCTTCCAACACTTTTCCCATACCATCAGGTATTGGTTCTATTTTTGACCCTTCTTTGTAGATCGGCATAGCCACAAAAGAGGGTTCCCCTCTCTTTACCCCTTTCTTAAACTATAAAGCTGAAATCATTTTCTTCCCACTCTTTGGTAAGATGTTGGCTGGCACCACACATGAGTTTTCCCCTAAGAACAACAAGCAGCTAGCGGCGGGGATAGGGATGACCTGAGCCAACATCATGAAGTCCAATCGAGAACAACATCAAAGTCATCCATGGGGGAAACTGTAAAGTCTACCTTCTCTTCCCATGGCCCCAATCTGGTTGTCACACTTTTGGAGCTTCCACTGATCGTAAAGGCTGGCGAGTTGACCGCCATCATTCATCCATAGTCTTTACTAATCTGAAGACCACACCTTTTTGCTTCTTCTGGTGTGATGAAAGTGTCGGTTGCACCCATATCCACCATAGCCTTAGTGGCTTTCTCATTGATCGTCAAGTTCACATACATCAAGCCTCTATTTTGCTCTTTCTTTATAGTGTTCAGTTGGGTGCAAAGGGTATTGAGGAACCTTATTGAACCCATCTTGGCTGGCTCCTCTTTAGCTTCTTCAACGCTCTCTGATGCTTTTGCGGACTCTTGAGACGAGGTCTTTAAGGCATTAAAGGCTCCCTCGTGCGGGCATTCAGCCACCCGATGCGGCTCCTTGCAAAGAAAGCAACCTAGCGGTTGCCTAGGCTTGAAAATCCCTGCGTTGCTTGTCTTGGGTTGGGTACTATCTCGACCAAAGGACCTCCTGTCTGATCCCCTACTGAAGGGCCGATCCAACCTGGTCATCCTTCCCCCACTCCCAAAGTTGAAGCTATTGCCAGCTCATGGAGGATTTTTCCATTTTAAACAGCCATCATTGTAATCATGGAGACGTTCAGCTGCAGCCATGGTCGTGGCCACATCTTGCACTTTCTGCCTTTGTAGTTCTGTCCTCGCCCAAGGCTTGAGGCCCTCAAAAAAATAGAACATCTTGTCCTTTTCGGACATGTCCCGAATATCCAACATCAGGGTAGAAAAGCTCCTTACAAACTCTCGCACCGTTCCTATTTGCACCAATTCTTGAAGTCTCCTTTGAGCCATATACTCCACATTCTTAGGGAAAAATTGGTTTTTCAATTCTCGCTTCAGATCCGTCCAAGTCTTAATCGGGCACTCGTCATCGACAAACTTGGAGTGCCACCACAACTTGGCATCCCCTACGAGGTACATCGACGCCATTGCTACCTTGTCTTCCTCTAAACAACTCGAAAGTACTGCTCCATGTCAAACAAGAAATTTTCAAGTTCCTTAGCATCCCTTGCCCCCTCATAGCATCGAGGCTCCGGCACCTTGGGCCTTTTTCCCCTTTCCATTGAGCTCGAACCCAATCTGGCCATAGCCATTTGTAGGATGCTCACCTATGCTCTGAGCTCCTCAAACTCCTTTTGGAGAATGTTCAAGGCATCTCTAGCCTCATCGCTCACATTATGGAGAGTATCGGACAACTCCTATTGGGTTGTCTCGATCTCTTTCACTCGATCTTTAGTCGTCATATGAGTTTTCATTGCAGCCACCGCGGCCTCAAGTTCCTCAATTCTCTGTTGATGATTGGGTCCACCACTTGTGGCCATCTCATCTATTTTTCTAGCACTTCTCAACCATGCTCTGATACCACGTGTCACGGACTAAGCTTTCTCTTAGCAAGCAATAGACCGTGCGGCACTTGAATGGGTGCTCCCAACCAAGTTAGCCTTCAATAGATCGATATCTGAACAAAAAACCATAAGCCATGGTTAGTCCCAAGCATTCACAATAAGACACAATATATCAAGATCGATCTCAAGCACACACACAAGAAGGCATATTCGCATCGAGAAAAAGAAAAACACATCGAGGCAACAATTAGGACATTCAATCGGGGTGAGTTTTATTATAGTCAGGAATCATACATCAGGACCTCCCATCATCACCAGGGCCAAGGGGTAGCTCTTGGTGGGTGGCTTAGGCTCGCATAACAACCGGTGAGATAGCCCAACACTACGCTACCGGCTCACCCCCTAAAGAGCCTTAGAATTTTAGAGCTATGCTACCAGTAACCATTACAATGTTTGAAATGGGGACATTTCTCCTATCACAAGGGATCTACCCGGCCATGGCCCTATACATGGGTGGCTTACGGCAACCTAAGTCCTGGTCATGGCCCTATAAAAGGTTGGCTCATGACACCCAGCTTGCACATTATGCCTCTTCGGGTGGCTCAACGCTCGCACGCTCATTTCGTGGGCTGACTTAGGCATATGAAGTTCATTTTCAGTCTAAGATCGGATCGAACTGACGGTTGCGATAGTAGGATGGACAGCACGCAGGGGGATCGGGCCGATCCTCGACTTGTGCATTCTACCTCTCCGACCGACTAAATGCTCGCAGCTCGTTTCGTGGGTTGGCTTAGGCATACGGAGTTCATTCCATGTCTAAGCATACGGAGTTCATTCCATGTCTAAGCATACGGAGTTCATTCCCAGTCTAAGATCGGATCGAATAGAGGGTTGCAGCAGCAGGATCGACAGCACGCAGGGGGGATCGGGCCGATCCCCGACTTGTGCATTCTGCCTCTCCGACCGGTTGAGCGCCTGCACGCTCGTTTCATGGGTTAACTTAGGCATACAGAGTTCATTCCATGTCTAAGCCCCAGTCGGACCGAGGGTTATGGCAGCAGGACTGGCAACGGGATCGACAGTACGTAGAGGGGGATCGGGTTGATCCCCAGCTTACGCATTATGCCTCTTCGACCAGCCTCTCCAGTCGGCTGAGCGCTCACACGCTCATTTTATGGGTTGACTTAGGCATACAAAGTTCATCCCCAGCCTAAGCATACGGAGTTCATTCCTAGTCTAAGATTGGACCATATCGAGGGTTGCGGCAGCAGGATCGATAGCACGCAGGGGGGATCGGGTCGATCCTCGGCTTACACATTCTGCCTTTCCGGTCGGCTAAGCACCCGTACGCCCGTTTCGTGGGTTGGTTTAGGCATAGGGAGTTCATTCCACGTCTAAGCCTCAGTCGAATTGAGGGTTGTAGCAGTGGGACCGGTAGCATGCAGAGGGGGACCGGGTTGATCCTCAGCTTGCACATTATGCCTCTTTGGCCGGCTCAACACCCGCACGCTCATTTTGTGGGTTGATTTATGCATAGGGAGTTCATTCCCAGTCTAAGATTGGACCAGACCGAGGGTTATGGCAGCAGGGACGACAGCACGCAGGGAGGATCGAGCTGATCCCCAGCTTGTGCATTCTGCCTTTCTGGCCGGCTGAACGCCCGCGCGCTCGTTGCGTTGGTTGGCTTAGGCATACAGAGTTCATTCCATGTCTAAGCATACGGAGTTCATTTCCAATCTAAGATTTTGAGCCATGGTGCACAAGCTGGGCTTGGGCATGTGCTGCTGCTGCATTTTTTTCGCCCGGGGCACCATCGTCGGAGCATCGCCGGAGAGCCTAACCGACGGCATTGGGGGTTTCGATGATTGGGGAGGTCGGGGGGTGTACACACATGATGTGCGGTGGGTGCTGGTACTTGACCCTTAAATTGGCCCCCTATCTCTCATCAAACCTTGAGAACTCACACCCCGTGAAAGAGCATTTCAGATTTTATAGGTTTGCTGCCAGTAGCCATTAAAGTGTCTGAAATGGGGACACTTTTTTCAAACGGTCACAAAATCTTCTCCACTTCGAGTTTTTGGCTAAATTGTTTTATGCATGCCAAAAAAAAAATACAAGGATCACCTCTACTAAATTTTGGGACAAAACTCTTTCTAAAAAAATTCAAAAAAATCCCAAACCGCAAAAAGTTTCAAAAATCACGAAAAATAGAAAATGGGTCGTCTTGCCACGAAACTTCACATGAAGGCATAGGGGACCATTGTATGAATTTAAAAGCCATAAAAGTGGCATTGGCATGGCAGAAATATGAAGATGTGCTTGAACCCACTTACCACCCGTTCGATCCCCCGCTTGCGCATCCTGCCTCTCTGGTCAGCTGAGCGTCCGTATGCTCGTTTCGTGGGTTGACTTAGGCATACGGAGTTCATCTCTAGTCTAAGCATACGAAGTTCATTCCTAGTCTAAGATCGGACCGGATCGAGGGTTGCGGTAGCAGGATCGATAGCACACTGGGGGGACTGGGCCGATCCCCGACTTATGCATTCTACCTCTCCGGTCGGCTGAGCGCCCGCACGCCCGTTTTGTGGGTTGGCTTAGGCATAGGGAGTTCATTCCATGTCTAAGCCCCAATCGGATCAAGGGTTGTGGCAGCGGGACCAGTAGCACGCAGAGAGGGACCGGACGGATCCCCGGCTTGTGCATTATGCCTCTCCGGTCGGCTCAGCACCCGCACGCTCATTTTGTGGGTTGACTTAGGCATACGGAGTCCATTCCCAGTCTAAGATCAACTAGACCGAGGGTGCAACAACAAGATCGACAGCACGCAGGGGGGGCCCGAGCCTATCCCCGGCATGTGCATTCTGCCTCTCCGATCGACTAAGTGCCCGTACGCTCGTTTCGTGGGTTGGCTTAGGCATACGAAGTTCATTCCATGTCTAAGCATATAGAGTTCTTTCCCAGTCTAAGATCAGACCGGACTGAGGGTTGCGATAGTAGGATCAGCAGCAGGATCGACAACATGCAGGGGGGATCGAGTCGATCCCTGGCTTATGCATTCTACCTCTCCGATCGGTTGAGCACCCGCACGCTAGTTTCGTGGGTTGGCTTAGGCATACGGAGTTCATTCCATGTCTAAGCCCCAGTCGGACCGAGGGTTGTGGCAGCAGGACTGGCAGCGAGATCGGTAACATGCAGAGGGGGTCCGGGCTAATCCTCGGCTTATGCATTATGCTTTTTCGGCCAGCTGAGCGCCCGCACGCTCGTTTCATGGGTTGACTTACGCATACGGAGTTCATCCCCAGTCTACGCAAACAGGGTTCGTTCCTAGTCTAAGATAGGACCGGACCGAGGGTTACGATAGTAGGATCGGTAGCATGCAGGGGGGATCGGGCCGATCCCCGACTTGTGCATTCTACCTCTCCGGCCTGCTGAGCGCCCGCACGCTTGTTTCATGGGTTGGCTTAGGCATAGGGAGTTCATTCCATGTCTAAGCCCCAGTCGGATAGAGGGTTGTGGTAGCGAGACCGGTAGCACACAGAGGGGGACCGTGCCGATCCCCGGCTTGCGCATTACTCACATTCGGCCGGCTCAACGCCCGCACGCTGCCGTTTCATGGGTTGACTTATGCATATGGAGTTCATTCCCACTATAAGATCGGATCGGATCGAGGGTTGCGGCAGTAGGATCGACAGCACGCAGGGGGGGCCGAGCCAATCCTCAGCTTACGCATTCTGCCTCTCCGGTCGGCTGAGCGCTTGTACGCTCGTTTCGTGGGTTGGCTTAGTTATACGAAGTTCATTCCCAGTCTAAGATTTTGAGCCATGGTGCACATGCTGGGCTCGAGCATGTGCTGTTGCCACATTTTTTTTGCCCAGGGTGCCATCGCTAGAGCATCGTCGGAGAGCCTAACCGGGAGCATTGGGGGTTCCGACGATTGGGGGGGTCGGGGGGTGTGCGCACATGATGTGCGGTGGGTGCTGGTACTTGGCCCTTATATTGGCCCCCTATCCCTCATCAAACCTCGAGAACTCACACCCCCTTAAAGAGCATTTGAGATTTTATAGGTTTGCTGCCAGTAGCCATTAAAGTGTTTGAAATGGGGACACTTGTTCAAATAGTCACAAAATCTTCTCCACTTCAAGTTTTTACCAGACTTTTTTTGTGCATGCCAACAAAAATACAAGGATCACCTCGATCGGACCAGACCGAGGGTTACGGCTGCAGGATCGACAGCACGTAGAGGGGATCGGGCCGACACGCTTGTTTCGTGGGATGGCTTAGGCATGTGGAGTTCATTCCATGTCTAAGCTCCAGTCGAATCGAGCGTTGTGGCAGCAGGACCGGTAGCGGGATCGACAGCACGCAGTGGGGGACCGGGCTAATCCTCGACTTACGCGTTATGCCTCTCCGGCCGCCCCTCCGTTCGGTTGAGCGCCTGCACGCTCATTTCGTGGGTTGACTTAGGCATACGGAGTTCATCCCTAGTCTAAGCATACGGAGTTTATTTTCAGTCTAAGATTAGATCGGACCAAGGGTTGCGACAGTCAGATCGACAGCACGCAGGGGGGATCGAGCCGATCCCCAGCTTACGTATTCTATTTCTCCCACCGGCTGAGCGCCCGCACATCCGTTTCGTGGGTTGGCTTCGGCATAGGGAGTTCATTCCATGTCTAAGCCCTAGTCGAACCAGGAGTTGTGGTAGCAGGATCGACAACACACAGAAGGAGACTGGGTCGATGCTCGACTTGCGCATTATGCCTTTTCGGTCGGCTCAGCGCCCGCACGCTCGTTTCATGGGTTGACTTAGGCATACGGAGTTCATCCCCAGTCTAAGCATACGAAGTTCATTCCCAGTCTAAGGTCAGACCGGACCGGGGGTTACAGTAGCAGGATCGGCAGCATGCAGGGGGGATCGGGCCTATCCCCGACTTGCGCATTCTGCCTCTCTAGTCGGCTGAGCCCCCGTACGCCTGTTTCATGGGTTGGCTTAGGCATAGGGAGTTCATTCCATGTCTAAGCCCCAGCCAGACAAAGGGTTGTGGCATGGGCAGCGGCAGCACGTAGAGGGGGACCGGGCCGATCCCCGGCTTGCGCATTATGCCTCTCTAGCCGGCTCAGTGCCCGTAAGCTCGTTTTGTGGGTTGACTTATGCATACGGAGTTCATTCCCAATCTAAGATCAGACTGGACCGAGGGTTGCGATAGCAAGATCGACAGCACGCAGGGGGGGACCGAGTCGATCCCCGACTTGCGCATTCTGCCTCTCCGGTCGGCTGGGCACCCGCACGCTCGTTTAATGGGTTGGCTTAGGCATACGAGTTCATTCCATGTCTAAGCATATGGAGTTCATTCCCAGTCTAAGATTTTGAGCCACGGTGCACATGCTGGGCTCGGGCATGTGCTGGTGCCATATTTTTTTCGCCAGGGGCACCATCGTCGGAGCATCGTCGGAGAGCCTAACCGGCGGCATTGGGGGTTCCGGCGATTGGGGGGGCCGGGGGGTGTGCGCACATGATGTTCGATGGGTGCTGGTACTTGGCCCTTATATTGGCCCCCCATCCCTCATCAAATCTCGAGAACTCACACCCCCTTAAAGAGCATTTGAGATTTTATAGGTTTCTTGCTAGTAGCCATTAAAGTGTCTGAAATGGGGACACTTTTTTAAACGGTCACAAAATCTTCTCCACTTCGAGTTTTTAACTGAATTTTTTTGTGCATGCCAAAAAAAATACAAGGATCACCTCTACCAAATTTGGGGAAAAAAATCTTTCTAAAAAACTTTTAAAAAATCCCCAACCGTAAAAGGTTTGGAAAATCGTGAAAAATAGAAAACAGATCATCTGCCATGAAACTTCCCATGAAGGCTTAGGGGACCATTGTATGAATTTACAAGCCATAAAAATGGCATTGGCATGGCAGAAATATGAGGATGTGCTTGAACCCACCTACCACTCGTTCGATCCCCGGCTTGCGCATCTTGCCTCTCTGGTCGGCTGAGCACCCGCTCGCTTGGGTTGACTTAGGCATACAAAGTTCATCCCCAGTCTAAGCATACAGAGTTCATTCCCAGTCTAAGATTGGACCAGACTGAGGGTTGGGCATCTGGATCGGCAGCACGCAAGGGGGACCGGGCCGATCCTCGGCTTGCGCATTCTGCCTCTCCGATCGGCTGAGCGCCCGTACGCCCGTTTCGTGGGTTGGCTTAGGCATAGGGAGTTCATTCCATGTCTAAGCCCCAGTCGGACCGAGGGTTGTGGTAGCGGGATCGATAGCACACAGATGGGGACCGGGTCGATCCTCGACTTGCACATTATGCCTCTTCGGCCAGCTCAACGCCCGTACGCTCGTTTCGTGGGTTGACTTATGCATACGGAGTTCATCCTCGGTCTAAGCATATGGAGTTCATTCCCAGTCTAAGATCAAATCGAACTGAGGGTTACAGCAGTAGGATCGGCAACACGTAGGGGGGATTAGGCCGAGCCTTGACTTGCACATTTTGCTTCTCCAACTGGCTGAGCGCCCGCACACCCATTTCATGGGTTGGCTTAGGCATAGGGAGTTCATTCAATGTCTAAGCCCCATTCGGATCGAGGGTTGTGGTAGTGGGACTGGCAGCATGCAAAGAGGGACCAGGCTGACCCTCGGCCTGCGCATTTTGCCTCTTCGATCGGCTCAACGCCCACACGCTCGTTTCATGGGTTGACTTATGCATACAGAGTTCATTCCCAGTGTAAGATCAGATCAGATTGAGGGTTGCGACAGCAGGATCGACAGCACACAAGAGGGGACCGGGTTGATCCCTAGCTTATGAATTCTACCTCTCTGATCGGTTGAGTGCCCGCACACTCATTTCATGGGTTGGCTTAGGCATACGGAGTTCATTCCATGTCTACGCATACGGAGTTCATTCCCAGTCTAAGATTTTGAGCCACGATTCACATGCTGGGCTCGGGTATGTGTTGGTGCGGCATTTTTTTTTCGCCCAGAGCACCATCACCGGAGCATCACCGGAGAGCCTAACCAGCGGCATTGGGGGTTCCGACGATTAGGTGGTCAGGGGGGTGTGCGCACATGATGTGCGATGGGTGCTGGTACTTGTGTCACGAGCTCTGACCTTAGACTCAGAAACTGTGCGGCCTTAGGCTTAGAATCTCTTCCTTTATGCCTAAGTTAGCCTAAAACACAAGCGTACGGGCACTAGAATAATGGAAAGGGTTGATTACGCAAGTTAAAGAGAAACAGGATAAGAAGGTAGAATTCTGGAAATGCTCTTGTATTCACTAAAACGAAAGTGTTTGATGGTATACAAATGAGAGAGGAGCAGCCCTCTATTTATAGTTGAGGCTCCAGCTTACACTTAATGGCAATATCCCTAGAATAGAGGCTAAAATCATGGGATTATACAAATTACAATCAATCAGGATGCTAACTCCTGATTTTAAGGGTCAACCAAATCTGCCAGGATGCTACTGCTGATCCTGCCTGCTTCTAGAAGCTTCCCTTGCGTGTCCAGCACCTCGGGCCCATCTGGATGTGGTGCAGGTAGCTTGTATGCCAGGCCTTGGTCTCACAGGCTGGCCTGCAAGTTGGGCAGGCATTTTGAACTTGTTTGCTAGGCTTTGCATGCAGATACCTACCAGCATGCCTGGTCTACGGGCCTCAACCTCTGGCTCACTTGCTGGTGCACCTGATGTGCCTGGCGTGCCCGCCCAGGGTGTGACATTCTCCCCCACTTGATTGCACAATGCCCTCATTGTGTCTTTTGCATGGTACGGCCTGATCTGGTCCCTAAACTACCATAAGTCATCTGCTGGTTCCCAGCTCGCCTCACTGTCTGGAAGTCCCTTCTAGCGCACCAAGTACTCTTGTCTTGGTTGATGGTTCTTTCGTCTTACCTCTCAATCAGCTATGATGCTGTGGACCCCCTTCTCATATGAGGCCCTTGCTCCCAATTGCGCATGCTTTGACTCTGCCCATCCTGGATCTCCCTCATCCTCATGGAACGGCTTGAACATGCTCACATGGAACACCGGGTGTACCTTCAGCTTGGGTGGCATATCCAGCTTGTAGGCAACCTTGCCTACCCTTTTGACTACTCAGAAAGGTCCCTCATACCTTCGAACTAGGCCTTTGTGCAGCCCCCTATGGTGCACAATGGGATGCAGCTTCACCAATACCAAGTCTCCAACTTGGAACTGCACGTCCCGCCTATTCTAGTCTGCCCACTTTTTCGACCTCTTGGTCACCTTGTGTAGACAAACTCTAGCCAAGTCAGTTTGCTCCTGCCATGCCTTTGCAAACTTGTATGCTACTGGATTCAGCCCTGTATAACCTGCAGCAATCGAATCGGGTGTTAGTGGTTGTTGCCCTGTCACAACCTCCAATGGGCTCTAGTTTGTTACCTCATTCCTTTGCAAGTTTTAGGAAAACTGCACAATATCTAGCAGCTTTGGCCAGTCCTTTTGTGTGGCACTCACATAGTGCCTGAGGTAGACCTCCAATAGTCCATTCACTCGTTTTGTCTACCCATCGGTCTGCAGATGCATGCTGGTGGAAAAGTTTAAGTCTGACCCCAACAACTTGAACAACTCAATCCAGAACCTGTCCGTGAAAAGCCCGTTTCGATCACTAGCAATGGTCCTCGGCACTTCCCAATACTTAACCATGTTCTTCAGAAACAATGGAGCTGCCTCCTCGGCTGGGCACTCCTTGGTTACTGGAATGAAGATTCCATACTTGGAAAACCTATCCACCACTACCATGATGCTTCCAAACCCTTTTGCTTTGGGTAGACCGACTATAAAGTCCAGAGAAACACTCTCCCATGGTCGCTCTGGCATTAGCAATGGCTCCAAGAGACCGTCTGGTTTCTTAAGCTCCACCTTGTCCTGTTGGCACACAAGACAAGTCTTTACATAGGCCTCCACATTATCTCTCATGTGTGGCCAGTAGTACCAGTCCTCGATCAACGCCAAGGTACGGCTCACTCCGGGGTGTCCAGCCCACCTTGAATCATGGCATTCTTGCAAAACTTCCTTGCGGAGCTTCCCATGCTGCGGCATAAATAATCTACTTCCCCTGGTGTATAGCAAGCCATCCTGCAACCAAAATTGCCTAGTCTTACCTTACTGGGCATACTCTATCAAAACCTTGGCTGTAGGATCATGCACAAGTCCCTCTTTGATGTGCGGCACCAGTGACCCTTCTGGTTGGCTAATGGCAGCAAGGTTAGCCTTCCTGCTCAGGGCGTCTGCCACTAGGTTCACCCGTCCCGGCTTGTACTCCATATGGAAATCAAATTCCACGAGAAAGTCTTGCCATCTCGCCTGCTTGGGGGACAGCTTCTTTTGCGTCTGGAAGTAGCTGGTCGCCACATTGTCCGTCCTAACCACGAACCTCGACCCCAACAGGTAATGGCACTAAGTGCACAAGCAGTGCACCATTGCAGTCATCTCCTTCTCTTGGACCGTGTACTTGCACTCAGTCTCGTTCAGCTTCTTGCTCTCGAATGTGACTGGACATCCTTCCTGCATCAACACACCCCCTATGGCAAAGTCTGATGCATCCGTATGCACCTCATATGGCTTGGCATGGTCTGGCAAGGCCAAGACTGGCTCCTCG
Source organism: Durio zibethinus (assembly GCF_002303985.1). The sequence goes on along the minus strand of NW_019167826.1, from coordinate 32,131,288 downwards.
ATCACAGCCCACTTCAACCTGTCAAAGGCTTCCTGGCACCCTGCGCTCCACTCCCATGCTTTCCCTTTCTTGAGCAAGTCAGTCAATGGCGTCGCTATTGCTAAGTGACCTTTGATGAAGCACCTGTAGTAGTTGACCATTCCAAGGAACGATCTCAACTCAGTGACCTTGGCTAATGGTTGCCACTCCAGCATGGCATGTATCTTGCCTTCATCCATGCATATCCTGCCACCTCCCACTATATGGCCAAGGAACGAGATCTCCTGTTGGGCGAATGAGCACTTCTCGCTCTTGACAAACAGCTTGTGTGCCCGCAACACCTCGAACACCTACCTCAAGTGGTCTACATGCTCTCCCAAAGTCTGGCTGTAGATCACAATGTCATCCAAATAAACCACAACAAACCGATTAAGGAATGACTGAAGAACCTTGTTCATAAGGGTGCAGAATGTTGCTGGGGCGTTCGTGAGTCTGAAAGGCATCACCAAGAACTCATATGAACCATACCGAGTGACACATGCTGTCTTTAGCTCATCTCCCTATGTGATCCTGACTTGATAGTAGCCTGACTTCAAATCCAGCTTGGTGAACCACCTTACGCTCCCAAGTTGATCGAACAAGTCCGCAATGAGTGGGATGGGGTACTTGTTCTTGATGGTCAGCTTGTTCAAAGCCCGATAGTCTATGCACAGCCACAACAACCCATCATGCTTACGCTGAAATAGAACCGATGCACCATAGGGTACCTTCAATGGCCTGATAAAGCCAGCATCAACTAACTCTTTGAGCTGCTTCCTCAACTCTTCCAACTCTGGTGGAGACATTCGGTAAGGGGCTCTAGCTGGTGACTTGGCCTCGAACACCAACTCGATCTTATGGTCCACCTCCCTTTTAGGTGGTAGCTTGCTAGGTAGCTTTGCGGGCTTCACATCACTAAAGGTCTTCAGCACCTTTAACACCTCCAAGGGTGACTCGGTCTCCTTTTCCCTTGGCTTATCATATTTCAGGGCTGCCAAGAAGGTGTCTTCTTATTTGCTTACCACTTTGGCAAATTGGATGGCTAACACCACCCATGACCCAACTTCAGACCCTCTCTTCAATGGCACTAGGCATTGGCACTGTGCATCCAAGATGCAAACACAATTGACAAAATGCATAAGGAGGGCGTTAATCTGAACAAGGAAATCCAACCCAATCACAAACTCATAATCGTCAAGGGGTATTACCTCAATGGTGTCCTTGCCTTTCCAGTCTCCAAGCTGCAACTCCACTCCCCGCACTACTCCAATGGCTGGAACTTCCTTGGAGTTCACTGTTTTGATGGTACCAATCCCTTCTGCACCTTTAGATCGAGCTTCCGGGCTCTATCACCTGAAATAAAAAGATGTGAGGCACATGTGTCCACCAATGCACTCACCTTTTGACCCGTAACCATCAGATCCGCAAACATTAAGCCTTTTGGCTTGCGGTTCCCCTTACTCTGGATAGCATTGAGCACTAATGACCTAATCTTTACTGCCCCTGACTCTGGCTCCTCGTCAGACTCCTTGTCTACAGCAGCCAGCTTGCCCTTCTGTGGGTAATTGCATGCTATGTGGCTCCCTCCACATAGGTAGCATGCTAGTGGCTCTTGGTCCCCCTTTGCTTTCCACTTGCCTGCTGGTGGCTTCCTCTCATCATCCTTGGTTGAATGGTCTCGATCTCCATATTTGGACTTCCGATCATGACCCTTCCCCTTGGATTGCTTCTTTCGATCCCTATCGTCTTTGCCCTTACCCTTGGGCTTGGTAGACTCGAACTTGTTCAGAGGTTTGAACTCTATCAAGGCCTCGGCAGTAGTCATGGCTTTAGCCAAGTCATGAACTCCTATCCTTTGTAGCTCATGCTTCACCCATGGCTTCAGCCCATCCATGAAAGCAAATAAGGCATCCTTTTCACCTAGATCCGAGATCTGTAGCACCAGTTCAGAGAATTTTTGGACATACTCCCTTATGTCCCCTTGCTAGCTCAGCCTGTGCAACTTTGCCTGTGCCTCATCATCGGCATACTCTGGGTAAAATTGTTATCTAAACTCCTTTTAGAACTCTGCCAAGGTTCCAATCTTGGCGCTCTCATGCTGACATCATCACACCTGTGCCTCTACCACAATAAGGCTACATCAATGAGATACATAGCAGCGGTACTTACCTTTATCACCTCGTCTTGTATGCCCATGGCCTGGAAGTATTGCTCCATACCCCAAAGGTAGTTATCTACTTCCTTGGCTGCCCTAGTCCCCTTGAACTCTTTAGGCTTGGGGACATCCAATCTGGACTTGGACACTCCAGCAAACATGCCATTCCCAATGGTAGTCTTGCTAGCAACAAGCTCACTGGTAAGCTCCTCCATCCGCTGGTGCATGGCCTCCATGCCATCGCTAAAGGTCAGCACTTCAGCCTCCAAGGTTTGATTCTTTTGGGTGAACACATCCAAGCCTTTGTTGAGAGCAGCTTGCAGCTCACTTTGGATCTCCTCCTCCATGGAGTCTAGTGATGCAATGTGAGCCTCTACCCCCTCAAGCTTCTTCCCCATGTCGCCCATGGTCACCTCCACCTTGGCCAACCTACCGTCCATGGTAGACCAGATATATCTAGAACTGGCTTTCCTCCCTCTTCCACGCCCATGCTCGTGGGCCTTTGGTTGTTGGTTAGCAGCGTCACTTTGGGATGCCATCTCCTCTAACCTGCACAACACAAACACATAGAATCAAACTTGCTCTGATACCAACTGTCACGGGCTCCGACCTTAGACTCAGAAACTGTGCGACCTTAGGCTTGGAATCTCCTCCTTTATGCCTAAGTCAGCCTAAAACACAAGCATACGGGCACTAGAATAACAGGAAGGGCTGATTACGCAAGTTAAAGAGAAACAGGATAAGAAGGTAGAATTCTGGAAATGCTCTTATATTCACTGAAACAGAAGTGTTTAATGGTGTACAAATGAGGGAGGAGCAGCCTTCTATTTATAGTTGAGGCTCCAGCATACACTTAAAGGCAATATCCCTAGAATAAAGGCTAAAATCATGGGATTATACAGATTACAATCAATCAGGATGCTAACTCCTAATTTTCAGGGTCAACCAAATCTGCCAGGATGCTGCTGCTGATCCTGCCTGCTTTCAGAAGCTTCCCTTGCATGTCTAGCACCTTGGGCCCTTCCGGATGTGGTGCAGGCAGCTTGTATGCCAGGCCTTGGTCTCACAGGTTGGCCTGCAAGTTGGGCTTGCGTTCTGAACTCGTTTGCTAGGCTTTACGCACAGATACCCACTAGCACGCCTGGTCTACGGGCCTCAACCTCTGGCTCACCTGCTGGTGCGCTTGATGTGCCTGGCGTGCCCGCCCAGGGCATGACACTTGGCCCTTATTTTGGCCACTTATCCCTCATCAAACCTTGAGACTCACACCCCCTTAAAGAGCATTTCAGATTTTATAGGTTTGCTGCCAGTAGCCATTTAGGTGTCTGAAATGGGGACACTTTTTTCAAACGGTCACAAAATCTTCTCCACTTTGAGTTTTTAGCTGACTTGTTTTATGCATGCCAACAAAAATACAAGGGTCACCTCTACCAAATTTGAGGACAAAACTCTTTCTAAAAAAATTTAAAAAAATCCTGAACCGTAAAAAGTTTTGAAAATCGTGAAAAATAGAAAATGGGTCGTCTTGCCACGAAACTTCACATGAAGGCTTAGGGGAAAATTGTATGAATTTACAAGCCATAAAAATGGCATTGGCACGGCAGAAATATGAAGATATGCTTGAACCCACCTACCACCCGTTCGATCCCCGACTTGCGTATCCTGCCTCTCTGGTCGGCTGAGTGCCCGCACGCTCGTTTCATGGGTTGACTTAGGCATACGAAGTTCATTCCCAGTCTAAGCATACGGAGTTCATTCCCAGTCTAAGATCGGATCGGACCGAGGGCTGCGGTAGCAGGATCGATAGCACGCAAGGGGGACCGGGCCAATCCCCAGCTTGCGCATCCTGCCTCTCCGACCGGCTATGCGCCCGCACGCCTGTTTCGTGGGTTGGCTTAGGCATAGGGAGTTTCATTCCATGTCTAAGCCACAGTCGGACCGAGGGTTGTGGCAGTGGGATCGACAACAAGCAGAGGGGGACCAAGCCGATCCTCGATTGTGCATTATGCCTTTTCCGCCGGCTCAGCGCCCACACGCTCATTTTGTGGGTTGACTTAGGCATACGCAGTTCATTCTTAGTCTAAGATCGGATCGAACCGAGTGTTGCGCCAGTAGGATCGATAGCACGCAGGGGGGATCGGGCCGATCCCCGGCTTGCACATTCTGCCTCTCCGGCCAGCTGAGCGCCCACACGCTCGTTTTATGGGTTGGCCTAGGCATACAGAGTTCATTCCATGTCTAAGCATACAGAGTTCATTCCCAGTCTAAGATCAGACTGGACCAAGGGTTGCAGCAGTAGGACCAGCAGCGAGATCGGTAGCACGCAGGGGGGACCAGGCCGATCCCGGCTTGCGCATTCTGCCTCTTCGATCGGTTGAGCGCCCGCACGCTCGTTTCGTGGGTTGGCTTAGGCATACGGAGTTCATTCAATGTCTAAGCCCCAGTCGGACCGAGGGTTGTGGCAGTAGGACCGGCAGCGAGATCGACAGCACGTAGAGGGGGACCAAGCTGATCCTCGGTTTGTGCATTATGCCTTTTCGGACGACCTCTCCGACCGGCTGAGCGCCCGCACGCTCATTTCATGGGTTGACTTAGGCATACGAAATTTATCTCCAATCTAAGCATACGGAGTTCATTCCCAGTCTAACATCGGATCGGACCGAGGGTTACGAAAGTAGGATCGGTAGCACGCAGGGGGGACCGGGCTGATCCCTGGCTTGTACATTTTGCCTCTCTGGTCGACTGAGTGCTCTACACGCCTGTTTCATGGGTTGGCTTAGGCATAGGGAGTTCATTCCATGTCTAAGCCCCAGCCGGATCGAGGGTTGTGCAGCGGGATCGACAACACACAGGGGGGATCGGGCCGATCCCCGACTTGCGTATTCTGCCTCTTCGACTGATTGAGCACCTGTACGCTCGTTTCCTGGGTTGGCTTAGGCATAGGGAGATCATTTCATGTTTAAGCCCCAGCCGAACCGAGGGTTGTGGCAGCGGGACCGACAGCACGAAGAGGGGGACCGGACCAATCCCCGGTTTACGCATTATGCCTCTTTGGCCCGCTCAGCACCCGCACGCTCGTTTCATGGGTTGACTTATGCATACGGAGTTCATTCCCAGTCTAAGATCGGATCAGACCGAGGGTTGCGACAGCAGGATCGATAGCATGCAGGGGGGATTGGGCCGATCCCTGGCTTACGCATTCTGCCTCTCCGGTTGGCTGAGTTCCCGCATGCTCATTTCGTAGGTTGGCTTAGGCATACGGAGTTGATTCCATGTCTAAGCCCCAACCGAATTGAGGGTTGTGGCAGTGAGACCGGTAGCACGTAGAAAGGGACCGGGCCGATCCCCAACTTATGCATTATGCCTCTCCGGCCGGCTCAGCGCCCGCACACTCGTTTCATGGGTTGAGTTAAGCATACGGAGTTCATTCCCAGTCTAAGCATATGGAGTTCATTCCCAATCTAAGATTGGATCGGACCAAGGGTTGCGGCAGCAGGACCAGCAGTAGGATCAGCAGCACACAGGGGGGGATTGGGCCGATCCCCGGCTTGCTCATTCTACCTCTCTGACCGGCTGAGCACCCGTGTCATGCCCTGGGTGGGCGCGCCAGGCACATCAGGTGGACCAGCAGGCGAGCCAGAGGTTAAGGCTCGCAGACCAAGCGTGTTGGCAGGTATCTATGCGCAAAGCCTAGTAAACGAGTTCAGAACGCCCGCCCAACTTGCAGGCCAGCCTGTGAGACCAAGGCCTAGCATACAAGCTGCCCGCACCTTATCCAAAAGGGCCCAAGGTGCTAGACACGTAAGGGAAGCTTTTGGAAGCAGGCAGGATCAGCTGGAGCATCCTGGCAGATTTGGTTGCCCCTGAAAATCAAGAGTTAGCATCCTGATTGATTGTAATCTGTATAATCCCATGATTTTAGCCTCTATTCTAGGGATATGCCATTAAGTTGTAGCTAGAGCCTCAACTATAAATAGAGGGCAGCTCTACCCTCATTTGTACACCATCAAACACTTCTGTTTCAGTGAATACAAGAGCATTTCCAGAATTCTGTCTTCTTATCCTATTTCTCTTTAACTTGCGTAATCAGCCCTTCCAATTGTTCTAGTGCCCGTACGCTTGTGTTTTAGGTTGACTTAGGCATAAAGGAGAAGATTTCAAGCCTAAGGCCGCACGGTTTCTGAGTCTAAGGTCGGAGCCCGTGACACCCGCACGCTCATTTTGTGGGTTGGCTTAGGCATACGGAGTTCATTCCATGTCTAAGCCCCAGTCGGACCGAGGGTTGTGGTAGCAGGACTGGCAGTGGGATCAGCAGCACATAGAGGGGGATTGGGTTGATCCCTGGCTTGCACATTATGCCTCTCTTACCGGCCTCTCCGGCCGACTGAGCACCCATACGCTCATTTCGTGAGTTGACTTAGGCATACGGAGTTCATCCCCAGTCTAAGCATACGGAGTTCATTCCCAATCTAAGATCAGACCAAACTGAGCATTACGGCAGTAGGATCGACAGCACGCAGGGGGGGACCGGGCCATCCCCGGCTTGCGCATTTTGCCTCTCCGATCGGCTGAGCACCCGCACGCTCATTTCGTGGGTTTGCTTAGGCATACGGAGTTCATTCCATGTCTAAGCATATGGAGTTCATTCCCAGTCTATGATTTTGAGCCACGGTGTGCATACTGGGCTCGGGCATGTGCTGGTACCATATTTTTTTCGCCCGGGGCACCATCGTCGGAGCACCGTCAGAGCATCACCGGAGAGCCTAACCGACGGCATTGAGGGTTTCGACGATTGGAGGGGCCGGGGGGTTGTGCGCACATGATGTGTGATGGGTGCTGGTACTTGGCCCTTATATTGGCCCCTTATCCCTCATCAAACCTTAAAAACTCACACCCCCATAAAGAGCATTTGAGATTTTATAGGTTTGCTGCTAGTAGCCATTAAAGTGTCTGAAATGGGGACACTTTTTTCAAACAGTCACAAAATCTTCTCCATTTCGAGTTTTTAGCTCAATTTTTTTGTGGTTGCCAACCAAAATACAAGGATCACCTCAACCAAATTTGGGGACAAAACTCTTTCTAAAAAAATTTTCAAAAAATCTCAAACCATAAAAACTTTGAAAAATCGTGAAAAATAGAAAACGGGTCGTCTTGCCACAAAACTTCACATGAAGGCTTAAGGGACCATTGTATGAATTTACAAGCCATAAAAATGGCATTGGCATGGCAGAAAATATGAAGTTGTGCTTAAACCCACCTACCACCCGTTCGATCCCCGGCTTGCGCATCCTGCCTTTCTAGTCGGCTGAGCGTCCGCACGCTCGTTTCATGGGTTGACTTAGGCAAATGGAGTTCATCCCCAGTTTAAGCATATAGAGTTCATTCCTAGTCTAAGATCGGACCGGACTGAGGGTTGCGGCAGCAGGATCAGCAGCACGTAAGGTGCACCGGGCCGATCCCCAGCTTGCGCATTCTGCCTCTGCGACCGGCTGAGCGTCCGCATGCCCGTTTCGTGGGTTGGCTTAGGCATAGGGAGTTCATTCCATGTATAAGCCCCAGACAGATCGAGGGTTGTGGCAGCGGGACCGATAGTACACAGAGGGGGATCGGGTCGATCCCCGACTTGTGCATTATGCCTCTACGGTCAGCTCAGTGCCCGAATGCTGGTTACATGGGTTCACTTAGGCATACGGAGTTCATTCCCAGTCTAAGATCGAACCAGACCAAGTGCTATGGTAGCAAGATCAACAGCACGCAGGGGGGACCGGGTCGGTCCTCAGCTTGTGCATTCTGCCTCTCTGGCTGGTTGAGCACCTGTACGCTCATTTCGTAGGTTGGCTTAGGCATACGGAGTTAATTCCATGTCTAAGCCCCAGCCGGACCGAGGGTTATGGTAGCAGGACCGACAGCGGGATTGACAGCACGCAGAGGGGGACCGAGCTGATCCTCGGCTTACGCATTATGCCTTTCCGATCGACTGAGTGCCCGCATGCTCGTTTCATGGGTTGACTTAGGCATACAGAGTTCATCCCCAGTCTAAGCATACAGAGTTCATTCCCAGTCTAAGATCAGACCAGATCGAGGGTTGTGATAGCAGGAGCAGTAGCAGGATCGGCAGCATGTAGGGGGGATCAAGCTGATCCTCGGGTTATGCATTCTGCCTCTTCGGTCAGCTGGGCGCCCGTACGTTCGTTTCATTGGTTGACTTAGGCATATGGAGTTCATCCCGAGTCTAAGCATACGGAGTTCATTCCCAGTCTAAGATCAAACCGGGTAGAGGGTTGTGGCAGCAGGATCGACAGCACGTAGGGGGGACCGAGCTGATCCTCGGCTTGTGCATTCTGCCTCTCCGGCCGCTGAGCACCCGCACGCCCATTACATGGGTTGGCTTAGGCATAGGGAGTTCATTCCATGTCTAAGCACCAGTCGGATCGAGGCTTGTGGTAGCGAGATCGGTAGCAAACAGAGGGGGACCAGGCCGATCCCCGACTTGCGCATTATGGCTCTCCGATCGGCTCAGCGCCTGAACGTTTGTTTCGTGGGTTGACTTAGGCATACGAAGTTCATTCCCAGTCTAAGATTGGACCAGACCGAGGGTTGCGATAGTAGGATAGACAGCACGTAGGGCGGGATCGGGCCAATCCCCAGCTTACGCATTCTACCTCTCCGATCGGCTGAGCGCCCGCACGTTCATTTCATGCGTTGGCTTAGGCATATGGAGTTCATTCGATGTCTAAGCATACGAAGTTCATTCCCAGTCTAAGATCGGATCAGACCGAGGGTTGTGACAGCAGGATCAACCGCACGCAGGGGGGATCAGGCCGATCCCCGGCTTGCGCATTCTACCTCTTCGATCGGTTGAGCGCCTGCACGCCCGTTTCGTGGGTTGGCTTAGGCATAGGGAGTTCATTCCATGCCTAAGCCCCAGCCGGATCAAGGGTTATGGCAGCGGGACCGATAGCACGTAGAGTGAGATCGGGCCGATCCCCGGTTTGCACATTATGCCTCTCCGGTTGGCTCAGCGCCGGAACGCTCGTTTTGTGGGTTGACTTAGGCATACGGAGTTCATTCCCAGTCTAAGATTGGACCGAACTGAGGGTTACGGCAGCAAGATCGGTAGCACGCAGGGGGGATTAGGCCGATCCTCGGCTTGCGCATTCTGTCTCTCCGACCGGCTGGGCGCCTGCACGCCCGTTTCATGGGTTGGCTTAGGCATACGGAGTTCATTCCATGTCTACCAAATTTGGGGACAAAACTCTTTCTAAAAAAATTTTAAAAAATCTCGAATCGTAAAAAGTTTCAAAAATCATGAAAAATAAAAAATGGCAGCAGTAGGATCATTGTATGAATTTACAAGCCATAAAAATGGCATTGGCATGGCAAAAATATGAAGATATGCCGCACACTCATCCTGGTCGATTCTCGGCTTACGCATCCTGCCTCTCTTGTCGGCTAAGCATACGGAGTTCATTCCCAGTCTAAGATCAGACCAGATCGAGGGTTGCAATAGTAAGATCGGCAGCATGCAGGGGGGATCGGGCCGATCCTCGACTTGCGCATTCTGCCTCTTCGGCCGACTGAGCGCCCGCACGCCCATTTCATGGGTTGGCTTAGGCATAAGGAGTTAATTCCATGTCTAAGCCCCAGTCGGACCGAGGGTTGTGGCAGCGGGACCGACAGCAGCAGAGTGGGACCGGGCCGATCCTCGACTTGCGTATTATGCCTTTTCGATTGGCTCAGTCCCCGCACACTTATTTCGTGGGTTGACCTAGGCATACGGAGTTCATTCCCTGTCTAAGATCAGATCAGACCGAGGGTTACGATAGCAGGATTGACAGCATGCATGGGAGGACCGGGTCCATTCCCAGCTTGCGCATTCTACCTCTCCGACCGGCTAAGCGCCCGTACGCTCGTTTTATGGGTTGGCTTAGGCATGCAGAGTTCATTCCATGTCTAAGCATATGGAGTTCATTCCCAGTCTCAGATTCGACCGGATCGAGGGTTACGGCAGCAGGACCAGTAGCAGGATCAATAGCACAGGAGGGACCGAGTCGAACCCTGGCTTATGCATTCTGCCTCTTCGACCGGCCGCTCCAGTCGGCTGAGCACCCACACGCTCATTTCATTGGTTGGCTTAGGCATACGTAGTTCATTCCATGTCTAAGCATACAGAGTTCATTCCCAGTCTAAGATCAGATTGGACCGAGGGTTGCGGTAGCAGGACCAGAAGCAGGATCGGTAGCATGCAGGGGGGACCCTGCCGATCCCTGGCTTGTACATTCTACCTCTCCGGCCGGCTGAACGCCCGCACACCCGTTTCGTGGGTTGGCTTAGGCATAGGGAGTTCATTCCATGTCTAAGCCCTAGCCGGACCGAGGGCTGTGGCAGTGGGATCGACACACACAGAAAGGGATCGGGCTGATCCTCGGCTTACTTATTATGCCTCTCCGGCCAGCTCAGTGCCCGAATGCTCGTTTTGTGGGTTGACTTAGGTATACAGAGTTCATCCCTAGTTTAGGCATACGGAGTTCATTCCCAGTCTAAGATCGAACCAGACCGAGGGTTGCGGCAGCAAGATCAGCAGCACGCAGGGGGGATCGGGTCGATCCCCAGCTTACGCATTCTCCTCTCCATTCGACTGAGCGCCCGCACGCCTGTTTCGTGGGTTGGCTTAGGCATAGGGAGTTCATTCCATGTCTAAGCCCCACCGGACCGAGGGTTGTGGCAGCGGGACTGGCAGTACGTAGAGAAGGATCGAGCCGATCCCTGACTTGCACATTCTGCCTCTCTGACCGGCTGAGTGCCCGCACGCTCGTTTTGTGGGTTAGCTTAGGCATACAGAGTTCATTCCATGTCTAAGCATACGGAGTACATTCCAGTCTAAGAGTTTGAGCCATGGTGCACATGCTGGGCTCAGGCATGTGCTGGTGCCGTATTTTTTTCGCCCAGGCACCATCACCGGAGCATCGTCGGAGCATCGTCGGAAAGCCTAACCCGCGGCATTGGGGGTTTTTGTGATGGGGGGGCCGGGGGGTGTGCGCACATGATGTGCGATAGGTGCTGGTACTTGGCCCTTATATTGGCCCCTATCCCTCATCAAACCTTGAGAACTCACACCCCCTTAAAGAGCATTTGAGATTTTATAGGTTTGCTGCCAGTAGCCATTAAAGTGTCTGAAATGGGAACACTTTTTTCAAACGATCACAAAATCTTCTTCACTTCGAGTTTTTAGCTGAATTGTTTTGTTCATGCCAAAAAAAATACAAGGATCACCTCAACCAAATTTGGGGGCAAAACCCTTTCTAAAAAAATTTTAAAAAATCCCGAACCGTAAAAAGTTTTAAAAATCGTGAAAAATAGAAAACAAATCGTCTTGCCACGAAACTTCACATGAAGGCTTAGGGGACCATTGTATGAATTTACAAGCCATAAAAATGGCATTGGCATTGTAGAAATATGAAGATATGCTTGAACCCACCTGGCACCCGTTCGATCCCCGGCTTGCGCATCCTGCCTCTCTGGTCGGCTGAGCGTCCACATGCTCGTTTCATGGGTTGACTTAGGCATACGGAGTTCATCCCCAGTCTAAGCATACGAAGTGCATTCCCAGTCTAAGATCGGACTGGATCGAGGGTTGCGGTAGCAGGATCGACAGCACGCAGGGGGGGCCGGGCCGATCCCCGACTTGTGCATTCTGCCTCTTCGGTCGGTTGAGCGCCCGCACGTCCGTTTCGTGGGTTGGCTTAGGCATAGGGAGTTCATTCCATGTCTAAGCCCCAGTCGGACTGGGGGTTGTAGCAGCGGGACCAGCAGCACGCAGAGGGGGATCGGGTCGGTCTCCGGTTTGCGCATTATGCCTCTTCGGCTAGCTCAGCGCCCGTACGCTCGTTTCATGGGTTCACTTATGCATACGGATTCATTCCTAGTCTAAGATCGGACCAGACTGAGGGTTGTGATAGTAGGATCGACAGCACGCAGGGGGGACCAGGCCGATCCCCGACTTGTGCATTCTTCCTTTCCGGCTGGCTGAGCACCCGCACGCTCGTTTCGTGGGTTGGCTTAGGCATACGGAGTTCATCCATGTCTAAGCATACAGAGTTCATTTCCAGTCTAAGATCTTGCAGCCATGAGGGCACCATGCTGGGCCTCAAGGCATTTGCTGGTGCCGGCATTTTTTGCCCGGGCACCATCGTGCCGAGCATCGCCGGAGAGCCTAACCGAAGCATTGGGGGTTCCGCGATTAGGGTGGCTGGGGGGTGTGCCGCACATGATGTCGATGGGTGTTGGTACTTGCCCTTATATTGGCCCCCTATCCCTCATCAAACCGTCGAGAACTCCACACCCCCTGAAGAGCATTGAGATATTATAGGTTTGCTGCCAATATCCCATTAAAGTGTCTGAAATGGGGATCACTTTTTCAAACGATCACAAAATCTTCTCCACTTTTGAATTTTTAGCTGAATTGTTTTGTGCATGCCAACAAAAATACAAGGATCACCTCTACCAAATTTGGGGACAAAACGCTTTCTAGAAAAATTTTAAAAATCCCAAACCTTAAAAAGTTTCAAAAATCATGAAAAATAGAAAACGGGTCGTCTTGCCACGAAACGTCACATGAAGGCTTAGGGGACCATTGTATGAATTTACAAGCCATAAAAATGGCATTGGCATGGCAGAAATATGAAGATGTGCTTGAACCCACCTACCACCCGTTTGATCCCCGGTTTACGCATCCTGCCTCTCTGGTCGACTGAGCATCCGCACGCTCGTTTCGTGGGTTGACTTTGGCATACGGAGTTCATCTCCAGTCTAAGCATACAAAGTTCATTCCCAGTCTACAATCGGACTAGATCGAGGGTTGCGGTAGCAGGATCGACAGCACGCAGGAGGGGCCGGGTCGATCCCCGACTTGCGTATTCTGCCTCTCCGGTCGGTTGAACGCCCGCACGCCCGTTTCATGGGTTGGCTTAGGCATAGGGACTTCATTCCATGTCTAAGCCCCAGCCGGACTGAGGGTTTTGGTAGTGGGACCAGCAGCACGCAAAGGGGGATCGGGCCGATCCCCGGCTTGCACATTATGCCTCTTCGGCCAGCTCAACGCCCGCACGCTCATTTCATGGGTTCACTTATGCATACGGAGTTCATTCCTAGTCTAAGATCAGACCAGACTGAGGGTTGTGATAGCAGGATCGACAGCACGTAGGGGGGACCGGGTCGATCCCCGGCTTGTGCATTCTGCCTCTCCGACTGGCTGAGCACCCGTACGCTCGTTTCGTGGGTTGGTTTAGGCATACGGAGTTCAATCCATGTCTAAGCATACGGAGTTCATTCCCAGTCTAAGATTTTGAGCCATGGTGCACATGCTGGGCTCGGGCATGTGCTGGTGCTGCATTTTTTTGCTCGGGGCACTATCGCTGGAGCATCGCCGGAGAGCCTAACCGGCGGCATTGGGGGTTTCGACGATTAGGGTGGCCGGGGGGTGTGCGCACATGATGTGCGATGGGTGCTGGTACTTGGCCTTTATATTGGCCTTCTATCCCTCATCAAACCTCGAGAACTCACACCCCCTTAAAGAGCATTTGAGATTTTATAGGTTTGCTGCCAGTATCCATTAAAGTGTCTGAAATGGGGACACTTTTTTCAAACGGTCACAAAATCTTCTCCACTTTGAGTTTTTAGCTGAATTGTTTTGTGCATGCCAACAAAAATACAAGGATCACCTCTACCAAATTTAGGGACAAAACTTTTTCTAGAAAAATTTTAAAAAATCACAAACCGTAAAAAGTTTCAAAAATCGTGAAAAATAGAAAACGGGTCGTCTTGCCATGAAACTTCACATGAAGGCTTAGGGGACCATTGTATGAATTTACAAGCCATAAAAATGGCATGGGCATGCCAGAAATATGAAGATGTGCTTGAACCCACCTACCACCCGTTCGATCCCTGGCTTGCGCATCCTGCCTCTCTGGTCGGCTGAGCGCCCGGATGCTCGTTTCATGGGTTGCCTTAGGCATACAGAGTTCATCCCTAGTCTAAGCATATGGAGTTCATTCCCAGTCTAAGATCGGATCGAACTGAGGGTTGCAGCAGCAAGATCGGCAGCACGCAGGGGGGATCGAGTCGATCCCCAGCTTGCGCATTCTGCCTCTCCGGGTGACTGAGCGCCTGTACGCCCGTTTCGTGGGTTTGCTTAGGCATAGGGAGTTCATTCCATCTCTAAGCCCCAACCGAACCGAGGGTTATGGCAGCGGGATCGACAGCACGCAGAGGGGGACCGAGCTGATCGCCGGCTTAGGCATTATGACTCTCCGACCGACTGAGCGCCCCCACGCCCATTTCGTGGGTTGGCTTAGGCATAGGGAGTTCATTCTATGTCTAAGCCCCAGCCGGACTGAGGGTTGTGGCAGCGGGACCAGCAGCACGCAGAAGGGGACCAGGATGATCCTCGGCTTGTGCATTCTGCCTCTTCGGCCGGTTAAGCGCCCGTACGCTCGTTTCATGGGTTGGCTTAGGCATTCGAAGTTCATTCCTTGTCTAAGCATACGGAGTTCATTCCCAGTCTAAGATTGGACCGGACTGAAGGCTACGATAGTAGGACCAGCAGTATGATCTGCATCACGAAGGGGAGATCGGGTCGATCCCTGGCTTGCACATTCTGCCTCTCCGACTGACCTCTCCGGCCAGCTGAGCAGTCGTACGCTCGTTTCGTGGGTTGACTTAGGCATACGGAGTTCATCCCTAGTCTAAGCATATGGAGTTCATTTTCAGTCTAAGATCGAATCGAACCAAGGGTTGCGGTAGTAGGATCGACAGCACGCAGATCGGACCGATCCCCAGCTTGCTCATTCTACCTCTCAGACCGATTGAGCACCCGCACGCTCATTTCGTGGGTTGGCTTAGGCATACAGAGTTCATTCCATGTCTAAGCATACGAAGTTCATTCAATGTCTAAGATCGGATCAGACCGAGGGTTGCAGAAGCAGGACTAGTAGCAGGATCGGCAGCATGCAAGAGGGGATCAGGCCGATCCTCGACTTGCGCATTCTACCTCTCCGACCGGCCTCTTCGGTTGGGTGAGCACCCGAACGCTCGTTTGATGGGTTGACTTCGGCATACGGAGTTCATCCTCAGTCTAAGCATACGAAGTTTGTTCCCAGTCTAAGATCGAACCGGATAGAGGGTTGCAGTAGTAGGATCGGCAGCATGCAGGGGAGACCAGGCTGATCCCCGGCTTACGCATTCTACCTCTCCGGCTGGCTGAGCACCTGCACGCCCGTTTCGTGGGTTGGCTTAGGCATAGGGAGTTCATTCCAAGTCTAAGACCCAACTGGATCGAGGGTTGTGCCAATGGGACAGCAGCACGCAGAGGGGGATCGGGCTGATCCCCAACTTGCGCATTCGACTCTCCGGTCGGCTGAGCACCCGTACGCTCATTTCGTGGGTTGGCTTAGGCATACGGAGTTCATTCCATGTCTAAGCATATGGAGTTCATTCCCAGTCTAAGAGTTTTAGCCACAGTGCACATGCTGGGCTCGGGCATGTGCTGGTGCCGCACTTTTTTGGCCTGGGGCACCATCGTCGGAGCATCATCGGAGAGCCTAATCGACGGCATTGAGGGTTCCAGCGATTGGGGGGGTCGGGGTGTGCGCACATGATGTGCGATGGGTGCTGGTACTTGGCCCTTATATTGGCCCCCTATCCCTCATCAAACCTCGAGAACTCACACCCCCATAAAGAGCATTTGAGATTTTATAGGTTTGCTGCCAGTAGCCATTAAAGTGTCTGAAATGGGGACACTTTTTTCAAATGGTCACAAAATCTTCTCCACTTCGAGTTTTTAGCTAAATTTTTTTGTCCATGCCAACAAAAATACAAGGATCACCTCTACCAAATTTGGGGACAAAACTCTTTCTAAAGAAATTTTAAAAAATCCCAAACTGAAAAAATAGAAAATGGGTCAGCTTGCCATGAAACTTCACATGAAGGCGTAGGGGACAATTGTATGAATTTAAAAGCCATAAAAATGCCATTGGCACGGTAGAAATACGAAGATGTGCTTGAACCCACCTACCACCCGTTCGATCCCCGGCTTGCGTATCTTGCCTCTCTGGTCGACTGAACGTCCGCAAGCTCGTTTCATAGGTTGACTTAGGCATATGGAGTTCATCCCCAGTCTAAGCATATGGAGTTCATTCCCATTCTAAGATTGGACCGGACCGAGGGTTACGGCAGCAGGATCAGCAGCACGTAGGGGGGACCAGGTCGATCCCCAGCTTACGCATTCTGCCTCTCCGACCGGTTGAGCACCCGCACACCCGTTTCAGGGGTTGGCTTATGCATAGGGAGTTCATTCCATGTCTAAGCCCCAGCCGGACTGAGGGTTGTGGCAGTGCGACTAGCAACACACAAAGGGGGATCGGGTCGATCCCCAGCTTGCGCATTATGCCTCTCCGATCGACTCAGTGCCCGCATGCTCATTTCGTGGGTTGACTTATGCATATAGAGTTCATTCCCAGTCTAGGATCGGACAAGACTGAGGGTTGCGACAGTACGATCGACGGCATGTAGGGGGGACCGGGCTGGTCCTTGACTTGTGCATTTTGTCTCTGCGGCAAGCTGATCGCCCGCATGCTCATTTCGTGGGTTGGCTTAGGTATACGGAGTTCATTCCATGTCTAAGCATACTGAGTTCAGTCCCAGTCTAAGATCGGACCGGACCGAGGGTTGCGACAGCACGTAGGGGGCACCGGGCCGATCCTCGACTTGTGCATT
Organism: Durio zibethinus; assembly: GCF_002303985.1. The sequence continues at coordinate 32,114,343 of NW_019167826.1, read as the reverse complement.
CTGCCTCTCTGGCCGCTGAGTGCCCGCACACCCATTTCGTGGGTTGGCTTAGGCATAGAGAGTTCATTCCATGTCTAACCCCCAACCGGATCGAGGCTTGTGGTAGTGAGACCGGCAGCACGCAGAGGGGGACCGGGCCGATCCCTGGCTTGCGCATTATGGCTCTCCGGTCGGCTCAGTGCCCGAGCACTTGTTTCGTGGGTTGACTTAGGCATACGAAGTTCATTCTCAGTCTAAGATTGGACCGGACTGAGGGTTGCGGCAGTAGGATCGACAGCATGTAGGGGGGACCGGGCCAGTCCCTAGCTTACGCATTCTGTCTTTCTGACCTGCTGAGCGCCAGTACGCTCATTCCATGGGTTGGATTAGGTGTGCGGAGTTCATTACTGTCTTAGCATGCGAAGTTTTGCCCGAGGCACCATCGCTGGAGCATCGTCGGAGCATCGCCGGAGAGCCTAACCGGCGGCATTGGGGGTTCCGACGATTGTGGGGGCCGGGGGGTGTGCACATATGATGTGCGATGGGTACTGGTACTTGGCCCTTATATTGGCCCCCTATCCCTCATCAAACCTCAAGAATTCACACCCCCTTAAGGAGCATCTGAGATTTTATAGGTTTGCTACCAGTAGCCATTAAATTGTCTGAAATGGGGATAATTTTTTCAAACGGTCACAAAATCTTCTCAACTTTGAGTTTTTAGCTGAATTTTTTTGTACATGCCAACAAAAATACAAGGATCACCTCTACCAAATTTGGGGACAAAATCTTTCTAAAAACATTTTAAAAAATCTGAAATTGTAAAAAGTTTCAAAAATCATGAAAAATAGAAAACGGGTTGTCTCGCCACGAAACTTCACATGAAGGCGTAGGGGATCATTGTATGAATTTACAAGCCAAAAAAATGGCATTGGCATGGCAGAAATATGAAGATGTGCTTGAACCCACTTACCACCCGTTCGATCCCCGGCTTGCGCATCCTGCCTCGTTGGTCAGCTGAGCGTCCGTACGCTCGTTTTACGGGTTGACTTAGGCATGCGGAGTTCATCCCCAATCTAAGCATACAGAGTTCATTCCAAGTATAAGATTGGACCGGATCGAGGGTTACGGTAGCAGGATCGGCAGCACACAGAGGGGACCGAGCCGATCCCCGGCATGCGCATTTTGCCTTTCCGGCTGGCTGAGCGCCCGCATGTCCATTTCATGGGTTGGCTTAGGCATAGGGAGTTCATTCCATATCTAAACCCCAGCCGGATCAAAGGTTCTAGTAGTGGGACTGACAGTACACAGAGAGGGATCGACCCGATCCCCAGCTTGCGTATTCTGCCTCTCCGGTCGGCTAAGCGCCCGTACGCTCGTTCCGTGGGTTGCCTTAGGCATACGGAGTTCATTCCATGTCTAAGCATACGGAGTTCATTCCCAGTCTAAGAGTTTGAGCCATGGTGCACATGCTGGGCTCGGGCATGTGCTGGTGCTACAATTTTTTCACCTATGGCACCATCGTCGGAGCATCGCCAGAGCATCACCGGAGAGCCGAACCGGTGGCATTGGGGGTTCTGGTGATTGGGGGGCCGAGGGGTGTGCGCACATAATGTGCAATGGGTGCTAGTACTTGGCCCTTATATTGGTCCCTTATCCCTCATCAAACCTCGAGAACTCACAACCCCTTAAAGAGCATTTGAGATTTTATAGGTTTGGTGCCAGTAGCATTTAAAGTGTCTGAAATGGGGGCACTTTTTTCAAACGGTCACAAAATCTTCTCCACTTCGAGTTTTTAGCTGAATATTTTTGTGCATGCCAACAAAAATACAAGGATCACCTCTACCAAATTTGGGGAAAAACTCTTTCTAAAAACTTTGGATCCTAAACGCAAAAAGTTTCAAAATCGGAAAATAAAAATGGGTCGTCTCGCAGGCTTCACATGAGGCGTAGGCAACTCCGTATGCGAAGTACAACATAAAAATGGCATTGGCATGGCAGAACATATGAAGATGTGATGATGCCCACTTCCACCCGTTCGATCCTCGGCTTGCGCATACTGCCTCTCTGGTCGACTGCAGCGTCTGTACCCTCGTTTCACGGGTTGACTTAGACTAATGGAGTTCATGCCCTAGTCACATAGATGAAGTCATTAGTCTAAGAAGATGACAAGGGTTGCGGTAGCAGGTCGCCAGCGCGGAGAGAGCAGATCCCCGGGCATGCCGCATTCCTGTCTCTCCAGCCGGGCTGGGAGCGCCTGGCACGTCCGGATTCATGGGTTGGCTTAGCATGGGAGTTCATTCCATCTGTAAGCCCCAGACGGATGAGGGTTGTGGTAGCGAGACTGGCAGTATGCAGAGGGGGATCGACCCGATCCCCAGCTTGCGCATTCTAACTCTCCGACCGGTTGAGCGCCCGTACACTCGTTTCGTGGTTTGGCTTAGGCATACGGAGTTCATTCCATGTCTAAGCATACAGAGTTCATTCCCAGTCTAAGAGTTTGAGCCACGGTGCACATGCTGGGCTCGGGCATGTGCTGGTGCTGCATTTCTTTCACCCGGGGTGCCATCATCGGAGCATCCGCAGAGCATCGTCGGGGAGCCTAACCGGTGGCATTGGGGGTTCCGACGATTAGGGGGCCGAGGGAGTGTGCGCACATGATGTGCGATGGGTGGTAGTACTTGGCCCTTATATTGGCCCCTTATTCCTCATCAAACCTCAAGAACTCACACCCCCTTAAAGAGCATTTCAGATTTTATAGGTTTGCTGCCAGTATCCATTAAAGTGTCTGAAATCGGGATACTTTTTTCAAACGGTCACAAAATCTTCTCCGCTTTGAGTTTTTAGCTGAATGTTTTTGTGCATGCCAACAAAAATACAAGGATCACCTCTACCAAATTTGGGGACAAAACTATTTCTAAAAACATTTTAAAAAATCCCAAACCGTAAAAAGTTTTGAAAATCATGAAAATAGAAAACGGATCGTCTCACCACAAAACTTCACATGAAGGCGTAGGGAAGCATTGTATGAATTTACAAGCCATAAAAAGGGCATTGGCATGGTAGAAATATGAAGATGTGCTTGAACCCACTTACCACCCGTTCGATCCCCGGCTTCCGCATCATGCCTCTCTGGTCGGCTGAGCGTCCGCACGCTCATTTCGTGGGTTGACTTGGGCATACGGAGTTCATCCCTAGTCTAAGCATACGGAGTTCATTCCCAGTCTAAGATCAGACTGGACAGAGGGTTGCGACAACAGGATCGACAGCACGCAAGGGGGGACCGGACCGATCCCCGGCTTGCCACATTTGCCTCTTCGGCCAGCTGAGCGCCCACATGCCCATTTCGTGGGTTGGCTTAGGCATAGGGAATTCATTCCATGTCTAAGCCCCATCGGATCCAAGGTTGTGGCAGCGGGACCGACAGTACGCAGAGGGGGATCTGGCCGGCTGAGCGTCCGCATGTTCATTTCGTGGGTTGGCTTAGGCATATGGAGTTCATTTCCAGTCTAAGAGTTTGAGCCACGGTGCACACACTGGGCTCGTGCATGTGCTGGTGCTGCATTTTTTTCACCTAGGGCACCATCGTTGGAGCATCACCGGAGAGCCTAATCAACGGCATTGGGGGTTTCGGTGATTGGGGGGGCCGAGGGGGTGTGCGCACATGATGTGCAATGGGTGCTGGTACTTGGCCCTTATATTGGCCCCCTATCCCTCCTCAAACCTCGAGAACTCACACCCCCTTAAAGAGCATTTGAGATTTTATAGGTTTGCTGCCAGTAGCCATTAAAGCGTTTGAAATGGGGTCATTTTTTTCAAACGGTCACAAAATCTTCTCCACTTTGAGTTTTTTGCTGAATTTTTTTGTGCATGCAAACAAAAATACAAGGATCACCTCTACCAAATTTGGGGACAAAACTTTTTCTAAAAATATTTGAAAAAATCCCAAACCGAAAAAAGTTTCAAAAATCGTGAAAAATAGTGAACGGGTTGTCTTGCCACGAAACTTCACATGAAGGCGTAGTGGACCATTGTATGAATTTACAAGCCATAAAAATGGCATTGGCATCGTAGAAATATGAAGATGTGCTTGAACCCACCTACCACCTGTTCGATCCCCAGCTTGTGCATCCTGCCTCTCTGGTCAGCTAAGTGTCCATACGCTCGTTTCGTGGGTTGACTTAGGCATACAGAGTTCATCCCTAGTCTAAGCATACGGAGTTCATTCCCAGTCTAAGATCAGACCAGACTGAGGGTTGCAGTAGCAGGATCAACAGCATGTAGGAGGGACCGAACTGGTCCGCGACTTGCGTATTCTACCTCTCCAGTCGGCTGAGCGCCCGTATGTTCGTTTCATGGGTTGGCTTAGGCATACAGAGTTCATTCCATGTCTAAGAATACATAGTTCATTCCAATTCTAAGATCGAACAAGACCAAGGGTTGCGATCGCAGGACGGATAGAAGGACCAGCAATAGGATCAGCAGCATGCAGGTGGGGACTGAGCCGATCCTCGGCTTACGCATTCTACCTCTCCGACCGGCTGAGCGCCCGCACGCTTGTTTCGTGGGTTGGCTTAGGCATATGGAGTTCATTCCATGTATAAGCCCCAGTCGGACTGAGGGTTATGGCAGCAGGACCGGCAACAGGATCGACAGCACGCAGAGGGGGACCGAGTTGATCCCCGACTTGCGCATTATGCCTTTGCGGCCGGTTGAGCGCCCGTACGCTTGTTTCATGGGTTGACTTAGGCATACGGAGTTCATCCCCAATCTAAGCATATGGAGATCATTCCCAGTCTAAGATCGAACTGGATCGAGGGATGCGGTAGCAGGATCGATAGCACGTAGGGGGGACCGGGCTGATCCTCGTCTTGTGCATTCTGCCTCTTCGACCCACTGAGCACTCGCACGCCCATTTCGTGAGTTGGCTTAGGCATAGGGAGTTCATTCCATGGCTAAGCCCCAATCGGACTGAGGGTTGTGGCAGCGGGATCGATAGCACACAGAGGGGGATCGGGCTGATCCCCGGCTTATGCATTATGCCTTTCCGACCAGCTCAGTGCCCGAATGCTCGTTTCGTGGGTTGGCTTAGGCATACAGAGTTCATTCCATGTCTAAGCATACGAAGTTAATTCCCTATCTAAGATCGGACCGGACTGAGGGTTGCGACAGTAGGACCAGCAGCAGGATCGGTAGCATACAGGGAGAGACCGGGTCGATCCCCGGCTTACGCATCTACCTTTCCGGTCAGCCTTTTCGGTCGACTGACCACCCGCACACTCGTTTCGTGGGTTGACTTAGGCATACAGAGTTCATCCCCAGTCTAAGCATACGGAGTTCATTCCCAGTCTAAGATCTAACTGGACCGAGGGTTGCGACAGCAAGATCGGTAGCACACAGGGGGGCTCGGGCCGATCCCCGACTTGCACATTCTGCCTCTCCAGCCAGGTGAGTGCCCGCACGCCCTTTTCGTGGGTTGGCTTAGGCATAGGTAGTTCATTCCATGTCTAAGCCCGCAACAAGCAAAGGGAGACCAGGTCGATCCCCGGCTTGCACATGCTGCCACTCCAGTCGGCTGAGCGCCCGCACGCTCGTTTCGTGGGTTGGCTTAGGCATACGGAGTTCATTCCATGTCTAAGCATAAGGAGTTCATTCCTAGTCTAAGAGTTTGAGCCAAGGTGCACATGCTGGGCTCCGGCATCTGCTGGTGCTACAATTTTTTTGCCAGAGCATCACCGGAGAGCCTAACCGGCGGCATTGGGGGTTCCAGCGATTAGGGGGCCGTGGGGGTGTGTGCACATGATGTGCGATGGGTGCTGGTACTTGGCCCTTATATTGACCCCCTATCCCTCATCAAACCTCAAGAACTCACACCCCCTTAAAGAGCATTTGAGATTTTATAGGTTTGCTGCCAGTAGCCATTAAAGTGTCTGAAATGGGGACACTTTTTTCAAACGGTCACAAAATCTTCTCCACTTCGAGTTTTTAGCTAAATGTTTTTGTTCATGCCAACAAAAATACAACGATCACCTCTACCAAATTTGGGGACAAAACTCTTTCTAAAAAAATTTTAAAAAATCCCGAACCGCAAAAAGTTTCAAAAATTATGAAAAATAGAAAACGGGTCGTCTTGCCACGAAACTTCACATGAAGGTGTAGGGGACCATTGTATGAATTTACAAGCCATAAAAATGGCATTGACATGGTAGAAATATTTAGATTTTCTTGAACCCACCTACCACCCGTTCGATCCTTGGCTTGCGCATCCTACCTCTCTGGTCGGCTGAGCATCCGCACGCTCGTTTTGTGGGTTGACTTAGGCATACGAATTTCATCCCTAGTCTAAGCATATGGAGTTCATTCCGAATCTAACATCGAACTGGACCGAGGGTTGTGGTAGCAGGATTGACAGCACGCAGGGGGTACCGGACCGATCCTTGGCTTACACATTCTGCCTTTTCGGTCGGCTGAGCGCTCTCATGCCCATTTCATGGGTTGGCTTAGGCATAGGGAGTTTCATTCCATGTCTAAGCCCCGAGTTGAACCGAGGGTTGTGGCAGCGGGACCGGTAGCACGCAGAGGGGGATCGGGCCAATCCCCGACTTACGCATTATGCCTCTTCGGTCGGCTCAGCACCCACATGCTCATTTCATGGGTTGACTTAGGCATACAGAGTTCATTCCCAGTAGCAGGACCAGCAGCAGGATTGGCAGCACATAGGGGGGGACCGGGCCGATCCCCGACTTGCTTATTTTGCCTCTCCGGTCGACTGGGCACCTGTATGCTTGTTTCGTGGGTTGGCTTAGGCATACGGAGTTCATTCCATGTCTAAGCCCCAACCGGATCGAGGGTTGTGGTAGCAGGACCGGCAGCGGGATCGGCAGCATGCAGAGGGGGACCGAGCCAATCCCCGACTTGCGCATTATGCCTCTCCGGCTAGCTCAGCGTCGGAAAGCTCGTTTTATGGGTTAACTTTGGCATACGGAGTTCATTCCTAGTCTAAGATCAGACTGGACCGGGGGTTGTGGTAGCAGGATTGACAGCACGCAGGGGGGGCTAGGTCGGTCTCCGACTTGCATATTCTGCCTCTAAGGTCGGCTGAGCGCCCGCACGCTCGTTTCGTAGGTTGGCTTAGGCATACGAAGTTCATTCCATGTCTAAGCATACGGAGTTCATTCCCAGTGTAAGATCAGATCGGGCCAAGGGTTATGGTAGTAGGACCAGCAGTAGGATCAACAGCATGTTGTGGGGGACCGGGTCGATCCCCGACTTGCACATTCTACCCTCCGACCGATGGAGCGCCCACACGCCTGTTTCCTGGGTTGGCTTAGGCATAGGGAGTTCATTCCATGTCTAAGCCCCAGCTAGACCGAGGGTTGTGGTAGTGGAACTGACAGCACACAAAGGGGGACTAGGCTGATCCTCGGCTTACGCATTCTGCCTCTTCGATCGGCTGAGCGCCCGCACGCTCGTTCCTAGGTTGGCTTAGCATAGGAATTCATTCTGATCTAAGCATATAGAGTTCATTCCATGTCTAAGCATACGAGTTCATCCATGTCTAAAAGTTTGAGCTACAGTGCACAAGCTAGGCTCAGGCATGTGCTGGTGCCGCATTTTTTTCACCTGGGGCACCATCGCCGGAACATTGCCAAAGCATCACCAGAGAGCCTAACCGGCGGTATTGGGGGTTCCGACGATTGGGGGGGCCAGGGGGTGTGCGCACATGATGTGCGATGGGTGCTGATACTTGGCCCTTATATTGGCCCCCTATCCCTCATCAAGCCTCAAGAACTCACACCCCCTTAAAGAGCATTTGAGATTTTATAAGTTTGCTGCCACTAGCCATTAAAGTGTCTGAAATGGGGACACTTTTTTCAAACGATCACAAAATCTTCTCCACTTCGAGTTTTTTGCTAAATGTTTTTGTACATGCCAACAAAAATACAAGGATCACCTCTACCAAATTTGGGGACAAAACTCTTTCTAAAAAAATTTTAAAAAATCCCAAACCGTAAAAAGTTTCAAAAATCGTGAAAAATAGAAAACGGGTCGTCTTGCCATGAAACTTCACATGAAGGCATAGGGGACCATTGTATGAATTTACAAGCCATAAAAATGGCATTGGCATGGTAGAAATATTAAGATTTTCTTGAACCCACCTACCACCCATTCGATCCCCGACTTACGCATCCTGGCTCTCTAGTCGGTTGAGCGTCTGCATGCTCGTTTCGTGGGTTGACTTAGGCATACAGATTTCATCCCCAGTCTAAGCATACAGAGTTCATTCCCAGTCTCACATCAGACCGGATCGAGGGTTGTGGCAGTAGGATCGGCAGCACGCAGGGGAAACCGGGTCGATCCCCGACTTGCACATTCTGCCTCTCCGGCCGGCTGAGCGCCCGCACGCCCGTTTCATGGGTTGGCTTAGGCATAGGGAGTTCATTCCATGTCTTAGCCCCAGCCGAATCGAGGGTTGTGGCAGTGGGACTAGTAGCACACAGAGGGGGATCGGACCAATCCCGGCTTACGCATTATGCCTCTCCGGCTGGCTCAGCGCCCACACACTTGTTTCATGGGTTGACTTAGGCATACGGACTTCATTCTTAGCAGCAGGACCAGCAGTAAGATTGGTAGCATGCAGGGGGTACCAGGCCGATCCCCAGCTTGCGTATTCTACCTCTCTGACTGACTGAGAGCCCGTACGCTCGTTTCGTGAGTTGGCTTAGGCATACGGAGTTAATTCCATGTCTAAGCCCCAGTCGGACCGAGGGTTATGGCAGCAAGACCGACAGCGGGATCGGTAGCCCGCACGTTTTTTTCGTGGGTTGACTTAGGCATACGAAGTTCATCTCTAGTCTAAGCATACGGAGTTCATTCCTAGTCTAGATCAGACCAGACCGAGCGTTACGGTAGCAGGATCGACAGCACGCAGGGGGGAACGGGCTGATCCCCGACTTGTGCATTCTGCCTCTCCGGCCAGTTGAGCGCCCGCGCGTCCGTTTCATGGGTTGGCTTAGGCATAGGGAGTTCATTCCATGTCTAAGCCCCAGCCGGACCGGGGGTTGTGGTAGTGAAACCGGCAGCATGCAAAGAGGGATCGGGCCGATCCCTGGCTTATGCATTATGCCTCTTCGGCCAGCTTCGCACCCGAACGCTCGTTTCATGGGTTGACTTTGGCATACAGAGTTCATTCCCAGTCTATGATCGGATCATACCGAGGGCTACGACAGTAGGATCAATAGCATGCAAAGGGGACCAGGCCAATCCTCGACTTACGTATTCTACCTCTAAGGCCGGCTGAGCGCCCGCACGCTCGTTTCGTGGGTTGGCTAAGGCATACGGAGTTCATTCCATGCCTAAGCATACGGAGTTCATTCCTAGTCTAAGATCAGATCGGATTGAGGGTTACGGTAGCAGAACCAACAATAGGATCGGTAGCATGCAGTTGGGGACCGAGCCGATCCTTGGCTTATGCATTCTACCTCTCCGACCGGTTGAGCACCCACACACCTGTTTCATGGGTTGGCTTAGGCATAGGGAGTTCATTCCATGTCTAAGCCCCAGCCAGACCAAGGGTTGTGGCAGCGGGATCAGCAGCACACAAAGGGGGACCAGGCCGATCCCCAGCTTGCGCATCTACCTCTTCGACCGGCTGAGCACCCGCACCCTCGTTTCGTGGGTTGGCTTAGGCATACGAAGTTCATTCCATGTCTAAGCCCTAGTCGGACTGAGGGTTGTGGCAGCAAGATTGGCAGCGGGATCGAGGGTTGGCTTGGGTTGGCTTATGCATAGGGAGTTCATTCCATGTCTAGGCCCCAGCCAGACCGAGGGTTATGACAGCGGGATTGGCAGAACATATAGGGGGATTAGGCCGATCTCTAGCTTGCGCATTCTACCTCTTCGGCCGGCTGAGCGCCCGCATGCTCGTTTCATGGTTTAGCTTAGGAATAAGAGTTCATTCCATGTCTAAGCATACGGAGTTCATTCCATGTCTAAAAGTTGGAGCCACGATGCACATGCTGGGCTCAGGCATGTGCTGGTGCCACATTTTTTTCGCTCGGGGCACCATCACCGGAGCATTGCCAAAGCATCGCCGGAGATCCTAACCAACGGCATTGGGGGTTCCGACGATTGAGGGGGTCGGGGGGTGTGTGCACATGATGTGCGATGGGTGCTGGTACTTGGCCCTTATATTGGCCCCCTGTCCCTCATCAAACCTCGAGAACTCACACCCCCTTAAAGAGCATTTGAGATTTTATAGGTTTGCTGCCAATAGCCATTAAAGTGTCTGAAATGGGAACACTTTTTTCAAACGGTCGCAAAATCTTCTCCACTTCGAGTTTTTAGCTGAATTTTTTTGTGCAAGCCAAAAAAAATACAAGGATCATCTCTACCACATTTGGGGGCAAAAATCTTTCTAAAAAAATTAAAAAACATCCCGAACTGCAAAAAGTTTTGAAAATCATGAAAAATAGAAAACGGGTCGTATTGCCATGAAACTTCACATGAAGGTGTAGGGGACCATTGTATGAATTTACAAGCCACAAAAATGGCATTGGCATGCCAGAAACAAGAAGATGTGCTTGAACCCACCTATCACCCGTTTGATCCCCGGCTTGCGCATCCTGCCTCTCTGGTCGGTTGAGCGTCCGCACGCTCGTTTAGTGGGTTGACTTAGGCATACAGAGTTCATCCCTAGTCTAAGCATATGGAGTTCATTCCCAGTCAAATATTGGATCGGATCGAGGGTTACGATAGCAGGATCAGTAGCACGTAGGGGGGATCGAGTTGATCCCCAGCTTGTGCATTCTGCCTCTCCGGCCGGCTGAGCGCCTGTACACCCGTTTCATGGGTTGGGTTAGGCAAAGGGAGTTCATTCCATGTCTAAGCATACGGAGTTCATTCCCAATCTAAGATCGGACTGAACTGAGGGTTACGATAGCAGGACTAGCAATAGGATCGATAGCACGCAGGAGGGACCAGATCGATACCCGACTTGCGCATTCTGCATCTCTGGCCAATTGAACACCCGCACGCTCGTTTCATGGGTTAGCTTAGGCATACGGAGTTCATTCCATGTCTAAGCCGTCGAACCGAGGGTTGTGGTAGCAGGACCGGTAATGGGATCAACTCTTTTCGACTGAGTGCTTGCACGCTCGTTTCATGGGTTGACTTAGGCATACGGAGTTCATCCCCAGTCTAAGTATACAGAGTTCATTCCTAGTCTAATATCGAACCAGATCGAGGGTTGCGATAGCAGGATCGATAGCATGCAAGGGGGATCGGGTCGGTCCTCGGCTTGTGCATTCTACCTCTCCGATCGGTTGAGCACCCGCATGCTCGTTTGTGGATTGACTTAGGAATGAACTTCCCTAAGCATACAGCCAACCCATAAGAACTGGACCGAGGGTTGCGGTAGTAGCCAGCCGGAGGCGACAGCACATAGCGGGGATCGGGTCGATCTTCGGCTTCGATTCTGAACTCTCGATCTGGCTGAGCGACCGGCACGCTGTTTTGTTGGTGCTTAGGCATAGCGGAGTCATTCCATGTCTAAGATTGGACTAGACTAAGGGTTGCGGCAGCAGGATCGACAGCACGCAGGGGGGTCAGGGCCGATCCCCGGCTTGCGCATTCTGTCTCTCCGACCGACTGAGTGGCCGCACGCCCGTTTCGTGGGTTGGCTTAGGCATAGGGAGTTCATTCCATGTCTAAGCCCTAGCCGAACCGAGGGTTGTGGTAACGGGACCGACAGCACGTAGAGGGGGATCAAGCCCATCCCCGACTTGCGCATTATGCCTCTCTGGCCGGCTCAGCACCCGTCCGCTCATTTCGTGGGTTGACTTAGGCATACGGAGTTCATTCCCAGTCTAAGATCGGACCGGACTGAGGGTTGGGGTAGCAGGATCGACAACATGCTTGTGGGGACCGGGTCGGTCCCCGGCTTGCGTATTCTGCCTCTCTGGCCGGTTAAGCACCCGCACGCTTGTTTCGTGGGTTGGCTTAGGCATCGGAGTTCATTCCATGTCTAATCATACGGAGTTCATTCCCAGTCTAAGATCAGATTGGACCGAGGGTTACGGTAGCAGGACCAGTAACATGATCAACAGCACGTAGGGGGGACTGGGTCGATCCCCGGCTTACGCATTCTGCCTGTCCGGCCAGCTGAGTGTCCACACGCTCGTTTCGTGGGTTTGCTTAGGCATACAGAGTTCATTCCATGTCTAAGCCCCAGTCAGACCGAGTGTTGTGGCAGCCGGATCGGTAGCGGGATCGACAGCATGCAGGGGGGATCGGGTTGATCCCCAGCTTACGCATTTTGCCTTTCCGACCAGCCACTCCGATCGACTGAGTGCCCACATGCTCGTTTCATGGGTTGACATAGGCATATGGAGTTTATCCCCAGTCTAAGCATACGGAGTTCATTCCCAGTCTAAGATCAAAACGAACCGAGGGTTGCGACAGTAGGATCGACAGCACGCAGAGGGGACCGAGCGGATCCCTAGCTTGTGCATTCTGCCTCTCCGGCTGGCTGAGTGCCCGCACTCCTGTTTCATGGGTTGGCTTAGGCATTTACAGTTCATTACATGTCTAAGCCCCAGTCAGACCGAGGGTTATGGCAGCAGGACCGATAATGGGATCGACTCTTTTCGACTGAGCGCCCGCACGCTCGTTTCATGGGTTGACTTAGGCATACGGAGTTCATCCCTAGTCTAAGCATACGGAGTTCATTCCTAGTCTAATATCAAACCAGACCGAGGGTTGCGGTAGCAGGATCGATATCATGCAGGGGGGACCGGGTCGATCCCCGGCTTGTGCATTCTGCCTCTTCGACCGGCTGAGCTCCCGGACGTTCGTTTCGTGGGTTGCTTAGGCATACGGAGTTCATTCCATGTCTAAGCATATGGAGTTCTTTCCCAGCCTAAGATCAGATCGGATCGAGGGTTGTGGCACCAAGACCAGTAGCAGGATCGACAGCACGCAGGGGGGACCGGGCCGATCCTCGGCTTACGCATTATGCCTCTCCGGTCGCCTCAGTGCCCGAATGCTCGTTTCATGGATTGACTTCACCATACGGACTTCATTCCCAGTCTAAGATCCGACCGGATCGAAGGTTGCGGCAGCAGGATCGATAGCACACAGGAGGGGATCGGGTCGGTCCCCGGCTTGCGCATTCAGCCTTTTTGGCCTGCTGAGCGCCCGTACACTCATTTCGTGGGTTGGCTTAGGCATACGGAGCTCAACCCCAGTCTAAGAATACCGAGTTCATTCCCAGTCTAAGATCGGATTGGACCGAGGGTTACGACAGCAGGATCGGTAGCACGCAGGGGGGACCGGGCTAATCCCTAGCTTATGCATTCTGCCTCTCTGACCGGTTGAGCACCCGTACGCCCGTTTCGTGGGTTGGCATAGGCGTAGGGAGTTCATTCCATGTCAAAGCCCCAGCCAGACCGAGGGTTGTGGCAACGGGACTGGCAGCATGCAGAGGGGGTCGGGTCGATCCCCGGCTTGCGCATTATGCCTCTCCGATCGGCACAGCACCCGCACGCCTGTTTCATGGGTTGACTTAGGCATAGAGAGTTCATTCTCAGTCTAAGATTGGCCCGAACTGAGGGTTGTGGCAGCAGGATCGACAGCACACAAGGGGGGAACTGGTCGACCCCTGGCTTGCGCATTCTGCCTCTCCGGTCGGTTGTCCGCCTGCACACTCCTTTTGTAGGTTGTAGGCATACAGAGTTCATTCCATGTCTAAGCATATGGAGTTCATTCCCAGCCTAAGATCGGACCAGGCCGAGGGTTGTGGTAGCAGGACCAGCAGTCAGATTGGTAGCATGCAGGGGGGGACTAGGTCGATCCCCGATTTACGCGTTCTACCTCTCCGACCGACTGAGCTCCGGCACGCTCATTTCATGGGTTGGCTTAGGTATACGGAGTTCATTCCATGTCTAAGCTCCAGCCAGACTGAGGGTTGTGGTAGCCAGACCGACAGCATGCAGAGGGGGACCGAGATGATCCTCGACTTACGCATTATGCCTCTCCGACCTGCTCAGCACCCAATGCTCGTTTCATGGGTTGACTTAGGCATACGGAGTTCATTCCCAGTCTAAGATCAGATCAGACCGAGGGTTGCGGTAGCAAGATCGATAGCACACAGGGGGGATCGGGTCGATCCTCGACTTTTGCATTCTACCTCTCCAGCTGACTGAGTGCCCACACGCTTATTTCGTGGGTTGGCTTAGGCATACGGAGTTCATTCCTTGTCTAAGTATACGGAGTTCATTCCCAGTCTAAGATCGAACCGGATCGAAGGTTACGACAGTAGGACCAATAGCAGGATCGGTAGCACGTAGAGGGAACCGGGCTGATCCCCGGCTTACACATTCTACCTCTTCGACCAACCTCTCCAGCCAGCTGAGCGTCCTCACGCTCGTTTTGTGGGTTGACTTAGGCATACGGAGTTCATCCCCAGCCTAAGCATACAGAGTTCACTCCTAGTTTAAGATCAGACTGGACCGAGGGTTGCGATAGCAGGATCGGCAGCACGCAGGGGGGACCAGGCTGATCCCCTGCTTGCACATTCTACCTCTTCAACCGGCTGAGCGCCCGCACGCCCGTTTCATTGGTTGGCTTAGGCATAGGGAGTTCATTCCATGTCTAAGCCCCAGCCGGACCGAAGGTTGTGGTAGCGAGACCAACAGTATACAGAGGGGGACTGGGTCGATCCCCGGCTTGTGCATTCTACCTCTCTGGCCGGTTGAGCGACTGCACACTTGTTTCGGGGGTTGGCTTAGGCATACGGAGTTCATACCATGTCTAACCATACGAAGTTTATTCCTAGCCTAAGAGTTTGAGCCACGGTGCACATGTTGGTCCCGGGCATATGCTGGTGTCGCACCATCGTCGGAGCATTGCCAGAGCATCACCGGAGAGCCTAACCGGCTGCATTGAGGGTTTCGACGATTGGAGGGGCCGAGAGGGGTGCACACATGATGTCCGATGGGTGCTGGTACTTGGCCCTTATATTGGCCCCCTATCCCTCATCAAACCTCGAGAACTCACACCCCTTAAAGAGCATTTGAGATTTTATAGGTTTGCTGCCAGTAGCCATTAAAGTGTCTGAAATGGGGGCACTTTTTTCAAACGGTCTCAAAATCTTCTCCACTTCGAGTTTTTAGCTAAATTTTTTTATGCATGCCAACAAAAATACAAGGAGAGGCCGATCGGCTGAGCACTCGTACACTCATTTCGTGGGTTGACTTAGGCATACAAAGTTTATTTTGAGTCTAAGATCAGACCGGACCAAAGGTTGCGACAGCCAGATCGACAACACGCAAGGGGGATTGGCCAGTCCCCGGTTTGCACATTCAGGCATGTGCTGCTGGGCTAAGATTTTGAGCCACGGTGCACATGCTGGGCTCAGGCATGTGCTGGTGCCGCATTTTTTTCTCTCGGGGCACCATCGTTGGAGCATTGCTAGAGAGACTAACCGGTGGCATTAGGGGTTCCGGTGATTAGGGGGCGGGGGGTGTGCGCACATGATGTGCAATGGGTGCTTGTATTTGGCCCTTATTTGGCCCCCTATCCCTCATCAAACCTCGAGAACTCACACCCCCTTAAAAGCATTTGAGATTTTATAGGTTTGCTGCCAGTAGCCATTAAAGTGTCTGAAATGGGGATCGAGGGTTGTGGCAGTGGGACCGGTAACACACAGAGGGGGACCGAGCTGATCCCCAACTTGCACATTATGCCTCTCCGGTCGGCTCAACGCCCGCACGCTCATTTCATGGGTAAGCATACGAAGTTCATTCCCATTCTAAGATCGAACTAGATCGAGGGTTGCGGCAACAGGACCAGCAGTAGGATCGGCAGCATGAAGGGGGGGACTGGACTGTTCCTCGGCTTGTACATTCTGCCTCTTCGACCGGTTGAGCACCTGCACGCTTGTTTCGTGGGTTGGCTTAGGCATACGGAGTTCATTTCATGTCTAAGCCCCAGCCGGACTGAGGGTTGTGGCAGCAAGACCGACAGCGGGATTGGCAGCACGCAGAGGGGGATCGGGTTGATCATCGGCTTACGCATTATGCCTCTTCGACCGGCCTCTCCGGCTGGCTGAGCGTCCGCACGCTCGTTTCATGTGTTAACTTAGGGATACGGAGTTCATCCGTAGTCTAAGCATACGGAGTTCATTCCCAGTCTAAAATTGGATCAGACCGAGGGATGCGGCAGTAGGATCAACGGCACGCAATGGGGACCGGGTCGATCCCCGGCTTACGCATTCTGCCTTTCCGGCTGGCTGAGCACCCGTACGCCTGTTTCATGGGTTTGCTTAGGCATAGGGAGTTCATTCGATGTCTAAGCCCCAACCGGATCGAGGGTTGTGGTAGTGGGACCGGCAGCACGTAGAGAGGGACCGGGCCAATCCTTAGCTTACGCATATGCCTCTTCGATCGACTCAGTGCCCGCATGCTAGTTTCGTGGGTTAACTTATGCATACAAAGTTCATTGCCAGTCTAAGATCAGACCAGACTGAGGGTTACGATAGTAGGATCGACAACACACATGGGGGAATCGGGCTGATCCCTGGCTTTCGCATTCTGCCTCTCCGACCGGCTGAGCGCCCGCACGCTCATTTCGTGGGTTGGCTTCGGCATACGGAGTTCATTCAATGTCTAAGCATACGGAGTTCATTCCCAGTCTAATATTTTGAGCCACGGTGCACATGCTTGGCTCAAGCATGTGCTGGTGCCTCATTTTTTTTTACCGGGGCACCATCGTTGGAGCATCGTCGGAGAGCCTAGCCGGCGGCATTGGGGGTTCCGACGATTAGGGAGACCGGGTGGGTGTGCTTACATGATGTGCGATGGGTGCTGGTACTTGGCCCTTATATTGGCTCCCTATCCCTTATCAAACGTCGAGAACTCGCCCCCCCTTAAAGAGCATTTGAGATTTTATAGGTTTGCTGCCAGTAGCCATTAAAGTGTCTGAAATGGGGACACTTTTTTCAAACGATCACAAAATCTTCTCCACTTCAAGTTTTTACCTGAATTTTTTTGTGCATGCCAAAAAAAGTACAAGGATCACCTCTACCAAATTTGGGGATAAAACTCATTCTAAACAAATTTTAAAAAATCTCGAACCGCAAAAAGTTTTGAAAATCGTGAAAAATAAAAAACGAGTCATCTTGCTACGAAACTTCACATGAAGGCTTAGGGGATCATTGTATGAATTTACAAGCCATAAAAATGGCATTGGCATGGCAGAAATATGAAGATGTGCTTGAACCAACCTACCACCCGTTCGATCCCCGGCTTGCGCATGCTGCCTCTCTGGTTGGCTGAGCATCCGCACGCTCATTTCGTGGGTTGACTTAGGCATACGGAGTTCATCCCCAGTCTAAGCATACAGAGTTCATTCCCAGTCTAAGATCTAACTGGACTAAGGGCTGCAGCAGCAGGATCAGCAGCACGCAGCGGGGACCATGTCGATCCCCGGCTTGCGCATTCTGCCTCTCCAGCTTGTTGAGCGCCCGCACGCCCGTTTTGTGGGTTGGCTTAGGCATAGGGAGTTCATTCCTAGTCTAAGATCAGACCGGACCAAGGGTTGTGGTAGCAAGATCGTTAGCATAAAAGGGGGACCAGGCCGATCCCTGGCTTGTGCATTCTGCCTCTCCGGCCGGTTGAGCGCCCGCACGCTCATTTTGTGGGTTGGCTTAGACATACGAAGTTCATTCCATGTCTAAGCATACGGAGTTCATTCCCATTCTAAGACCAGATCGGACCAAGGGTTGCGGCTATTGGACTAGCAGCAGGATCGTCAGCATGCAGGGGGGACTTGGTCGATCCCCGGCTTACGCATTCTGCCTCTCCGGTCGACCTCTCCGACCAACTGAGCGCCCGCACGCTCGTTTCATGGGTTGACTTAGGCATACGGAATTCATCCCCAGTCTAAGCATACAGAGTTCATTCCCAGTCTAAGATTGGATCAGACCTTGGGTTGCGACAGCAGGATCAACAGCACGCAGAGGGGATCGAGCCAATCCTTGGCTTGCGCATTCTACCTCTTCGATCGACTGAGTGCCCGCACACCCGTTTTGTGGGTTGGCTTAGGCATATTCATTCCATGTCTAGGCCCCAGTTAGACTGAGGGTTGTGGCAGTGGGACCGATAGCATACAGAGGAGGATCGGGCTGATCCCCGACTTGCGCATTCTGTCTCTTCGTCTAGCTGAGTGCCTGCACGCTCGTTTCGTGGGTTGGCTTAGGCATACGAAGTTCATTCCATGTCTAAGCATACAGAGTTCATTCCCAATCTAAGAGTTTGAGCGACGGTGCACATGCTAGGGTCAGGCAAGTGCTGGTGTCGCATTTTTTTCACTCGGGGCACCATCACCATAGCATTGCCGGAACATCACCGGAGAGCCTAATCGACGGCATTGGGGGTTCCAGCGATTGGGGGGGCCGAGGGGTGTGCGCACATGATGTGCAATGGGTGCTGGTACTTGGCCCTTATATTGGCCCCCTATCCCTCACCAAACCTCGAGAACTCACACCCCCTTAAAGAGCATTCGAGATTTTATAGGTTTGCTGCCAGTGGCCATTAAAGTGTCTGAAATGGGGACACTTTTTTCAAACGGTCACAAAATCTTCTCCACTTCGAGTTTTTAGCAGAATTTTTTTGTGCAAGCCAACAAAAATACAAGGATCACCTCTACCAAATTTGGGGACAAACCTCTTTCTAAAAAAATTTTCAAAAATCATGAAATATAGAAATCGTCTTGCCACGAAACTTCACATGAAGGCTTAGGGGACCATTGTATGAATTTAGAAGCCATAAAAATGACATTGGCATGGCAAAAATATGAAGATGTGCTTGAACCCACCTACCACCCGTTCGATCCCCCGCTTACGCATCCTGCCTCTCTGGTCGGCTGAGCGCCCGCACGCTCGTTTCATGGGTGGACTTAGGCATACGGAGTTCATCCCCAGTCTAAGCATACAGAGTTCATCCCCAGTCTAAGCATATAGAGTTTATTCCCAGTCTAAGATTGGACCAGACTGAGGGTTACGGCTGCAAGATCGGCAGCACGCAGGGGGGACCAGGCCGATCCTTGGCTTACGCATTCTGCCTCTCCGACCGACTGAGCATCTACACGTCTGTTTCATGGGTTGGCTTAGGCATAGGGAGTTCATTCCATGTCTAAGCCCCAACCGGACTGAGGGTTGTGGCAGCGGGATCGATAGCACGCAGAGGGGGACCGGGTCGATCATCGACTTACGCATTATGCCTCTCTGGCTAGCTCAACGCCCGCACGCTCGTTTCGTGGGTTGACTTAGACATACAGAGTTCATTCCCAGTCTAAGATCGAACCGGACCGAGGGTTGCGACAGCAGGATCGACAGCACGTAGGGTGGGACTGGGCCGATCCCCGGCTTGTGCATTCTGCCTCTCCAGCCGACTGAGCACCCATACGCTCATTTCATGGGTTGGCTTAGGCATACGGAGTTCATTCCATGTCTAAGCATACGGAGTTCATTCCCAGTCTAAGATCAGACCGGACCGAGGGTTACGGTGACAGGACCTACCACCTGTTTGATCCTCGGCTTACGCATCCTGCCTCTTTGGTCGGCTGAACGCCCGCATGCTCGTTTCGTGGGTTGACTTAGGCATACGGAGTTCATCCCCAATCTCAGCATATGGAGTTAATTCCAAGTATAAGATCAAACCGGACTGAGGGTTACGGCAGTAGGATCAGTAGCATGCAGGGGGGACCGGGCCAATCCCCAGCTTGCACATTCTGCCTCTTCGACTGGCTAAGTGCCCGCACGCCCGTTTTGTGGGTTGGCTTAGGCATAGGGAGTTCATTCCATGTCTAAGCCCCAGCTAGACTGAGGGCTATGGCAGTGGGACCGACAGCATGCAGAAGGGGATTGAGCCGATCCTCGGCTTGCGTATTATGCTCTTCGGCCGGTTCAGTGCTCGTACACTCGTTTCATAGGTTGACTTCAGCATACGAAGTTCATTCCCAGTCTAAGATCAGATCGGACAGAGGGTTGCTGTAGTAGGATCGGTAGCACGCAGGGGGGACCGGGCTGATCCCCGGCTTGCGCATTCTTCATCTCAGGTCGACTGAATGCCCGCACATCCGTTTCATGGGTTAGCTTAGGCATAGAGAGTTCATTCCATGTCTAAGCCCCAACCGGACCGAGGGCTGTGGCAGTGGGACCGACAGCACTTAGAGGGGGACCGGGTCGATCCCTGACTTGCGCATTATGCCTCTCCGATCGGCTCAGTGCCCTTACGCTTGTTTCGTGGGTTGACTTAGTCATATGGAGTTCACTCCCAGTCTAAGATCGAATCAGATCGAGGGTTGTGGTAGCAGGATCGATAGCACACAGGGAGGGATCGGGCCAATCCTCGGGTTGCGCATTCTACCTCTTCGATCGACTGAGCGCCCACACACTCGTTTCGTGGGTTGGCTTAGCCATACGGAGTTCATTCCATGTCTAAGCATACGGAGTTCATTCTCAGTCTAAGATCGGATCAAATCGAGCGTTGCGGTAGCAGGACCAGCAGCAGGATCGGCAGCACACAGGGGGACCGGGCCGATCCCCGACTTGCACATTCTGCTTCTCTAGCCGGCTGAATGCCCGCACGCCTATTTCATGGGTTGGCTTAGGCATAGGGAGTTCATTCCATGTCTAAGCCCCAGCTGGATCGAGGGTTGTGGCAGCGAGACTGATAGTACACAGAGGGTGACCGGGCTGATCCCTGACTTGCGCATTTTACCTTTACGATCGGCTCAGCTCCCGCCCGCTCGTTTTGTGGGTTGACTTAGTCATACGGAGTTCATTCCCAGTCTAAGATCAGATCGGATCGAGGGTTGCGACACAAGGATCGACAGCACGCAGGGGGACTGGGTCGATCCTCGGCTTGCGCATTCTGCCTCATCGGCCGGTTGAGCGCCCGTACGCTCATTTCGTGGGTTGGCTTAGGCATACAGAGTTCATTCCTTGTCTAAGCATACGGAGTTCATTCCAGTCTAAGATCGGATCGGATCGAGTGTTGTGACAGCAGGATCGGTAGCACGCAGGGGGGACCGAATCGATCCCTGGCTTGCGCATTCTGCCTCTCCGGCTGGCTGAGTGCCCGTAAGCTCATTTCGTGGGTTGGCTTAGGCATACAGAGTTCATTCCATGTCTAAGCCCCAGCCGAACCGAGGGTTATGACAACAGGACCGGCAGCGGGATTGACAGCACGCAGAGGGGGACCAGGCTGATCCCCGGCTTACGTATTATGCCTCTCGGGTCGGCTGAGCGCCCGCATGCTCGTTTCGCGGTTTGACTGAGGCATACGGAGTTCATCCCCAGTCTAAGCATACGGAGTTCATTCCCAGTCTAAGATCAGATCGGACAGAGGGTTTTTTTAGTAGGATCGACAGCACGCAGGGGGGACCGGGCTGATCCCCGGCTTGTGCATTCTGCCTCTCCAGCCGGTTGAGTGCCCGCACGCCCATTTTGTGGGTTGGCTTACTCATAGGGAGTTAATTCCATGTGTAAGCTGTAGTTAGACCGAGGGTTGTGGTAGTGGGACCGGTAGCACACAGAGGGGGACCAGGCCAATCCCCTGCCAGCGCATTATGCCTCTTCAACCGACTCAGCGCCCGCACGCTCATTTCATGGGTTGACTTATGCATACGAAGTTCATTCCCAGTCTAAGATCGGATCGGACCGATGGTTGCAGCAGTAGGATCGACAGCATACAGGGGGGACTGGATCGATCCTCGGCTTACGCATTCTGCCTCTCCGGTCGGCTGAGCGCCTGCACGCTCGTTTCGTGGGTTGGCTTAGGCATACGGAGTTCATTCCATGTCTAAGCATACGAAGTTCATTCACAGTCTAAGATTTTGAGCCATGGTGCACATCCTGGGCTCGGGCATGTGTTGGTGCCGCATTTTTTTCGCACGGGGCACCACCGTCAGAGCATCACCGGAGAGCCTAATTGGCGGCATTGGGGGTTTCGATGATTGGGGGGGCCGGGGTGGTGTGCGCACATGATGTGCGATGGGTTCTGATACTTGGCCCTTATATTGGCCCCCTATCCTTCATCAAACCTCTAGAACTCACACCCCCTTAAAGAGCATTTGAGATTTTATAGGTTTGCTGCCAGTAGCCATTAAAGTGTCCGAAATAGGGACACTTTTTTGAAACGGTCACAAAATCTTCTCCACTTCGAGTTTTTAGCTGAATTTTTTTGTGCATGCAAAAAAAAATACAAGGATCACCTCTACTAAATTTGGGGACAAAAATCTTTCTAGAAGAATTTTAAAAAATCCCAAACCGCAAAAAGGTTTGAAAATCGTGAAAAATAGAAAACGGGTCGTCTTGCCACGAAACCTCACATGAAGGCTTAGGGACCATTGTATGAATTTACAAGCCATAAAAATGGCATTGGCACAGCAGAAATATGAAGATGTGCTTGAACCCACCTACCACCCGTTCGATCCAGGCTTGCACATCCTGCCTCTCCGGTCGGCTGAGCGCCCGCACGCTCATTTCGTGGGTTGACTTAGGCATACGGAGTTCATCCCTAGTCTAAGCATACGGAGTTCATTCCCAGTCTAAGATCAGATCGAACCGAGGGTTACGACAGCAGGATCGGCAGCATACAGGGGGGACCGGGCCGATCCTCGGCTTACGCATTCTATCTCTCCGGTCGGCTGAGCGCCCGTTTCGTGAGTTGGCTTAGGCATAGGGAGTTCGTTCCATGTCTAAGCCCCAGTCAGACCGAGGGTTGTGGCAGTGGGACCGGTAGCACGCAGAGGGGGACTAGGCCTGTCCACGGTGTCACGGACTAAGCTTTCTCTCAGCAAGTAATAGATCGTGCAGCACTTGAATAGGCATTCCTAACCAAGTCAGCCTTCAATAGATCGATATCTGAACAAATAACCATAAGCCATGGTTAGTCCCAAGCATTCACAATAAGACACAATATATCGAGATCGATCTCAAGCACACACACAAGAAGGTATATTCGCATCGAGAAAAAGAAAAACACATCGAGGCAACAATCGAGACATTTAATCAAGGTGAGTTTTATTATAGTCATGAATCATACATCAGGACCTCCCACCATCACCAGGGCCAGGGAGACAGCCCTTGGTGGGTGGCCTAGGCTCGCATAGCAACCGGTGAGACAGCCCAACACTACGCTGTCGGCTCACCCCCCTAAAAAGCTTAGAGATTTTAGAGCTATACTACCAGTAACCATTACAATGTTTGAAATGGGGACACTTTTCCTAGCACAAGGGATCTACCCGGCCATGGCCTTATACATGGGTGGCTTAAGGCAACCTAAGTCCCGGTTATGGCCCTATACAAGGTTGGCTCATGACATCCTCCCCCACCTATTCTATCGACGTCCTCATCGACTTACTGGCTTGAAATTCTTTGATCTTTCTTTGAAATCTCTGAAGGTCATGTTCTCTCTCCCAGCTGGTTTCTTCTAGTCCTAATCCTTCCCACTTCACTAAGTACTCCCGAACTAGTCTTCGAGATATCTTGGTTTCCCTGTCAGCTAAGATCTCTTCGACTCAACGCTCTGAGGGTGGCTTCATAGTGATGGCAGCTCTGGTTGGCTCCCTTTGGCTAGCATCTGTAGAATCTGCATGGAAAGGTTTTAGGTTGCTCACATGAAATACTGGGTGCACCTTCATCCACTTTGGTGGGTTAATTTTGTAAGAAGCATTCCCCACCTTGGAAAAGACCCTTACTAGACCTTCATATTTGTGCTCCAGTCTACGATCTCTCTTTCTCAAGAACCTGGTTTATTCAGGAACTAGTCGAATAAGAACCAAATCACTAACTTGAAATTGATGAGCCCTACGACCCTTGTCTGCCCATTTCTTCATCTGCTTTGATGCTTTCTCTAGGTAGGCTTGTGCAATCTCTGTGTTTTGTTTCCATTCCTTGCTGAGATTGAAAGCTCTCGGATTCTTTCCTCCATATTGTTCCAAGGAAGTGTGGGGTAGCCTTGGTAATTGTCTGGTGACCACCTCAAATGGGCTCTTATTGGTGGAAGAGCTTTTGTTGGAATTAAAGCAGAGTTGAGCCATGTCTAATAATGAAGGCCAGTCTTTTTGATTGGCCTAAACAAAGTGCCTCAAGTATTCCTCTAATAATCCGTTGAACCATTTCGTTTGACCATCGGTTTAAGGGTGATAGCTTGAGGAGATATTGAGTTAGGACCCCAATATCCTAAAAAGTTCTCTCCAAAAAGACCCCGTGAATCTCGGATCTCGATCGCTGACAATGTTTTGAGGGAGGCCCCAGTATTTGACCACATGTTTGAACAATAGTCGAGCTGTGTCTTCCGCTGTGCAATACTTGTGAGCAGGAATGAATGTGGTATACTTAAAGAACCGATCAATCACCACCAAAATAGCTCCAAGGTCACCAACCTTGGGTAAGCTCGAAATTAAATTGAGGGAGATGCTTTCCCACAATTTGGCGGGTACTGGTAGTGGTTCAAGCATGCCTGCAGGTTTCCTTCTTTCAACCTTGTCTTGTTGGCAAATGAGGGAAGTCTTCGTATAGTCCATCACATCTTGTTGCATGTGAGGCTAATAGTATCCCTGTTTCAATAATGCCAAAGTGCGTCGCTAGCCCGAGTGTCCCGCCCATGGTGTGTCATGACATTCCCTCATCAGCATCTGTCTCAGACCTTCTACTCTTGGCACAAACACTCGAGGCCCCTTGGTCCATAAGATCCCATTTTCTTGCCAGAAGTACTTGGACTTCCCTTCTTCCACTAGCTTCAGGATGGCACAAGCTTGCGGGTCCTTCCCTAAGTGATCTCTAATCAATTTGTGAATGTCTGTAGTGGCTCTGCTAGTCGTCATTGGGGCAATTCTTCTAAAGGCTGCTAAATCTGCTCACCTACTCAATGCATCGGCCACTTGATTGGTCTTTCCAGCGGTGTGCTCAAAACAAAAGTTGAACTCCGCTAAAAATTCCTGCCACTTAGCTTGTTTTGCCATAAGCCTTAGTTGGGTGAGAAAATGGCTAATGGCCGCATTGTCTGTCTTCATGACAAAGTGTGAACCCAACAAGTAATGTCGCCAAGCCCTCAAGCAATGAACCACCGCCAGGAGTTCTTTTTCTTGGGCCGTATATTTCCTTTCAGCTTCACTTAGCTTTCTACTTTCAAATGCTACCAGTTGATGTTGTTGTAAAAGCACTCCTCCAATAGCAAAATCAGATGCATCCATCTGAACTTTGAAAGGCTTTTCAATATCAAGGAGAGATAAGATGGGATCTTTCATAATGGCATCTTTCAATCCCTCGAAGGCCTCTTGGCACTCACTCATCCAACACCATTTATGCTCCTTCTTCAATAGCTCCGTGAGAGCCGTGGTCTTGCGAGAGTACCCTTCCATAAACCTTCTATAATAGTTGGCTAGTCCCAAAAATGAGTGGAGCTCACTAATGTTCTTCGGTGTTGTCCACTCCTTGATGGCCCTAACCTTTTCCATGTCCATTCGAATGTGGCCACATTCGACAATGTGACTGAGAAAATGGATTTGGGTCTGAGTAAATGCACACTTCTCCCTTTTTACGTATAACTGGTGGTCCTGTAATCTTTGAAGTACCTGGCATAGGTGTTCTTGATGTTCTTCCAAGGTGGAGCTATATACCACTATATCGTCTAAATAGATGACTACAAATTTATTTGGGTCGTCATGGAATACCTGATTCATCAATGTACAAAATATGGTAGGAGCATTGGTCAGTCCAAAGGGTATAACAAGAAATTCAAATGCACCATACCATGTCACACAAGTGGTCTTTGGCTTTTCTCCCTCAACGATTCTGACCTGATGGTAGCTAGATCTCAGGTCTAATTTGGAGAAGTACTTGGCTCGGCTCAATTGATCAAACAAGTTTGCTATAAGGGGGATGGGATATTTGTTTCTTACAGTGACTTTGTTTAGGGCCCTGTAGTCAACACATAATCGTAAACTTCCATCATGCTTCTTCTGAAATAGCACTGGTGCTCTGAAAGGAGCCTTTGATGGTCTGATGAACCCGGCTTGTAGTAGCTCATCTAACTGTTTTCTTAGTTTGACCAACTCTGGCGGGGCCATGCGGTAAGGAGCTCTAACAGGGGGTTTCACTCCTGGGAGGAGCTCAATTTCATGGTCCAATACTCGTCGAGGGGGTAGAACCCTAGGCAACATCTCTGGCATCACCTCTTTGAATTCTTCCAACACTTTTCCCACACCATTAGGTATTGGTTCTACTTTTGACCCTTCTTTGTAGATCGACACAGCCATAAAGGAGGGTTCCCCTCTCTTTACCCCTTTCTTGAACTGCAAAGCTAAAATCATTTTCTTCCCACTCTTTTGTAAGATGTTGGCTGGCACCACACATGGGTTTTCCCCTAAGAACAACAAGCAGCTAGCAGCGGGGATAGGGATGACCTGAGCCAACATCATGAAGTCCAATCCAAGAACAACATCAAAGTCATCCATGGGGGAAACTGTAAAGTCTACCTTCCCTTCCCATGGCCCCAATCGGGTTGTCACACTCTTGGAGCTTCCACTGATCATAAAGGCTGGCGAGTTGACCGCCTTCATTCGTCCACAGTCTTTACTAATCTGAAGACCACACCTTTTTGCTTCTTCTGGTGTGATGAAAGTGTCTGTTGCACCCGTATCCACCATAGCCTTAGTGGCTTTCTCATTGATCATCAAGTTCACATACATTAAGCCTCTACTCTGCTCTTTCTTTATAGTGTTCAATTGGGTGCGGAGGGCATTAAAGAACCTTATTGAACCCATTTTGGCTGGCTTCTCTTCAGCTTTTTCAATGCTCTCTGGCACTTTTTTGGACTCTTGAGACGAGGTCCTTAAGGCATTAAGGGCTCCCTTGTACGGGCATTCAGCCACCTGATGCGGCCCCTTGCAAAGAAAGTAAGCTAGTGGTTGCCTAGGCTTGAAAATCCCTGCGTTGCTTGTCTTGGGTTGGGTGCTGTCTTGACCAAAGGACCTCCTGTCTGATCCCCCACTGAATTGCCGATCCAACCTGTTCATTTTTCCCTCACTCCCAAAGTTGAAGCTATTGCCAGCTAATGGAGGATTTTTCCATTTTGAAGAGCCATCATTGTAATCATGGAGACGTTCAGTTGTAGCCATGGCCATGGCCACATCTTGCACTTTCTGCCTTTGTAGTTCTGTCCTCGCCCAAGGCTTGAGGCCTTCAAGAAAATAGAACATCTTGTCCTTTTCGGACATGTCTCGAATATCCAACATCAAGGTAGAAAAGCTCCTTACAAACTATTGCACCATTCTTGTTTGCACCAATTCTCAAAGTCTTCTTCGAGCCATATACTCCACATTCTCAAGGAAAAACTGTTTTTTCAATTCTCACTTCAGATCCATCCAAGTCTTAATCGGGCACTCATCATCGACAAACTTGGAGCGCCACCACAGCATGGCATCCCCTACGAGGTACATCTACGCCATTGCTACCTTGTCTTCCTCTGAATCTGTGTGTGCAGCTTGGAAGTACTGTTCTATGTCAAACAAGAAATTTTCAAGTTCCTTAGCATCCCTTGCCCCCTTATAGCATCGAGGCTCTGGCACCTTGGGCCTTTTTCCCCTTTCCATCGAGCTCGAACCTGATCTAGCCACAGCCATTTGTAGGATGCTCACCTGTGCTCTGAGCTCCTCAAACTCCTTTTGGAGAATGTTCAAGGCATCTCTAGCCTCTTTGCTCATGTTGTGGAGAGTATCGGACAACTCCTGCTGGGTTGTCTCGATCTCCCTCACTCGATCTTTAGTCGCCATATGAGTTTTAATTGCAACCACCGCGACCTCAAGTTCTTCAATTCTCTATTGATGATTGGGTCCACCACTTGTGGCCATCTCATCCATTTTTCTAGCACTTCTCAATCGTGCTCTGGTACCACGTGTCACGGACTAAGCTTTCTCTCAGCAAGCAATAGACCGTGCGGCACTTTAATGGGTGCTCCCAACCAAGTCAGCCTTCAATAGATCGATATCTGAACAAATAACCATAAGCCATGGTTAGTCCCAAGCATTCACAATAAGACACAATATATCAAGATCGATCTCAAGCACACACACAAGAAGGCATATGCGCATCGAGAAAAAGAAAAACACATCGAGGTAACAATCAGGACATTCAATCGGGGTGAGTTTTATTATAGTCGAGAATCATACATTAGGACCTCCCACCATCACCAGGGCCAGGGGGCAGCCCTTGGTGGGTGGCCTAGGCTCGCATAGCAACCGGTGAGACAGCCCAACACTACGCTGCCGGTTCACCCCCTAAAGAGCCTTAGCGATTTTAGAGATACGCTACTAGTAACCATTACAATGTTTGAAATGGGGACACTTTTCCTAGCACAAGGGATCTACCCGGCCATGGCCATATACATGAGAGGCTTATGGCAACCTAAGTCCCGGTCATGGCCCTATACAAGGTTGGCTTATGACACCCGGCTTGCGCATTATGCCTCTCCGGCCGGCTCAGCGCTCGCACGCTCGCTTCGTGGGTTGACTTAGGCATACGGAGTTCATTCCCAGTCTAAGCATATGGAGTTCATTCCCAGTCTAAGATCAGACCGGACTGAGGGTTGCGATAGTAGGACCACCAACAGGATCGGCAGCATGCAGGGGGGTCGGGCCGGTCCCCGGCTTGCGCATTCTACCTTTTCGGTCGGCTGAGCGCCCGCACGCTTGTTTCATGGGTTGGCTTAGGCATACGGAGTTCATTCTATGTCTAAGCATACGGAGTTCATTCCCAGTCTAAGATCAGACCGAACCGAGGGTTGCAGCAGCAGGATCGATAGTACATAGGGGGGATCGGGCCGATCTCTGACTTGCGCATTTTGCCTCTCCTGCTGGCCTCTCCGGCTTGCGCATGCTTGTTTTATGGGTTGACTTTGGCATACGGAGTTCATCCCCAGTCTAAGCATACGGAGTTCATTCCCAGTCTAAGATCGAATTGGATCAAAGGTTAAGGCAGCAGGATCGGCAGCACGCAGGGGGGACCAAGCCGATCCCCGACTTGCGCATTCTGCCTCTCCAGCCGGCTGAGCACCCGCATTCCCATTTTGTGGGTTGGCTTAGGCATAGGGAGTTCATTCCATGTCTAAGCCCCAGCCAGACCAAGGGTTGTGGCAGCGGGATTGGCAGCACGCAGAGGGGGACCGAGCTGATCCTCGGCTTGTGCATTCTGCCTCTCCGGTCGGCTGAGCGCCTGCACACTCGTTTCGTCGGTTAGCTTAGGCATACAGAGTTCATTCCATGTCTAAGCATACGAAGTTCATTCCCAGTCTAAGAGTTTGAGCCACAATGCACATGCTGGGCTCAGGCACGTGCTGGTGCTGCATTTTTTTCGTCCGGGGCACCATCATCGGAGCATCGATGGAGAGCCTAACCGACGGCATTGGGGGTTCTAGCGATTGGGGGGGCCGGGGGGTGTGCGCACATGATGTGCGATGGATGCTGGTACTTGGCCCTTATATTGGCCCCCTATCCCTATCCCACATCAAACCTCGAGAACTCACACCCCCTTAAAGAGCATTTGAGATTTTATAGGTTTGCTGCCAGTAGCCATTAAAGTGTCTGAAATGAGGACACTTTTTTCAAACGGTCACAAAATCTTCTCCACTTCCAGTTTTTAGCTGAATTTTTTTGTGCATGCCACCAAAAATACAAGGATCACCTCTCCAAACTTGGGGACAAAACTCTTTCTAAAACAATTTTAAAAAATCCCGAACCGTAAAAAGTTTCAAAAATTGTGAAAAATAGAAAACGGGTCGTCTTGCCACGAAACTTCACATGAAGGCGTAGGGGACCACTGTATGAATTTACAAGCCATAAAAATGGCATTGGCATGGCAGAAATATGAAGATGTGCTTGAACCCACCTACCACCCGTTTGATCCCCGGCTTGCGCATCCTGCCTCTCTGGTCTGCTTAGCGTCCGCACGCTCATTTCGTGGGTTGACTTAGGGATACGGAGTTCATCCCCAATCTAAGCATACGGAGTTCATTCTCAGTCTAAAATCAGACCGGACCGAGGGTTGCGACAGTAGGATCAGCAGCACCCAGAGGGGATCGGACCAATCCACGTCTTGTGCATTCTGCCTCTCCAGCCGACTGAGCGTCCGCACGCCCGTTTTGTGGGTTGGCTTAGGCATAGGGAGTTCATTCCATGTCTAATTCCCAGCCGGTCCGAGGGTTGTGGCAGCGGGATCGGCAGCACGCAGAGGGGGATCGGGTCGATCCCCGGCTTGCACATTATGCCTCTCCGGTCGGCTCAGCGCCCGCATGCTCATTTCATGGGTTGACTTAGGCATGCGGAGTTCATTCCCAGTCTAAGATCGGATCGGACAGAGGGTTGCAGCAGCAAGATCGACAGCACGCAGGGGGGGATCGGGTCGATCCCTGGCTTGCGCATTCTGCCTCTCCGCCCGACTGAGCGCCCGCACACTCGTTTCGTGGCTTGGCTTAGGCATACGGAGTTCATTCCATGTCTAAGCATACGGAGTTCATTCCCAGTCTAAGATCAGACCAGACCAAGGGTTGTGCATTTTGCCTTTCTGACCGACTGAGTGCCCACACGCTCGTTTCGTGGATTGGCGTAGGCATATGAAGGCTTGCCACGAAAATGGGTCGTCTTGCCATGAAAACGGGTCGTCTTGCCACGAAACTTCACATGAAGGCTTAGGGGACCATTGTATGAATTTACAAGCCATAAAAATGGCATTGGCACGGCAAAAATATAAAGATTAGATCAGATCGAGGGTTGCGGCAACATGATCGGTAGCACGCTGGGGGGATCGGGTCGATCCCCGACTTGCGAATTCTACCTTTTCGGTCGGTTGAGTACCCGCACTCCCGTTTCGTAGGTTGGCTTAGGCATAGGGAGTTCATTCCATGTCTAAGCCCCAGCCAGACTGAGGGTTATGGCAGTGGGACCGACAGCACGCAGAGGGGGACCGGGCCAATCCCAGGCTTGCGCATTATGCCTCTACGGCAGGCAGCGCCCGCAAGCTCGTTTCTTGGGTTGACTTAGGCATACGGAGTTCATCCCCAGTCTAAGCATACGGAGTTCATTCCCTGTCTAAGATGTGACCGAACCGAGGGTTGCAGCAGCAGGACCAGTAGCAGGATCGGTAGCATGCAAAGGGAACAGGCCGATCCCCGGCTTGCGCATTCTGCCTCTCTGATCGACTGAGTGCCTGCACGCTCGTTTCGTGGATTGGCGTAGGCATACAAAGTTCATTCCATGTCTAAGCCCCAGACGGACCGAAGGTTGTGGCAGCAGGACCAACAGCGGGATCGACAGCACGCAGAGGGGGATCAAGCTGATCCTCGACTTGTGCATTATGCCTCTTCGGCCGGCTCAGTGCCCGCACGCTCATTTCATGGGTTGACTTATGCATAAGAAGTTCATTCCTAGTCTAAGATCAGACCAGACCGAGGGTTGCGGTAGCAAGATCGACAGCACGTAGGGGGGACCAGGCTGATCCTCGGCTTGCGCATTCTGCCTATCCGACCGACTGAATGCCCGCACGCTCGTTTTATGGGTTGGCTTAGGCATACGGAGTTCATTCCCAGTCTAATATTTTGAGCCACGGTGCACAAGCTGGGCTCGACCATGTGGTGGTGTCGCATTTTTTTTTCCTGAGGCACCATCGTCGGAGCATCGTCGGAGAGCCTAACCGACGGCTTTGGGGGTTTCGACGATTGGGGGGGCCGGGGGGTGTGCGCACATGATGTGTGATGGGTGCTGCTACTTGGCCCTTATATTCTTCCCCTATCCCTCATCAAACCTAAGGAACTCACACCCCTTAAAGAGCATTTGAGATTTTATAGGTTTGCTGCTAGTAGCCATTAAAATGTCTGAAATGGTGACACTTTTTTCAAATGATCACAAAATCTTCTCCACTTCGAGTTTTTAGCTGAAGTTTTTTATGCATGCCAACAAAAATACAAGGATCACCTCTACCAAATTTGGGGATAAAACTCTTTCTAAAAATATTTTAAAAAATCTCGAACCGTAAAAACTTTAAAAAATCATGAAAAATAAAAAACGGGTCGTCTTGCTACGAAACTTCACATGATGGCTTAGGGGATCATTGTATGAATTTACAAGTGATAAAAATGGCATTGGCATGGAAGAAATATGAAGATGTGCTTGAACCCACCTACCACCCGTTCGATCCCCGGCTTACGCATCCTGCCTCTCTGGTCGACTGAGCGTCCGCACGCTCATTTCGTGGGTTGACTTAGGCACACAGAGTTCATCCCCAGTCTAAGCATATGGAGTTCATTCCAAGTCTAAGATCATACTAGACCGAGGGTTGCGGTAGTAGGATAGGTAGCACGTAAGGGGGACCGGGCCGATCCCCGGCTTGCGCATTCTGCCTCTCCGGCCGGCTGAGCGCCTGTACGCCCATTTCATGGTTTGGCTTAGGCATAGGGAGTTCATTCCATGTCTAAGCCCCAGCCAGACCGAGGGTTGTGGCAGCGGGACCGGCAGCATGCAGAGGGGGATCGGGCCGATCCCTGGCTTGCGTATTATGCCTCTCCAGTCGGCTCAGTGCCTGAACACTCGTTTCATGGGTTGACTTAGGCATACGGAGTTCATTCCCAGTGTAAGATCAGACCAAACTGAGGGTTGCGACAGTAGGATCGACAGCATGCAGAGGAGGATCGACCCGGTCCCCGACTTGCACATTTTACCGCTCGTTTCGTGGGTTGGATTAGGCATACGGAGTTTATTCCATGTCTAAGCATATGGAGTTCATTCCCAGTCTAAGATCAGACCGGACTGAGGGTTGCGTAGCAGGATCGGCAGCACGCAGGGAGGGATCGGGTCGATCCTCGACTTGCGCATTCTACCTCTCTGGCCAGCCTCTCCGGTCGATTTAGTGCCCGCACGCTCGTTTCGTGGGTTGACTTGGTCATACGGAGTTCATCCTCAGTTTAAGCATATAGAGTTCATTCCCAGTGTAAGATCAGATCGAACCGAGGGTTGCAACAGTAGGATCGGCAGCACACAGGAGGGACCGGGCGGATCCCCAGCTTGCGCATTCTGCCTCTCCAGCCGGTTGAGTGCCTGCATGCCCGTTTCATGGGTTGGCTTAGGCATAGGGAGTTCATTCCATGTCTAAGCCCCAGCCGGACCGAGGGTTGTCACAGCGGGACTGGCAACACGCAGAGGGGGATCGGGCTGATCCCCTGCTTGCGCATTCTACCTCTCCGGTCGGCTGAGCGCCCGCACGCTCGTTTCGTGGGTTGGTCTAGGCATACGGAGTTCATTCCATGTCTAAGCATAAGGAGTTCATTCCCAGTCTAAGGGTTTGAGCCACAGTGCACATGCTGGGCTCAGGCATGTACCGGAGCATCGTCAGAGCATCATCGAAGAGCCTAACCGGTGGCATTGGGGGTTACGGCAATTGGGGGGCCGGATGGGTGTGTGCACATGATGTGCGATGGGTGCTGGTACTTGGCCCTTATATTGGCCCCCTATCCCTCATCAAACCTCGAGAACTCACACTCCCTTGAAGAGCATTTGATATTTTATAGGTTTGCTGCCAGTAGCCATTAAAGTGTCTGAAATGGGGACACTTTTTTCAAATGGTCACAAAATCTTCTCCGCTTCAAGTTTTTAGCTGAATTCTTTTGTGCATGCCAACAAAAATGCAATGATCACCTCTACCAAATTTGGGGACAAAACTCTTTCTAAAAAAATTTTAAAAAATCCCTAACCACAAAAAGTTTCAAAAATCGTGAAAAATAGAAAACGGGTTGTCTTGCCATGAAACTTCACATGAAGGCTTAGGGGAGCATTGTATGAATTTACAAGCCATAAAAATGGCATTGGCAGGGCAGAAATATGAAGATGTGCTTGAACCCACCTACCACTAGTTCGATCCCCGGCTTGCGCATCCTGCCTCTCTGGTCAGCTGAGCGTCCGCACGCTCGTTTCGTGGGTTGACTTAGGCATACGGAGTTCATCCTCAGTCTAAGCATACAGAGTTCATTCCCAGTCTAAGATCGAACTGGATCGAGGGTTGCGATAGAAGGATCGGCAGCACGTAGGGGGGATCGGGCTGAACCCCGACTTGCGCATTCTGCCTCTCTGGTTGGCTGAGCTCCCGCACGCCCGTTTCATGGGTTGACTTAGGCATAAGGAGTTCATTCCATGTCTAAGCCCCAGCCAGACTGAGTGTTGTGGCAGCGGGACTAACAGCATACAGAGGGGGATCGGGTTGATCCTCGATTTACGCAGTATGCCTCTCTGGTCGGCTCAGCGCCCGCATGCTCATTTCGTGGCTTGACTTAGGCATACGGAGTTCATTGCTAGTCTAAGATCAGACCGAATCGAGAGTTACAGTAGCAGGATCGACAATACACGGGGAGGGACCAGGCCGATCCCCGGCTTGTGCGTTCTGCCTCTCCAGTCTGCTGAGCGCCCGCACGCTCATTTCGTGGGTAGCCTTAGGCATATGGAGTTCATTCCATGTCTAAGCAAACAGACTTCATTCCCAGTCTAAGATCGGACCGGACTGAGGTTGCGACAGTAGGACCAGCAGCGGGATCGACAGCACGCAGGGAAGGACCAGACCGATCCCCGGCTTGCACATTCTGCCTCTCCGATTGGCCTTTTCGACCGACTGAGCATCCGCATGATCATTTCATGGGTTGACTTAGGCATACAAAATTCATTCCCAGTCTAAAATTAGACCAAGTCGATCCCCGACTTGTGCATTCTGCCTCTCCGGTCGACTGAGCGCCTTCGTGGGTTGGCTTCGACATAGGGAGTTCCTTCTATGTCTAAGCCCCAGTCAGACCGAGGGTTGTGGCAATGGGATCGAGGGTTGTGGCAGCAGGACCGACAGCGAGATCGGCAGCTCGTAGAGGGGGATTGGGCTAATCCCTGACTTATGCATTATGCCTTTCCAGTTGGCCTCTCCGGCCGGCTGAGCGCTCGCACGCTCGTTTCATGGGATGACTTAGGCATACGGAGTTCATCCCCAGTCTAAGCATACGGAGTTCATTCCCAGTCTAAGATCTGATCGAACCGAGGGTTGCGGTAGCAGGATCGATAGCACGTAAGGGGGACCGGGCTGATCCCTAACTTGCGTATTTTGACACTCCGATCGACTGAGCGCCCGCACGCCTGTTTCGTGGGTTGGCTTAGGCATAGGGAGTTCATTCCATATCTAAGCCCCAGCCAGACCGAGGGTTGTGGTAGCGGGACTGACAGCACGCAGAGAGGGACCGGGCTGATCCCTGACTTGCGCATTATGCCTCTCCGGCTAGCTGAACGTTTGAACGCTCATTTCGTGGGTTGACTTAGGCATACGGAGTTCATTCCCAGTCTAAGATCAGACCGGATCGAGGGTTGCGACAGGAGGATCGACAGCACGTAGGGGGGATCGGGTCGGTCCCCGGCTTGCGTATTCTGCCTCTTCGGCTGATTGAGCACCCGCACGCTCGTTTTGTGGGTTGGCTTAGGCATACAGAATTCATTCCATGTCTAAGCATAAGGAGTTCATTTCCAGTCTAAGATCAGACAGGACCGAGGGTTGCGGCAGCAGGACCAGCAGCGGGATCGACAGAACACAGGGGGGACCGGGCCGATCCTTGGCTTGCACATTTTACCTCTCCGACCAGCTTTTTTGGGTCGGCTGAGTGCTCACACGCTCATTCGTGGGTTGACTTAGGCATACATACTTCATTCCCAGTCTAAAATCAGACCAGGCTGATTCCTGACTTGCGTATTCTGCCTCTCCGGTCGGTTGAGCGCCTGCACGCACATTTCATGGGTTGGCTTAGGCATAGGGAGTTCGTTCCATGTCTAAGCCCCAGCTGGACCAGGGGTTGTGGTAGCAGGACCGGTAGCACGCAGAGGGGGATCGGCCCACCCCCGACTTGCGCAGTCTGCCTCTCCGACCGGCTGAGTGCCAGTACGCTCGTTTCGTGGGTTGGCTTAGGCATACGGAGTTCATTCCATGTCTAAGCATACGGAGTTCATTTCCAGTCTAAGAGTTTGAGCCATGGTGCACATGCTGGGCTCAGGCATGTACTGGTGCCACATTTTTTTCACCTGGGGCACCATCGCTGGAGCATCGTCGGAGAGCCTAACCGGCAGTGGGGTACCGGTGATTGGAGGGCCCGGGGGGTGTGCGCACATGATATGTGATGGGTGCTGGTACTTGGCCCTTATATTGGTCCCCTATCCCTCATCAAACCTCGAGAACTCACACCCCTTTAAAGAGCATTTGAAATTTTATAGGTTTGCTGCCAGTAGCCATTAAAGTGTCTTAAATGGGGACACTTTTTTCAAACAGTCACAAAATCTTCTCCACTTAGAGTTTTGAGCTGAAATGTTTTGTCCATGCCAACAAAAATACAAGGATCACCTCTACCAAATTTGGGGACACAAGTCTTTCTAAAAAAAATTTTAAAAAATCCCAAACCACAAAAAGTTTTGAAAATCATGAAAAATAGAAAATGGGTCGTCTTGCCACGAAACTTCACATGAAGGCTTAGGGGACCATTGTATGAATTTACAAGCCATAAAAATGGCATTGGCAGGGCAGAAATATGAAGATGTGCTTGAACCCACCTACCACCCGTTCGATCCTCGGCTTGCGCATCCTGCCTCTTTGGTCGACTGAGCATCCGCACGCTTGTTTCGTGGGTGACTTAGGCATACAGAGTTTATCCCCAGTCTAAGCATACAGAGTTAATTCCCAGTCTAAGATCACACTGGATCGAGGGTTGCGACAGCACGCAAGGGGGACCAAGCTGATCCCTGGCTTGCGCATTCTGCCTCTCCGACCGGTTAAGCGCCCGCACGCCCATTTCATGGGTTGGCTTAGGCATATGGAGTTCATTCCATGTCTAAGCTCCAGCCGGACTGAGGGTTGTGGCAGCGGGACCGACAGCACGCAGAGGGGGACTGGGGTGATCCTCGACTTGCACTTTATGCCTCTCCGGCCGGCTCAGTGCCCGCACGCTCGTTTCATGGGTTGACATAGGCATATGGAGTTCCTTCCTAGTCTAAGATCATAGCAGACCGAGGGTTGCTGTAGTAGGATCGACAGCACGTAGGGGGGACCCGGGCCGGTCCCCAGCTTGCGCATTCTACCTCTCTGGCCGGTTGAGCACCCTCACGCTCGTTTCATGGGTTAGCTTAGGCATACAGAGTTCATTCCGTGTCTAAGCCCCAGCTAAACCGAGGGTTGTGGTAGCAAGACCGACAGCGGGATCGACAGCCCGCAGAGGGGGACCGGGCTGATCCCCAGCTTGCGTATTATGCCTTTTCGATCGGCCTCTTTGGTCGACTGAGCACCCGTATGCTCATTTCGTTGGTTGACTTCGGGAAACAGAGTTCATCCCCAGTCTAAGCATACGAAGTTTATTCCTAGTCTAAAATCGGACCGGACCAAGGGTAACGATAGCAGGATCGACAGCACGCAGGGGGGATCGGGCTGATCCCCGGCTTGCGCATTCTACCTTTTCGGTCGACTGAGCACCCGCACGCCCGTTTCATGGGTTTGCTTAGGCATAGGGAGTTCATTCTATGTCTAAGCCCCAGTCAGATTGAGCGTTGTGGCAGCGGGACTGGCAGCACCCAGAGGGGGATCGGGCTGATCCCCGACTTACGCATTATGCCTCTCCGACTGGTCAACTCCCAAACAGAGGGGGACCAGGTCGATCCCCAACTTGCGCATTATGGCTCTCCGATCGGCTCAGCGCCTGAACGCTTGTTTCGTGGGTTGACTTAGGCATACGAAGTTCATTCCCAGTCTAAGATTGGACCAGACCGAGGGTTGCGATAGTAGGATAGACAGCACGTAGGGCGGGATCGGGCCAATCCCCAGTTTACGCATTCTACCTCTCCGATCGGCTGAGCGCCCGCACGTTCATTTCATGCGTTGGCTTAGGCATATGGAATTCATTCGATGTCTAAGCATACGAAGTTCATTCCCAGTCTAAGATCGGATCAGACCGAGGGTTGTGACAGCAGGATCAACCGCACGCAGGGGGGATCAGGCCGATCCCCGGCTTGCGCATTCTACCTCTTCGATCGGTTGAGCGCCTGCACGCCCGTTTCATGGGTTGGCTTAGGCATAGGGAGTTCATTCCATGCCTAAGCCCCAGCCGGATCAAGGGTTATGGCAGCGGGACCGATAGCACGTAGAGTGAGATCGGGTCGATCCCCGGTTTGCACATTATGCCTCTCCGGTTGGCTCAGCGCCGAAACACTCATTTTGTGGGTTGACTTAGGCATACGGAGTTCATTCCCAGTCTAAGATTGGACCGAACTGAAGGTTACGACAGCAAGATCGACAGCACGCAGGGGGGATTAGGCCGATCCTCGGCTTGCGCATTCTGTCTCTCCGACCGGCTGGGCGCCTGCATGCCCGTTTCATGGGTTGGCTTAGGCATATGGAGTTCATTCCATGTCTACCAAATTTGGGGACAAAACTCTTTCTAAAAAAATTTTAAAAAATCTCGAATCGTAAAAAGTTTCAAAAATCATGAAAAATAAAAAACGGCAGCAGTAGGATCATTGTATTAATTTACAAGCCATAAAAATGGCATTGGCATGGCAAAAATATGAAGATGTGCCGCACACTCATCCTGGTCGATTTTCGGCTTACGCATCCTGCTTCTCTTGTCGGCTAAGCATACGGAGTTCATTCCCAGTCTAAGATCAGACCGGATCGAGGGTTACAATAGTAAGATCGGTAGCATGCAGGGGGGATCGGGACGATCCTCGGCTTGCGCATTCTGCCTCTTCGGCCGACTGAGCGCCCGCACGCCCATTTCATGGGTTGGCTTAGGCATAAGGAGTTAACTCCATGTCTAAGCCCCAGTCAGACCGAGGGTTGTGGCAGCGGGACCGACAGCACGCAGAGTGGGACCAGGCCGATCCCTGGCTTGCGTATTATGCCTTTTCGACTGGCTCAGTGCCCGCACACTTATTTCGTGGGTTGACTTAGGCATACGGAGTTCATTCCCTGTCTAAGATCAGATCAGACCGAGGGTTACGATAGCAAGATTGACAGCATGCATGAGAGGACCGGGTCGATTCCCAGCTTGCGCATTCTACCTCTCCGACCGGCTAAGCGCCCGTACGCTCGTTTTGTGGGTTGGCTTAGGCATACAGAGTTCATTCCATGTCTAAGCATATAGAGTTCATTCCCAGTCTCAGATTCGACCGGATCGAGGGTTATGGCAGCAGGACCAGTAGCAGGATCAATAGCACAGGGGGGACCGAGTCGAACCCTGGCTTATGCATTCTGCCTCTTCGACCGGCCGCTCCAATCGACTGAGCACCCACACGCTCATTTCATTGGTTGGCTTAGGCATACGTAGTTCATTCCATGTCTAAGCATACAGAGTTCATTCCCAGTCTAAGATCGGATTGGACCGAGGGTTGCGGTAGCAGGACCAGAAGCAGGATCAGTAGCACGCAGGGGGGACCCTGCCGATCCCTGGCTTGCGCATTCTACCTCCCCGACCGGCTGAACGCCCGCACACCCGTTTCGTGGGTTGGCTTAGGCATAGGGAGTTCATTCCATGTCTAAGCCCTAGCCAGACCGAGGGCTGTGGCAGTGGGATCGACACACACAGAAAGGGACCGGGCTGATCCTCGGCTTACTTATTATGCCTCTCCGGCCAGCTCAGTGCCCGAACGCTCGTTTCGTGGGTTGACTTAGGTATACAGAGTTCATCCCTAGTTTAGGCATACGGAGTTCATTCCCAGTCTAAGATCGAACCAGACCGAGGGTTGCGGCAGCAGGATCAGCAGCACGCAGGGGGGATCGGGTCGATCCCCAGCTTACGCATTCTGCCTTTCCATTCGACTGAGCGCCCGCACGCCCG
Organism: Durio zibethinus; assembly: GCF_002303985.1. The sequence goes on along the minus strand of NW_019167826.1, from coordinate 32,074,423 downwards.
TTTCGTGGGTTGGCTTAGGCATAGGGAGTTCATTCCATGTCTAAGCCCCAACCGGACCGAGGGTTGTGGCAGCGGGACTGGCAGTACGTAGAGAGGGATCGAGCCGATCCCTGACTTGCACATTCTGCCTCTCTGACCGGCTGAGTGCCCGCACGCTCGTTTTGTGGGTTAGCTTATGCATACAGAGTTCATTCCATGTCTAAGCATACGGAGTTCATTCCAGTCTAAGAGTTTGAGCCATGGTGCACATGCTGGGCTCAGGCATGTGCTGGTGCCGTATTTTTTTCACCCGAGGCACCATCGCCAGAGCATCGTTGGAGCATCATCGGAGAGCCTAACCCGCGGCATTGGGGGTTTTTACGATTGGGGGGGCCGGGGGGTGTGCGCACATGATGTGCGATAGGCGCTGGTACTTGGCCCTTATATTGGCCCCCTATCCCTCATCAAACCTTGAGAACTCACACCCCCTTAAAGAGCATTTGAGATTTTATAGGTTTGCTGCCAGTAGCCATTAAAGTGTCTGAAATGGGGACACTTTTTTCAAACAGTCACAAAATCTTCTTCACTTCGAGTTTTTAGCTGAATTGTTTTGTGCATGCCAACAAAAATACAAGGATCACCTCAACCAAATTTGGGGACAAAACTCTTTCTAAAAAAATTTTAAAAAATCCCGAACCGTAAAAAGTTTTAAAAATCATGAAAAATAGAAAATGGATCGTCTTGCCACGAAACTTCACATGAAGGCTTAGGGGACCATTGTATGAATTTACAAGCCATAAAAATGGCATTGGCGTTGTAGAAATATGAAGATGTGCTTGAACGGTCTGAAATGGGGATAATTTTTTCAAACGGTCACAAAATCTTCTCAACTTTGAGTTTTTAGCTGAATTTTTTTGTACATGCCAACAAAAATACAAGGATCACCTCTACCAAATTTGGGGACAAAATCTTTCTAAAAACATTTTAAAAAATCTGAAATTGTAAAAAGTTTCAAAAATCATGAAAAATAGAAAACAGGTTGTCTCGCCACGAAACTTCACATGAAGGCGTAGGGGATCATTGTATGAATTTACAAGCCAGAAAAATGGCATTGGCATGGCAGAAATATGAAGATGTGCTTGAACCCACTTACCACCCGTTCGATCCCCGGCTTGCGCATCCTGCCTCGTTGGTCAGCTGAGCGTCCGTACGCTCGTTTTACGGGTTGACTTAGGCATGCGGAGTTCATCCCCAATCTAAGCATACAGAGTTCATTCCCAGTATAAGATTGGATCGGATCGAGGGTTACGGTAGCAGGATCTGCAGCACACAGAGGGGACCGAGCCGATCCCCGGCATGCGCATTTTGCCTTTCCGGCTGGCTGAGCGCCCGCATGTCCATTTCATGGGTTGGCTTAGGCATAGGGAGTTCATTCCATATCTAAACCCCAGCTGGATCAAAGGTTCTAGTAGTGGGACTGACAGTACACAGAGAGGGATCGACCCGATCCCCAGCTTGCGTATTCTGCCTCTCCGGTCGGCTAAGCGCCCGTACGCTCGTTTCGTGGGTTGCCTTAGGCATACGGAGTTCATTCCATGTCTAAGCATACGGAGTTCATTCCCAGTCTAAGAGTTTGAGCCATGGTGCACATGCTGGGCTCGGGCATGTGCTGGTGCTACAATTTTTTCACCTATGCCACCATCGTCGGAGCATCGCCAGAGCATCACCGGAGAGCCGAACCGGTGGCATTGGGGGTTCTGGTGATTGGGGGGCCGAGGGGGTGTGCGCACATAATGTGCAATGGGTGCTAGTACTTGGCCTTATATTGGTCCCTTATCCCTCATCAAACCTCGAGAACTCACACCCCCTTAAAGAGCATTTGAGATTTTATAGGTTTGGTGCCAGTAGCCATTAAAGTGTCTGAAATGGGGGCACTTTTTTCAAACGGTCACAAAATCTTCTCCACTTCGAGTTTTTAGCTGAATATTTTTGTGCATGCCAACAAAAATACAAGGATCACCTCTACCAAATTTGGGGACAAAACTCTTTCTAAAAACATTTTAAAAAATCCTAAACCGCAAAAAGTTTCAAAAATCGTGAAAAATAAAAAATGGGTCGTCTCGCCAGGAAACTTCACATGAAGGCGTAGGCAACCATTGTATGAATTTACAAGCGATAAAAATGGCATTGGCATGGCAGAAATATGAAGATGTGCTTGAACCCACTTACCACCCGTTCGATCCTCGGCTTGTGCATCCTGCCTCTCTGGTCGACTGAGCGTCCGTACGCTCGTTTCACGGGTTGACTTAGGCATACGGAGTTCATCCCTAGTCTAAACATACAGAGTTCATTCCCGGTCTAAGATTAGACTGGACCAAGGGTTGTGGTAGCAGGATCGCCAGCACGCAAGGGGGACCGAGCAGATCCCCGGCATGCGCATTCTGTCTCTCCAGCCGGCTGAGCGCCTGCACGTCCGTTTCATGGGTTGGCTTAGGCATAGGGAGTTCATTCCATCTGTAAGCCCCAGCCGGATCGAGGGTTGTGGTAGCGAGACTGGCAGTATGCAGAGGGGGATCGACCCGATCCCCAGCTTGCGCATTCTAACTCTCCGGCCGGTTGAGCGCCCGTACACTCGTTTCGTGGGTTGGCTTAGGCATACGGAGTTCATTCCCAGTCTAAGAGTTTGAGCCACGGTGCACATGCTGGGCTCGGGCATGTGCTGGTGCTGCATTTCCTTCACCCGGGGTGCCATCATCGGAGCATCGCCAGAGCATCGTCGGAGAGCCTAACCGGTGGCATTGGGGGTTCCGGCGATTAGGGGGCCGAGGGGGGTGTGCGCACATGATGTGCAATGGGTGCTAGTACTTGGCCCTTATATTGGCCCCTTATTCCTCATCAAACCTCGAGAACTCACACCCCCTTAAAGAGCATTTCAGATTTTATAGTTTTGCTGCCAGTATCCATTAAAGTGTCTGAAATCGGGATACTTTTTTCAAACGGTCACAAAATCTTCTCCGTTTTGAGTTTTTAGCTGAATGTTTTTGTGCATGCCAACAAAAATACAAGGATCACCTCTACCAAATTTGGGGACAAAACTATTTCTAAAAACATTTTAAAAAATCCCAAACCGTAAAAATTTTGAAAATCATGAAAAATAGAAAACGGATCGTCTCACCACAAAACTTCACATGAAGGCGTAGGGAAGCATTGTATGAATTTACAAGCCATAAAAATGGCATTGGCATGGTAGAAATATGAAGATGTGCTTGAACCCACTTACCACCCGTTCGATCCCCGGCTTCTGCATCATGCCTCTCTGGTCGGCTGAGCGTCCGCACGCTCATTTCGTGGGTTGACTTGGGCATACGGAGTTGATCCCTAGTCTAAGCATACGGAGTTCATTCCCAGTCTAAGATCAGACTGGACAGAGGGTTGCGACAACAGGATCGACAGCACGCAAGGGGGACCGGACCGATCCCCGGCTTGCACATTTGCCTCTCCGGCCAGCTGAGCGCCCACATGCCCATTTCGTGGGTTGGCTTAGGCATAGGGAATTCATTCCATGTCTAAGCCCCATCGGATCCAAGGTTGTGGCAGCGGGACCGACAGTACGCAGAGGGGGATCTGGCCGGCTGAGCGTCCGCATGTTCATTTCGTGGGTTGGCTTAGGCATATGGAGTTCATTTCTAGTCTAAGAGTTTGAGCCACGGCGCACACACTGGGCTCGTGCATGTGCTGGTGCTGCATTTTTTTCACCTAGGGCACCATCGTTGGAGCATCACCGGAGAGCCTAATCGACGGCATTGGGGGTTTCGGTGATTGGGGGGCCGAGGGGGTGCGCGCACATGATGTGCAATGGGTGCTGGTACTTGGCCCTTTTATTGGCCCACTATCCCTCGTCAAACCTCGAGAACTCACACCCCCTTAAAGAGCATTTGAGATTTTATAGGTTTGCTGCCAGTAGCCATTAAAGCGTTTGAAATGGGGTCATTTTTTTCAAACGGTCACAAAATCTTCTCCACTTTGAGTTTTTTGCTGAATTTTTTTGTGCATGCCAACAAAAATACAAGGATCACCTCTACCAAATTTGGGGACAAAACTTTTTCTAAAAATATTTGAAAAAATCCCAAACCGAAAAAAGTTTCAAAAATCGTGAAAAATAGTGAACGGGTTGTCTTGCCACGAAACTTCACATGAAGGCGTAGTGGACCATTGTATGAATTTACAAGCCATAAAAATGGAATTGGCATCGTAGAAATATGAAGATGTGCTTGAACCCACCTACCACCTGTTCGATCCCCAGCTTGTGCATCCTGCCTCTCTGGTCAGCTAAGTGTCCATACGCTCGTTTCGTGGGTTGACTTAGGCATACGGAGTTCATCCCTAGTCTAAGCATACGAAGTTCATTCCCAGTCTAAGATCAGACCAGACTGAGGGTTGCAGTAGCAGGATCAACAGCATGTAGGAGGGACCGAACTGGTCCCCGACTTGCGTATTCTGCCTCTCCAGTCGGCTGAGCGCCCGTATGTTCGTTTCATGGGTTGGCTTAGGCATATAGAGTTCATTCCATGTCTAAGAATACATAGTTCATTCCAATTCTAAGATCGAACAAGACCAAGGGTTGCGATCGCAGGACGGATAGAAGGACCAGCAATAGGATCAGCAGCACGCAGGTGGGGACTGAGCCGATCACCGGCTTGCGCATTCTACCTCTCCGACTGGCTGAGCGCCCGCACGCTTATTTCATGGGTTGGCTTAGGCATATGGAGTTCATTCCATGTATAAGCCCCAGTCGGACTGAGGGTTATGGCAGCAGGACCGGCAACAGGATCGACAGCACGCAGAGGGGGGACCGAGTTGATCCCCGACTTGCGCATTATGCCTTTGCGGCCGGTTGAGCGCCCGTACGCTTGTTTCATGGGTTGACTTAGGCATACGGAGTTCATCCCCAATCTAAGCATATGGAGATCATTCCCAGTCTAAGATCGAACTGGATCGAGGGATGCGATAGCAGGATCGATAGCACGTAGGGGGGACCGGGCTGATCCTCGTCTTGTGCATTCTGCCTCTTCGACCCACTGAGCACTCGCACGCCCATTTCGTGAGTTGGCTTAGGCATAGGGAGTTCATTCCATGGCTAAGCCCCAATCGGACTGAGGGTTGTGGCAGCGGGATCGGTAGCACACAGAGGGGGATCGGGCTGATCCCCGGCTTATGCATTATGCCTTTCCGACCAGCTCAGTGCCCGAATGCTCGTTTCGTGGGTTGGCTTAGGCATACAGAGTTCATTCCATGTCTAAGCATATGGAGTTAATTCCCTATCTAAGATCAGACCGGACTGAGGGTTGCGACAGCAGGACCAGCAGCAGGATCGATAGCATACAGGGAGGGACCGGGTCGATCCCCGACTTACGCATTCTACCTTTCCAGTCAGCCTTTTCGGTCGGCTGACCACCCGCACACTCGTTTCGTGGGTTGACTTAGGCATACAGAGTTCATCCCCAGTCTAAGCATACGGAGTTCATTCCCAGTCTAAGATCTAACTGGACCGAGGGTTGCGACAGCAAGATCGGTAGCACACAGGGGGCTCGGGCCGATCCCCGACTTGCACATTCTGCCTCTCCAGCCAGGTGAGCGCCCGCACGCCCTTTTCGTGGGTTGGCTTAGGCATAGGTAGTTCATTCCATGTCTAAGCCCCAGCCAGACCGATGGTTGTGGCAGCGGGACCGACAGCAAGCAAAGGGAGACCAGGTCGATCCCCGGCTTGCGCATGCTGCCACTCCAGTCGGCTGAGCGCCCGCACGCTCGTTTCGTGGGTTGGCTTAGGCATACGGAGTTCATTCCATGTCTAAGCATAAGGAGTTCATTCCTAGTCTAAGAGTTTGAGCCACGGTGCACATGCTGGGCTCCGGCATCTGCTGGTGCTGCAATTTTTTTGCCAGAGCATCACCGGAGAGCCTAACCGGCGGCATTGGGGGTTCCAGCGATTAGGGGGGCCGTGGGGGTGTGTGCACATGATGTGCGATGGGTGCTGGTACTTGGCCCTTATATTGACCCCCTATCCCTCATCAAACCTCAAGAACTCACACCCCCTTAAAGAGCATTTGAGATTTTATAGGTTTGCTGCCAGTAGCCATTAAAGTGTCTGAAATGGGGACACTTTTTTCAAACGGTCACAAAATCTTCTCCACTTCGAGTTTTTAGCTAAATGTTTTTGTTCATGCCAACAAAAATACAACGATCACCTCTACCAAATTTGGGGACAAAACTCTTTCTAAAAAAATTTTAAAAAATCCCGAACCGCAAAAAGTTTCAAAAATTATGAAAAATAGAAAACGGGTCGTCTTGCCACGAAACTTCACATGAAGGTGTAGGGGACCATTGTATGAATTTACAAGCCATAAAAATGGCGTTGACATGGCAGAAATATTTAGATTTTCTTGAACCCACCTACCACCCGTTCGATCCTTGGCTTGCGCATCCTACCTCTCTGGTCGGCTGAGCATCCGCACGCTCATTTTGTGGGTTGACTTAGGCATACGAATTTCATCCCTAGTCTAAGCATATGGAGTTCATTCCCAATCTAACATCAAACTGGACCGAGGGTTGTGGCAGCAGGATTGACAGCACGCAGGGGGTACCGGACCGATCCTTGGCTTACACATTCTGCCTCTTCGGTCGGCTGAGCGCTCTCACGCCCATTTCATGGGTTGGCTTAGGCATAGGGAGTTTCATTCCATGTCTAAGCCCCAGTTGAACCGAGGGTTGTGGCAGCGGGACCGGTAGCACGCAGAGGGGGATCGGGCCAATCCTCGACTTACGCATTATGCCTCTTCGGTCGGCTCAGCACCCACATGCTCATTTCATGGGTTGACTTAGGCATACGGAGTTCATTCCCAGTAGCAGGACCAGCAGCAGGATTGGCAGCACATAGGGGGGGACCGGGCCGATCCCCGACTTGCTTATTTTGCCTCTCCGGTCGACTGGGCACCCGTATGCTTGTTTCGTGGGTTGGCTTAGGCATACGGAGTTCATTCCATGTCTAAGCCCCAACCGGATCGAGGGTTGTGGTAGCAGGATCGGCAGCGGGATTGGCAGCATGCAGAAGGGGACCGAGCCAATCCCCGACTTGCGCATTATGCCTCTCCGACTGGCTCAGCGTCGGAAAGCTCGTTTTATGGGTTGACTTGCATATTCTGCCTCTAAGGTCGACTGAGCGCCCGTACGCTCGTTTCGTGGGTTGGCTTAGGCATACGAAGTTCATTCCATGTCTAAGCATACGGAGTTCATTCCCAGTCTAAGATCAGATCGGGCCAAGGGTTATGGTAGTAGGACCAGCAGTAGGATCAACAGCATGTTGTGGGGGACCGGGTCGATCCCCGACTTGCACATTCTGCCCTCCGACCGATGGAGCGCCCACACGCCTATTTCCTGGGTTGGCTTAGGCATAGGGAGTTCATTCCATGTCTAAGCCCCAGCTAGACCGAGGGTTGTGGTAGTGGAACTGACAGCACACAAAGGGGGACCAGGCTGATCCTCGGCTTATGCATTCTGCCTCTTCGATCGGCTGAGCGCCCGCACACTCGTTTCCTATGTTGGCTTAGGCATAGGAATTCATTTCATGTCTAAGCATATAGAGTTCATTCCATGTCTAAGCATACGGAGTTCATTCCATGTCTAAAAGTTTGAGCCACAGTGCACAAGCTAGGCTCAGGCATGTGCTGGTGCCGCATTTTTTTCACCTGGGGCACCATCGCCGGAACATTGCCAGAGCATCACCAGAGAGCCTAACTGGCGGTATTGGGGGTTCCGACGATTGGGGGGGCCAGGGGGTGTGCGCACATGATGTGCGACGGGTGCTGATACTTGGCCCTTATATTGGCCCCCTATCCCTCATCAAGCCTCAAGAACTCACACCCCCTTAAAGAGCATTTGAGATTTTATAAGTTTGCTGCCACTAGCCATTAAAGTGTCTGAAATGGGGACACTTTTTTCAAACGATCACAAAATCTTCTCCACTTCGAGTTTTTGCTAAATGTTTTTGTACATGCCAACAAAAATACAAGGATCACTCTACCAAATTTGGGGACAAAACTCTTTCTAAAAAATTTTAAAAATCCCAAACCGTAAAAAGTTTCAAAAATCGTGAAAAATAGAAAACGGGTCGTCTTGCCATGAAACTTCACATGAAGGCGTAGGGGACCATTGTATGAATTTACAAGCCATAAAAATGGCATTGGCATGGTAGAAATATTAAGATTTTCTTGAACCCACTACCACCCATTCGATCCCCGACTTACGCATCCTGGCTCTCTAGTCGCTGAGCGTCTACATGCTCGTTTCGTGGGTTGACTTAGGCATACAGATTTCATCCCCAGTCTAAGCATACAGAGTTCATTCCCAGTCTCACATCAGACCGGATCGAGGGTTGTGGCAGTAGGATCGGCAGCACGCAGGGGGAACCGGGTCGATCCCCGACTTGCACATTCTGCCTCTCCGGCCGGCTGAGCGCCCGCACGCCCGTTTCATGGGTTGGCTTAGGCATAGGGAGTTCATTCCATGTCTTAGCCCCAGCCGAATCGAGGGTTGTGGCAGTGGGACTGGTAGCACACAGAGGGGGATCAGAGCAATCCCCGGCTTACGCATTATGCCTCTCCGGCTGGCTCAGCGCCCACACACTTGTTTCATGGGTTGACTTAGGCATACGGACTTCATTCTTAGCAGCAGGACCAGCAGCAAGATTGGTAGCATGCAGGGGGTACCAGGCCGATCCCCAGCTTGCGTATTCTACCTCTCCGACTGACTGAGAGCCCGTACGCTCGTTTCGTGAGTTGGCTTAGGCATACGGAGTTAATTCCATGTCTAAGCCCCAGTCGGACCGAGGGTTATGGCAGCAAGACCAACAACGGGATCGGTAGCCCGCACGTTTTTTTTGTGGGTTGACTTAGGCATACGAAGTTCATCTCTAGTCTAAGCATACGGAGTTCATTCCTAGTCTAAGATCAGACCAGACCGAGCGTTACGGTAGCAGGATCGACAGCACGCAGGGGGGAACGGGCTGATCTCCGACTTGTGCATTCTGCCTCTCCGGCCAGCTGAGCGCCCGCGCGTCCGTTTCATGGGTTGGCTTAGGCATAGGGAGTTCATTCCATGTCTAAGCCCCAGCCGGACCGAGGGTTGTGGTAGTGAAACCGGCAGCATGCAAAGAGGGATCGGGCGGATCCCTGGCTTATGCATTATGCCTCTTCGGCCAGCTTCGCACCCGAACGCTCATTTCGTGGGTTGACTTTGGCATACAGATTTCATTCCCAGTCTATGATCGGACCGTACCGAGGGCTACGGCAGTAGGATCAATAGCATGCAAAGGGGACCAGGCCAATCCTCGACTTACGTATTCTACCTCTAAGGCCGGCTGAGCGCCCGCACGCTCGTTTCTTGGGTTGGCTAAGGCATACGGAGTTCATTCCATGCCTAAGCATATGGAGTTCATTCCTAGTCTAAGATCAGATCGGATTGAGGGTTGCGGTAGCAGGACCAACAATAGGATCGGTAGCATGCAGTTGGGGACTGAGCCGATCCTCGGCTTATGCATTCTACCTCTCCGACCGGTTGAGCACCCACACACCTGTTTCATGGGTTGGCTTAGGCATAGGGAGTTCATTCCATGTCTAAGCCCCAGCCAGACCAAGGGTTGTGGCAGCGGGATCGGTAGCACACAAAGGGGGACCGGCCGATCCCCAGCTTACGCATCTACCTCTTCGACCGGCTGAGTACCCGCACCCTTGTTTCATGGGTTGGCTTAGGCATACGAAGTTCATTCCATGTCTAAGCCCTAGTCGGACTGAGGGTTGTGGCAGCAAGATTGGCAGCGGGATCGAGGGTTGGCTTGGGTTGGCTTATGCATAGGGAGTTCATTCCATGTCTAGGCCCCAGCCAGACCGAGGGTTATGACAGCGGGATTGGCAGAACATATAGGGGGATTGGGCCGATCTCTAGCTTGCGCATTCTACCTCATCGACCGGCTGAGCGCCTACATCGGCAGCACGCAGGGGGAACCGGGTCGATCCCCGACTTGCACATTCTGCCTCTCCGGCCGGCTGAGCGCCCGCACGCCCGTTTCATGGGTTGGCTTAGGCATAGGGAGTTCATTCCATGTCTTAGCCCCAGCCGAATCGAGGGTTGTGGCAGTGGGACTGGTAGCACACAGAGGGGGATCAGAGCAATCCCCGGCTTACGCATTATGCCTCTCCGGCTGGCTCAGCGCCCACACACTTGTTTCATGGGTTGACTTAGGCATACGGACTTCATTCTTAGCAGCAGGACCAGCAGCAAGATTGGTAGCATGCAGGGGGTACCAGGCCGATCCCCAGCTTGCGTATTCTACCTCTCCGACTGACTGAGAGCCCGCACGCTCGTTTCATGGGTTAGCTTAGGCATACGGAGTTCATTCCATGTCTAAGTCGTCGAACCAAGGGTTGTGGCAGCAGGACCGGTAATGGGATCGACTCTTTTTGACTGAGTGCTTGCACGCTCGTTTCATGGGTTGACTTAGGCATACGGAGTTCATCCCCAGTCTAAGTATACAGAGTTCATTCCTAGTCTAATATCGAACCAGATCGAGGGTTGCGATAGCAGGATCGATAGCATGCAGGGGGGATCGGGTCGGTCCCCGGCTTGTGCATTCTACCTCTCCGATCGGTTGAGCACCCGCATGCTCGTTTCGTGGATTGACTTAGGCATACGAAGTTCATTCCATGTCTAAGCATACAGAGTTCATTCCCACTCTAAGATCAGACTGGACCGAGGGTTGCGGTAGTAGGACCAGCAGTAGGATCGACAGCACATAGGGGCAGATCGGGTCGATCTTCGGCTTACGCATTCTGCCTCTCTGATTGGCTGAGCGACCGCACGCTCATTTTGTTGGTTGGCTTAGGCATATGGAGTTCATTCCATGTCTAAGATTGGACTAGACTAAGGGTTGCGGCAGCAGGATCGACAGCACGCAGGGGGGTCAGGGCCGATCCCCGGCTTGCGCATTCTGTCTCTCCGGCCGACTGAGTGGCCGCACGCCCGTTTCGTGGGTTGGCTTAGGCATAGGGAGTTCATTCCATGTCTACGCCCTAGCCGAACCGAGGGTATCGTCGGAGAGCCAAACCGGAGGCATTGGGGGTTGCGATGATTAGGGGGCCAAGGAGGTGTGTGCACATGTTGTGCGATGGGTGCTGGTACTTGGCCCTTATATTGGCCCCCTATCCCTCATCAAACCTCGAGAACTCACACCCCCTTAAAGAGCATTTGAGATTTTATAGGTTTGCTGCCAGTAGCCATTAAAGTGTCTAAAATGGGGACATTTTTTTGAAACAGTCACAAAATCTTCTCCACTTTGAGTTTTTAGCTGAATTTTTTTGTGCTTGCCAACAAAAATACAAGGATCAGCTCTAGCAACTTTGGGGACAAAACTTTTTCTAAAAAAGTTTTCAAAAAATCCCGAACCGCAAAAAGTTTCAAAAATCGTGAAAAATAGAAAATGTTTCGTCTTGCAACAAAACTTCACATGAAGGCTTAAGGGACCATTGTATGAATTTACAAGCCATAAAAATGGCATTGGTACGGCAAAAATATGAAGATGTGCTTGAACCCACCTACCACCCGTTCGATCCTCGGCTTGCGCATCCTGCCTCTCTGGTCGGCTGAGCACCCTTACGGTCGTTTCGTGGGTTGACGTAGGCATACGAAGTTCATCCCTAGTCTAAGCATACGGAGTTTATTCCTAGTCTAAGATCGGATCGGACCGAGGGTTGCTGCAGCCGGATCGGTAGCACGTAAGGGGATCGGGTCAATCCCCGGCGTGCGCATTCTGCCTCTTCGACCGACCTCTCTGGCCGGCTAAGCGCCTGCATGCTCGTTTCATGGGTTGACTTAGGCATACGGAGTTCATCCCCAATCTAAGCATGCGGAGTTCATTCCCAGTCTAAGATCAAATCGGACAGAGGGTTGCAACAGCAGGATCGACAGCACACAGGAGGGATCGGACCGATCCCCGAGGGCTGAGCGCTCGCACGCTCGTTTTGTGGGTTGACTTAGGCATATGGAGTTCATCCCTTGTCTAAGCATACGGAGTTCATTCCCAATCTAAGATCGGACCAAACCGAGGGTTGCGGTAGCAGGATTGACAGCATGTAAGGGGGACCGGGCTGATCCCCGGCTTGCACATTCTGCATCTCCTGCCGGTTGGGCACCCGCTCACCCATTTCGTGGGTTCGCCTAGGCATAGGGAGTTCATTCCATGTCCAAGCCACAGTCGGACAGAGGGTTGTGGTAGCGGACCGGTAGCACTCAGAGAGGGACTGGGTTGATCCTCGACTTGCGCATTATGCCTCTCCGACTTAGTGCCCATGCTGTCATTTCGTGGGTTGACTTATGCATACGGAGTTCATTCCAAGTCTAAGGTCATACCAGATCAAGGGTTGCAGTAGCAGGATCGATAACACGCATGGGGGACCAAGTCGATCCCCGTCTTGCGTATTCTGCCTCTCCGACCGGCTGAGCGCCCGCACTCTCATTTCGTGGGTTAACTTAGGCATATGGAGTTCATTCCTAGTCTAAGATTTTGAGCCACGATGCACATGCTGGGCTCGAGCATGTGCTGGTGTCGCATTTTTTTTGCCTGGGGCACCATCGTCGGAGCATCACCGGAGAGCCTAACTGACGACAGTGGGGTTCCAGCAATTGGGGGCCAGGGGTGTGCGCACATGATGGGTGATGGGTGCTGGTACTTGGCCCTTATATTGGCCCCCTATCCCTCACCAAACCTCTAGAACTCACACCCCCTTAAAGAGCATTTGAGATTTTATAGGTTTGTTGCTAGTAGCCATTAAAGTGTCTGAAATGCGGACACTTTTTTGAAACGGTCACAAAATATTCTCCACTTCGAGTTTTTAGCTGAATTTTTTTGTGCTTGCCAAAAAAAAATACAAGGATCACCTCTACCAAATTTGGGGACAAAACTCTTTCTAAAAAAATTTTCAAAAAATCCCGAATCGTAAAAAGTTTCAAAAATCATGAAAAATAGAAAACAGGTCGTCTTGCCACGAAACTTCACATGAACGCTTAGGGGAGCATTGTATGAATTTACAAGCCATAAAAATGGCCTTGGCACGGCAGAAATATGAAGATGTGCTTGAACCCACCTACCACCCGTTCGATCCCCGGCTTACGCATCTTGCTCTGGTCGGCTGAGCGCCCGCACGCTCGTTTCATGGGTTGACTTAGGCATACGAAGTTCATCCCCAGTCTAAGCATACGGAGTTCATTCCCAATCTAAGATCAGACCAGACCGAGGGTTGTAGTAGCAGGATCAGCAGCACGTAAGGAGGACCGAACCGATCCCCGACTTGCACATTTTGCCTCTCCGGCCGGCTGAGTGCCCGTACGCCCATTTCGTGGGTTGGCTTAGGCATAGGGAGACTCCATGTCTAAGCCTCAGTCGGACTGAGGGCTGTGGTAGCGGGACCGACAGCACGCAGAAGAGGACCGGGTCGATCCCCGACTTGCGCATTCTGTCTCTCCGACAGCACCCGCACGCTCGTTTCGTAAGTTAACTTAGGCATGTGGAGTTCATTCCTAGTCTAAGATCGGATCGGACCGAGGGTTTCGATAGCAGGATCGATAGCACGTAGAGAGGGACTGGGTCGGTCCCCAGCTTACGCATTCTGCCTCTCCGATCGACTGAACGCCTGCACGCTTGTTTCGTGGGTTGGCTTAGGCATACAGAGTTCATTCCATGTCTAAGCATACGAAGTTCATTCCCATTCTAAGATCAAACTAGATCGAGGGTTGCGGCAGCAGGACCAACAGTAGGATCGGCAGCATGAAGGGGGGGGACTGGACTGTTCCTCGGCTTGTACATTCTGCCTCTTCGACCGGTTGAGCACCTGCACGCTTGTTTCGTGGGTTGGCTTAGGCATACGGAGTTCATTCCATGTCTAAGCCCCAGCCGGACTGAGGGTTGTGGCAGCAAGACCAGCAGCGGGATTGGCAGCACTCAGAGGGGGATCGGGTTGATCCTCGGCTTACGCATTATGCCTCTTCGACCGGCCTCTCCGGCTGGCTGAGCGTCCGCACGCTCGTTTCGTGTGTTAACTTAGGGATACGGAGTTCATCCGTAGTCTAAGCATACGGAGTTCATTCCCAGTCTAAAATTGGATCAGACCGAGGGATGCGGCAGTAGGATCAATGGCACGCAAGGGGGACCGGGTCGATCCCCGGCTTGCGCATTCTGCCTTTCCGGCTGGCTGAGCACCCGTACGTCTGTTTCATGGGTTTGCTTAGGCATAGGGAGTTCATTCGATGTCTAAGCCCCAGCCGGATCGAGGGTTGTGGTAGTGGGACCGGCAGCACGTAGAGAGGGACCGGGCCAATCCTCAGCTTCCGCATATGCCTCTTCGATCGACTCAGTGCCCGCATGCTAGTTTCGTGGGTTAACTTATGCATACAAAGTTCATTGCCAGTCTAAGATCAGACCAGACTGAGGGTTACGATAGTAGGATCGACAGCACACATGGGGGGATCGGGCTGATCCCTGGCTTCCGCATTCTGCCTCTCCGGCCGGCTGAGTGCCCGCACGCTCGTTTCGTGGGTTGGCTTCGGCATACGGAGTTCATTCAATGTCTAAGCATACGGAGTTCATTCCCAGTCTAAGATTTTGAGCCACGGTGCACATGCTTGGCTCAAGCATGTGCTGGTGCCTCATTTTTTTTTACCGGGGCACCATCGTTGGAGCATCGTCGGAGAGCCTAGCTGGCGGCATTGGGGGTTCCGACGATTAGGGAGACCGGGCGGGTGTGCTTACATGATGTGCGATGGGTGCTGGTACTTGGCCCTTATATTGGCTCCCTATCCCTTATCAAACGTCGAGAACTCGCACCCCCTTAAAGAGCATTTGAGATTTTATAGGTTTGCTGCCAGTAGCCAATAAAGTGTCTGAAATGGGGACACTTTTTTCAAACGATCACAAAATCTTCTCCACTTCAAGTTTTTACCTGAATTTTTTTGTGCATGCCAAAAAAAGTACAAGGATCACCTCTACCAAATTTGGGGATAAAACTCATTCTAAACAAATTTTAAAAAATCTCGAACCGCAAAAAGTTTTGAAAATCGTGAAAAATAAAAAACGAGTCATCTTGCTACGAAACTTCACATGAAGGCTTAGGGGATCATTGTATGAATTTACAAGCCATAAAAATGGCATTGGCATGGCAGAAATATGAAGATGTGCTTGAACCCACCTACCACCCGTTCGATCCCCGGCTTGCGCATGCTGCCTCTCTGGTTGGCTGAGCATCCGCAAGCTCATTTCCTGGGTTGACTTAGGCATACGGAGTTCATCCCCAGTCTAAGCATACAGAGTTCATTCCCAGTCTAAGATCTAACTGGACTAAGGGCTGAAGCAGCAGGATCAGCAGCACGCAACGGGGACCATGTCGATCCCCGGCTTGCGCATTCTGCCTCTCCAGCTTGTTGAGCGCCCGCACGCCCGTTTTGTGGGTTGGCTTAGGCATAGGGAGTTCATTCCCAGTCTAAGATCAGACCGGACCAAGGGTTGTGGTAGCAAGATCGTTAGCATAAAAGGGGGACCAGGCCGATCCCTGGCTTGTGCATTCTGCCTCTCCGGCCGGTTGAGCGCCCGCACGCTCATTTTGTGGGTTGGCTTAGACATACGAAGTTCATTCCATGTCTAAGCATACGGAGTTCATTCCCATTCTAAGACCAGATCGGACCAAGGGTTGCGGCTATTGGACTAGCAGCAGGATCGTCAGCATGCAGGGGGACTTGGTCGATCCCCGGCTTGCGCATTCTGCCTCTCCGGTCGACCTCTCCGACCAACTGAGCGCCGCACGCTCGTTTCATGGGTTGACTTAGGCATACGGAATTCATCCCTAGTCTAAGCATACAGAGTTCATTCCCAGTCTAAGATTGGATGAGACCTTGGGTTGCGACAGCAGGATCAGCAGCACGCAGAGGGGATCGAGCCAATCCTTGGCTTGCGCATTCTACCTCTTCGATCGACTGAGTGCCCGCACACCCGTTTTGTGGGTTGGCTTAGGCATATTCATTCCATGTCTAGGCCCCAGTCAGACTGAGGTTGTGGTAGTGGGACCGACAGCATACAGAGGAGGATCGGGCTGATCCCCGACTTGCGCATTCTGTCTCTTCGTCTAGCTGAGTGCCTGCACGCTCGTTTCATGGGTTGGCTTAGGCATACGGAGTTCATTCCATGTCTAAGCATACAGAGTTCATTCCCAATCTAAGAGTTTGAGCGACGGTGCACATGCTAGGGTCAGGCAAGTGCTGGTGTCGCATTTTTTTCACTCGGGGCACCATCACCATAGCATTGCCGGAACATCACCGGAGAGCCTAATCGACGGCATTGGGGGTTCCAGCGATTGGGGGGGCCGAGGGGTGTGCGCACATGATGTGCAATGGGTGCTGGTACTTGGCCCTTATATTGGCCCCCTATCCCTCACCAAACCTCGAGAACTCACACCCCCTTAAAGAGCATTTGAGATTTTATAGGTTTGCTGCCAGTAGCCATTAAAGTGTCTGAAATGGGGACACTTTTTTCAAACGGTCACAAAATCTTCTCCACTTCGAGTTTTTAGCAGAATTTTTTTGTGCATGCCAACAAAAATACAAGGATCACCTCTACCAAATTTGGGGACAAACCTCTTTCTAAAAAAATTTTCAAAAATCATGAAATATAGAAATCGTCTTGCCACGAAACTTCACATGAAGGCTTAGGGGACCATTGTATGAATTTAGAAGCCATAAAAATGACATTGGCATGGCAAAAATATGAAGATGTGCTTGAACCCACCTACCACCCGTTCGATCCCCCGCTTACGCATCCTGCCTCTCTGGTCGGCTGAGCGCCCGCACGCTCATTTCATGGGTGGACTTAGGCATACGGAGTTCATCCCCAGTCTAAGCATACAGAGTTCATCCCCAGTCTAAGATTGGACCAGACCGAGGGTTGCGGCTGCAAGATCGGCAGCACGCAGGGGGGACCAGGCCGATCCTCGGCTTGTGCATTCTGCCTCTCCGACTGACTGAGCCTCTACACGTCCGTTTCATGGGTTGGCTTAGGCATAGGGAGTTCATTCCATGTCTAAGCCCCAACCGGACTGAGGGTTGTGGCAGCGGGATCGATAGCACGCAGAGGGGGACCGGGTCGATCATCGACTTACGCATTATGCCTCTCTGGCTAGCTCAACGCCCGCACGCTCGTTTCGTGGGTTGACTTAGACATACAGAGTTCATTCCCAGTCTAAGATCGAACCGGACCGAGGGTTGCGACAGCAGGATCGACAGCACGTAGGGTGGGACTGGGCCGATCCCCGGCTTGTGCATTCTGCCTCTCCAGCCGACTGAGCGCCCACACGCTCATTTCATGGGTTGGCTTAGGCATACGGAGTTCATTCCATGTCTAAGCATACGGAGTTCATTCCCAGTCTAAGATCAGACCGGACCGAGGGTTACGGTGACAGGACCTACCACCTGTTTGATCCTCGGCTTACGCATCCTGCCTCTCTGGTTGGCTGAACGCCCGCATGCTCGTTTCGTGGGTTGACTTAGGCATACGGAGTTCATCCCCAATCTCAGCATACGGAGTTAATTCCCAGTATAAGATCAAACCGGACTGAGGGTTACGGCAGTAGGATCAGTAGCATGCATGGGGGACCGGGCCAATCCCCAGCTTGCACATTCTGCCTCTTCGACTGGCTAAGTGCCCGCACGCCCGTTTTGTGGGTTGGCTTAGGCATAGGGAGTTCATTCCATGTCTAAGCCCCAGCTAGACTGAGGGCTATGGCAGTGGGACCGACAGCATGCAGAAGGGGATCGAGCCGATCCTCGGCTTGCGTATTATGCTCTTCGGCCGGTTCAGTGCTCGCACACTCGTTTCGTAGGTTGACTTCAGCATACGAAGTTCATTCCCAGTCTAAGATCAGATCGGACAGAGGGTTGCTGTAGTAGGATCGGTAGCACGCAGGGGGGACCGGGCTGATCCCCGGCTTGCGCATTCTCATCTCAGGTCGACTGAATGCCCGCACATCCGTTTCATGGGTTAGCTTAGGCATAGGGAGTTCATTCCATGTCTAAGCCCCAACCGGACCGAGGGTTGTGGCAGTGGGACCGACAGCACTTAGAGGGGACCGGGTCGATCCCTGACTTGCGCATTATGCCTCTCCGATCGGCTCAGTGCCCTTACGCTTGTTTCGTGGGTTGACTTAGTCATATGGAGTTCACTCCCAGTCTAAGATCGAATCAGATCGAGGGTTGTGGTAGCAGGATCGATAGCACACAGGGAGGGATCGGGCCAATCCTCGGGTTGCGCATTCTACCTCTTCGATCGACTGAGCGCCCACACACTCGTTTCGTGGGTTGGCTTAGCCATACGGAGTTCATTCCATGTCTAAGCATACGGAGTTCATTCTCAGTCTAAGATCGGATCGAATCGAGGGTTGCGGTAGCAGGACCAGCAGCAGGATCGGCAGCACACAGGGGGACCGGGCCGATCCCCGACTTGCACATTCTGCTTCTCTAGCCGGCTGAATGCCCGCACGCCTATTTCATGGGTTGGCTTAGGCATAGGGAGTTCATTCCATGTCTAAGCCCCAGCTGGATCGAGGGTTGTGGCAGCGAGACTGACAGCACACAGAGGGTGACCGGGCTGATCCCTGACTTGCGCATTTTACCTTTTCGATCGGCTCACGCCCGCCCGCTCGTTTTGTGGGTTGACTTAGTCATACGGAGTTCATTCCCAGTCTAAGATCAGATCGGATCGAGGGTTGCGACAACAGGATCGACAGCACGCAGGGGGGACTGGGTCGATCCTCGGCTTGCGCATTCTGCCTCATCGGCCGGTTGAGCGCCCGTACGCTCATTTCGTGGGTTGGCTTAGGCATACAGAGTTCATTCCTTGTCTAAGCATACGGAGTTCATTCCAGTCTAAGATCGGATCGGATCGAGTGTTGTGACAGCAGGATCGGTAGCACGCAGGGGGACCGAATCGATCCCTGGCTTGCGCATTCTGCCTCTCCGGCTGGCTGAGTGCCCGTAAGCTCATTTCGTGGGTTGGCTTAGGCATACAGAGTTCATTCCATGTCTAAGCCCCAGCCGAACCGAGGGTTACGACAACAGGACCGGCAGTGGGATTGACAGCACGCAGAGGGGGACCAGGCTGATCCCCGCTTACGTATTATGCCTCTCGGGTCGGCTGAGCGCCCGCATGCTCGTTTCATGGTTTGACTGAGGCATACGGAGTTCATCCCCAGTCTAAGCATACGGAGTTCATTCCCAGTCTAAGATCAGACGGACAGAGGGTTTTTTTAGTAGGATCGACAGCACGCAGGGGGGACCGGGCTGATCCCCGACTTGTGCATTCTGCCTCTCCAGCCGGTTGAGCGCCCGCACGCCCATTTTGTGGGTTGGCTTACTCATAGGGAGTTAATTCCATGTGTAAGCCGTAGTTAGACCGAGGGTTGTGGTAGTGGGACCGGTAGCACACAGAGGGGGATCGGGCCAATCCCTTGCCAGCGCATTATGCCTCTTCAGCCGGCTCAGCGCCCGCACGCTCATTTCATGGGTTGACTTATGCATACGAAGTTCATTCCCAGTCTAAGATCGGACCGGACCAATGGTTGCAGCAGTAGGATCGACAGCATACAGGGGGGACTGGATCGATCCTCGGCTTACGCATTCTGCCTCTCCGACCGGCTGAGCGCCTGCACGCTCGTTTCGTGGGTTGGCTTAGGCATACGGAGTTCATTCCATGTCTAAGCATACGAAGTTCATTCACAGTCTAAGATTTTGAGCCATGGTGCACATCCTGGGCTCGGGCATGTGTTGGTGCCGCATTTTTTTTGCACGGGGCACCACCGTCGGAGCATCACCGGAGAGCCTAATTGGCGGCATTGGGGGTTTCGACGATTGGGGGGGCCGGGGTGGTGTGCGCACATGATGTGCGATGGGTTCTGATACTTGGCCCTTATATTGGCCCCCTATCCTTCATCAAACCTCTAGAACTCACACCCCCTTAAAGAGCATTTGAGATTTTATAGGTTTGCTGCCAGTAGCCATTAAAGTGTCTGAAATAGGGACACTTTTTTGAAACG
Source organism: Durio zibethinus (assembly GCF_002303985.1). The sequence continues at coordinate 32,054,270 of NW_019167826.1, read as the reverse complement.
GTCACAAAATCTTCTCCACTTCGAGTTTTTAGCTGAATTTTTTTGTGCATGCAAAAAAAAATACAAGGATCACCTCTACTAAATTTGGGGACAAAAATCTTTCTAGAAAAATTTTAAAAAATCCCAAACCGCAAAAAGGTTTGAAAATCGTGAAAAATAGAAAACGGGTCGTCTTGCCACGAAACCTCACATGAAGGCTTAGGGACCATTGTATGAATTTACAAGCCATAAAAATGGCATTGGCACAGCAGAAATATGAAGATGTGCTTGAACCCACCTACCACCCGTTCGATCCAGGCTTGCACATCCTGCCTCTCCGGTCGGCTGAGCGCCCGCACGCTCATTTCGTGGGTTGACTTAGGCATACGGAGTTCATCCCTAGTCTAAGCATACGGAGTTCATTCCCAGTCTAAGATCAGATCGGACCGAGGGTTGCAGCAGCAGGATCGGCAGCATACAGGGGGACCGGGCCGATCCTCGGCTTACGCATTCTATCTCTCCGGTCGGCTGAGCGCCCGTTTCGTGAGTTGGCTTAGGCATAGGGAGTTCGTTCCATGTCTAAGCCCCAGTCAGACCGAGGGTTGTGGCAGTGGGACCGGTAGCACGCAGAGGGGGACTGGGCCTGTCCACGGTGTCACGGACTAAGCTTTCTCTCAGCAAGCAATAGATCGTGCAGCACTTGAATAGACGCTCCTAACAAGTCAGCCTTCAATAGATCGATATCTGAACAAATAACCATAAGCCATGGTTAGTCCCAAGCATTCACAATAAGACACAATATATTGAGATCGATCTCAAGCACACACACAGAAGTATATCGCATCGGAGAAAAGAAAAAACATCGAGGCAACAATCGAACTTTAATCAGGTGAGTTTATTTAGTCATGAATCATACATCAGGACCTCCTCACCGTCACCAGGCCAGGGAGACAGCCCTTGGTGGGTGGCTAGGCTCGCATAGAAACCGTGAGACAGCCAACAACTACGCTGTCGCTCACCCCTAAAAGCCTTAGGATTTTAGAGCTATACTACATAACATTACATGTTTGAAATGGGGACACTTTCGCTAGCAGTACAAGGGATCTACCTGGCCCTGGCCTTATACATGGGTGGCTAAGGCAACTAAGTCCCGGTTATGGCCCTATACAAGGTTGGCTCATGACATCCTCCCCCACCTATTCTATCGACGTCCTCATCGACTTGCTGGCTTGAAATTCTTTGATCTTTCTTTGAAATCTCTGGAGGTCATGTTCTCTCTCCCAGCTGGTTTCTTCTAGTCCTAATCCCTCCCACTTCACTAAGTACTCCCGAACTAGTCTTCGAGATATCTTGGTTTCCCTGTCAGCTAAGATCTCTTCGACTCAACGCTCTGAGGGTGGCTTCATGGTGATGGCAGCTCTGGTTGGCTCCCTTTGGCTAGCATCTGTAGAATCTGCATGGAAAGGTTTCAGGTTGCTCACATGAAATACTGGGTGCACCTTCATCCACTTTGGTGGGTTGATTTTGTAAGAAGCATTCCCCACCTTGGAAAAGACCCTTACTAGACCTTCATATTTGTGCTCCAGTCTACGATCTCTCTTTCTCAGAACCTGGTTTATTCAGGAACTAGTCGAATAAGAACCAAATCACCAACTTGAAATTGCTGAGCCCTACGACCCTTGTCTGCCCATTTCTTCATCTGCTTTGATGCTTTCTCTAGGTAGGCTTGTGCAATCTCTGTGTTTTGTTTCCATTCCTTGCTGAGATTAAAGCTCCGGATTCTTTCCTCCATATTGTTCCAAGGAAGTGTGGGGTAGCCTTGGTAATTGTCTGGTGACCACCTCAAATGGGCTCTTATTGGTGGAAAGAGCTTTTGTTGGAATTAAAGCAGAGTTGAGCCATGTCTAATAATGAAGGCCAGTCTTTTTGATTGGCCTGAAACAAAGTGCCTCAAGTATTCCTCTAATAATCCGTTGAACCATTTCGTTTGACCATCGGTTTAAGGGTGATAGCTTGAGGAGATGTTGAGTTGGGACCCCAATATCCTAAAAGTTCTCTCCAAAAAAGACCCCGTGAATCTGGATCTCGATCGCTGACAATGTTTTGAGGGAGGCCCAGTATTTGACCACATGTTTGAACAATAGTCGAGCTGTGTCTTCCGCTGTGCAATACTTGTGAGCAGGAATGAATGTGGTATACTTAGAGAACCGATCAATCACCACCAAAATAGCTCCAAGGTCACCAACCTTGGGTAAGCTCGAAATTAAATTGAGGGAGATGCTTTCCCACAATTTGGCGGGTACTGGTAGTGGTTCAAGCATGCCTGCAGGTTTCCTTCTTTCAACCTTGTCTTGTTGGCAAATGAGGGAAGTCTTCGTATAGTCCATCACATCTTGTTGCATGTGAGGCTAATAGTATCCCTGTTTCAATAATGCCAAAGTGCGTCGCTAGCCCGAGTGTCCCGCCCATGGTGTGTCATGACATTCCCTCATCAGCATCTGTCTCAGACCTTCTACTCTTGGCACAAACACTCGAGGCCCCTTGGTCATAAGATCCCATTTTCTTGCCAGAAGTACTTGGACTTCCCTTCTTCCACTAGCTTCAGGATGGCACAAGCTTGCGGGTCCTTCCCTAAGTGATCTCTAATCAATTGTGAATGTCTGTAGTGGCTCTGCTAGTCGTCATTGGGGCAATTCTTCTAAAGGCTGCTAAATCTG
>NW_019167826.1:32025181-32050574 GCF_002303985.1 Durio zibethinus | reverse complement strand
CGACTCTCCGGCCGGCTGAGCACCCGTACGCTCATTTCGTGGTTGGCTTAGGCATACGGAGTTCATTCTATGTCTAAGCATACGGAGTTCATTCCCAGTCTAAGAGTTTTAGCCACAGTGCACATGCTGGGCTCGGGCATGTGCTGGTCCCGCACTTTTTTGCCGGGGTACCATGTCGGAGCATCATCAGAGAGCCTGTCGACGGCATTGGGGTTCCAGCGATTGGGGGGGTCGGGGTGTGCGCACATGATGTGCGATGGTGCTGGTACTTGGCCCTTATATTGGCCCCCTATCCCTCATCAAACCTCGAGAACTCACACCCCCTTAAAGAGCATTTGAGATTTTATAGGTTTGCTGCCAGTAGCCATTAAAGCGTCTGAAATGGGGACACTTTTTTCAATACGCGGTCAGAAAATCTTCTCCCACTTCGGATTTTGAGTAAATTTTTTTATCCATGCCAACAAAAATACAAGGATCACCTCTACCAAATTTGGGGACAAAACTCTTTCTAAAAGAAATTTTTAAAAATCGCCAACTGAAAAAATAGAAAACGGGTCGGCTTGCTCCATGAAACCTTCACTGAACGTCGTATGGAGGGACCATTGGTATGGAATTTAAAAGCCATAAAAATGCCATTGGCCACAGTAGAAATAGGGAAGATTGCTTGAACCCACCTACCACCCGTTCGATCCCCTGGCTTGCGTATCCTGCCTCTATGGTCGAACTGAACGTCCGCACGCTCGTTCATGGGGTTGACTTAGGCATATGGAGTTCATCCCCAGTCTAAGCATATGGAGTTCATTCCCATTCTAAATTGGACCGGACCGAGGGTTTATGGCAGCAGGGATCAGGCAGCACGTAGGGGGACCAGGTCGATCCCCAGCTTGCGCATTCTGCCTCTCCGACCGGTTGAGCACCCGCACACCCGTTTCATGGGTTGGCTTAGGCATAGGGAGTTCATTCCATGTCTAAGCCCCAGCCGGACCGAGGGTTGTGGCAGCGAGACCGGCAGCACACAAAGGGGGATCGGGTCGATCCCCAGCTTGCGCATTATGCCTCTCCGATCGACTCAGTGCCCGCATGCTTTATTTTCATGGTGTTGACTTATGCATACAGAGTTCATTCCCAGTCTAGGATCGGACAAGACTGAGGGTTGCGACAGTACGATCGACGGCATGTAGGGGGGACCGGGCTGGTCCTTGACTTGTGCATTCTGTCTCTGCGGCAAGTTGACCGCCCGTAGGCTCATTTCGTGGGTTGGCTTAGGTATACAGAGTTCATTCCATGTCTAAGCATACTGAGTTCAGTCCCAGTCTAAGATCGACCAGATCGAGGGTTGCGATAGCACGTAGGGGGCACCGGGCCAATCCTCGGCTTGTGCATTCTGCCTCTCCGACGGCTGAGTGCCCGCACACCCATTTCGTGGGTTGGCTAGCATAGGGAGTTCATTCCATGTCTAAGCCCCAACCGGATCGAGGCTTGTGGTAGCGAGACGGCAGCACGCAGAGGGGACGGGCCAATCCCGGCTTGCGCATTATGGCTCTCCGGTCGACTCAGTGCCCGAGCACTTATTTCGTGGGTGACTTAGGCATACGAAGTTCATTCCCAGTCTAAGATTGGACTGGACCGAGGGTTGCGACAGTAGGATCGACAGCATGTAGGGGGACGGCCGTCCCTAGGTTACGCATTCTGTCTTTCCGACCTGTTGAGCGCCAGCACACTCATTCCATGGGTTGGATTAGGCATGCAGAGTTCATTACATGTCTTAGCATGCGAAGTTTTGCTCGAGGCACCATCGCTGGATCATCGTCGGAGCATCGTCGGAGAGCCTAACCGGTGGCATTGGGGGTTCGACGATTGGGGGGGGCCGGGGGGTGTGCACACATGATGTGCGATGGGTGCTGGTACTTGGCCCTTATATTGGCCCCCTATCCCTCATCAAACCTCAAGAATTCACACCCCTTAAGGAGCATCTGAGATTTTATAGGTTTGCTGCCAGTAGCCATTAAATTGTCTGAATGGGGATAATTTTTTCAAACGGTCACAAAATCTTCTCAACTTTGAGTTTTTAGCTGAATTTTTTTGTACATGCCAACAAAAATACAAGGATCACCTCTACCAAATTTGGGGACAAAATCTTTCTAAAAACATTTTTAAAAATCTGAAATTGTAAAAAGTTTCAAAAATCATGAAAAATAGAAAACGGGTCGTCTCGCCACGAAACTTCACATGAAGGCGTAGGGGATCATTGTATGAATTTACAAGCCAGAAAAATGGCATTGGCATGCCAGAAATATGAAGATGTGCTTGAACCCACTTACCACCCGTTCGATCCCCGGCTTGCGCATCCTACCTCGTTGGTCAGCTGAGCGTCCGTACGCTCGTTTTACGGGTTGACTTAGGCATGCGGAGTTCATCCCCAGTCTAAGCATACAGAGTTCATTCCCAGTATAAGATTGGACCGGATCGAGGGTTACGGTAGCAGGATTGACAGCACACAGAGGGGATCGGGCCGATCCCCGGCATGCGCATTTCGCCTTTCCGACCGGCTGAGCGCCCGCACGTCCATTTCATGGGTTGGCTTAGGCATAGGGAGTTCATTCCATATCTAAACCCCAGTCGGATCAAGGGTTCTAGTAGTGAGACTGACAGTACACAGAGAGGGATCGACCCGATTGCCAGCTTGCGCATTCTGCCTCTCCGGTCGGCTAAGCGCCCGTACGCTCGTTTCGTGGGTTGCCTTAGGCATACGGAGTTCATTCCATGTCTAAGCATACGAAGTTCATTCCCAGTCTAAGAGTTTGAGCCATGGTGCACATACTGGGCTCGGGCATGTGCTGGTGCTACAATTTTTTCACCTATGGCACCATCGTCGGAGCATCGCCAGAGCATCACCGGAGAGCCAAACGGGTGGCATTGGGGGTTTTGGTGATTGGGGGGCCGAGGGGGTGTGCGCACATAATGTGCAATGGGTGCTAGTACTTGGCCCTTATATTGGTCCCTTATCCCTCATCAAACCTCGAGAACTCACACCCCCTTAAAGAGCATTTGAGATTTTATAGGTTTGGTGCCAGTAGCCATTAAAGTGTCTGAAATGGGGGCACTTTTTTCAAACGGTCACAAAATCTTCTCCACTTTGAGTTTTTAGCTGAATATTTTTGTTCATGCCAACAAAAATACAAGGATCACCTCTACTAAATTTGGGGACAAAACTCTTTCTAAAAACATTTTAAAAAATCCCAAACCGTAAAAAGTTTCAAAAATCGTGAAAAATAAAAAATGGGTCGTCTCGCCAGGAAACTTCACATGAAGGCATAGGCAACCATTGTATGAATTTACAAGTGATAAAAATGGCATTGAGCCATGGCAGAAATATAAACGTGTGCTTGAACCCACGTACCACCGTTCGGATCCTCGACTTGCGCATCCTGCCCTCTCCTGGCCTCGGACCTGAAGCGTCCGTTACTCTCGTTTCACGGGTTGACTTAGGATTACGGAGGTTCCATCCCTAGTCTAAATACAAGTTCATTCCAGTCTAAGATTAGCTGGACGAGTGGTTTGCACTGGTGCAGGATCGCCAGCACCAAGCAGGAGGTACCGAGCAGATCCCCACATGATTCTGTTCTCTCCAGCGGCTGAGCGCCTGCACGTCGTTTCGGGTTGGCTTAGGATTAGGAGAGTTCATTCCAATGTGTAAGCCCCAGCCGCGATTCGCAGGTTTGTGGCAGCGAGCTGCAATATGCACGATTGGGGACCGACCGGATCCGGCTTGCGCATTCTAACGTCTCGACCGGCTGAGGCGCTCGTTCACTCGGTTTCGGGGTGGGCTTAGGCATACGGAGTTCATTCCATGTCTAAGCATACGGAGTTCATTCCCAGTCTAAGAGTTTGAGCCACGGTGCACATGCTGGGCTCGGGCATGTGCTGGTGCTGCATTTCTTTCACCCGGGGTGCCATCATCGGAGCATCGCCAGAGCATCGTCGGAGAGCCTAACCGGTGGCATTGGGGGTTCCGACGATTAGGGGGCCGAGGGGGTGTGCGCACATGATGTGCGATGGGTGCTAGTACTTGGCCCTTATATTGGCCCCTTATTCCTCATCAAACCTCGAGAACTCACACCCCCTTAAAGAGCATTTCAGATTTTATAGGTTTGCTGCCAGTATCCATTAAAGTGTCTGAAATCGGGATACTTTTTTCAAACGGTCACAAAATCTTCTCCGCTTTGAGTTTTTAGCTGAATGTTTTTGTGCATGCCAACAAAAATACAAGGATCACCTCTACCAAATTTGGGGACAAAACTCTTTCTAAAAACATTTTAAAAAATCCCAAACCGTAAAAAGTTTTGAAAATCATGAAAAATAGAAAACGGATCGTCTCACCACGAAACTTCACATGAAGGCGTAGGGGACCATTGTATGAATTTACAAGCCATAAAAATGGCAATGCATGGTAGAAATATGAAGATGTGCTTGAACCCACTTACCACCCGTTCGATCCCCAACTTTCGCATCATGCCTCTCTAGTCGGCTGAGCGTCCGCACGCTCATTTCGCGGGTTGACTTGGGCATACGGAGTTCATCCCTAGTCTAAGCATACGGAGTTCATTCCCAGTCTAAGATCAGACTGGACAGAGGGTTGCGACAACAAGATTGATAGCACGCAAGGGGGACCGGGCCGATCCCCGGCTTGCACATTTGCCTCTCCGGCCAGCTGAGCACCCGCATGCCCATTTCGTGGGTTGGCTTAGGCATAGGGAATTCATTCCATGGCTAAGCCCCACCGGATCCAACGTTGTGGCAGTGGACCGGCAGTACGCAGAGGGGATCTTGCCGGCTGAGCGCCCGCATGTTCATTTCGTGGGTTGGCTTAGGCATATGGAGTTCATTCCCAGTCTAAGAGTTTGAGCCACGGTGCACACACTGGGCTCGTGCATGTGCTGGTGCTGCATTTTTTTCACCTAGGGCACCATCGTTGGAGCATCACCGGAGAGCCTAATCGACGGCATTGGGGGTTTCGGTGATTGGGGGGGCCGAGGGGGTGTGCGCACATGATGTGCAATGGGTGCTGGTACTTGGCCCTTATATTGGCCCCTTATCCCTCATCAAACCTCGAGAACTCACACCCCCTTAAAGAGCATTTGAGATTTTATAGGTTTGCTGCCAGTAGCCATTAAAGCGTTTGAAATGGGGTCATTTTTTTCAAACGGTCACAAAATCTTCTCCACTTTGAGTTTTTTGCTGAATTTTTTTGTGCATGCCAACAAAAATACAAGGATCACCTCTACCAAATTTGGGGACAAAACTCTTTCTAAAAATATTTGAAAAAATCCCAAACCGAAAAAAGTTTCAAAAATCGTGAAAAATAGTAAACGGGTTGTCTTGCCACGAAACTTCACATGAAGGCGTAGTGGACCATTGTATGAATTTACAAGCCATAAAAATGGCATTGGCATCATAGAAATATGAAGATGTGCTTGAACCCACCTACCACCTGTTCGATCCCCGGCTTGTGCATCCTGCCTCTCTGGTCAGCTAAGTGTCCATACACTCGTTTCGTGGGTTGACTTAGGCATACGGAGTTCATCCCCAGTCTAAGCATACGGAGTTCATTCCCAGTCTAAGATCAGACCAGACTGAGGGTTGCAGTAGCAGGATCAACAACATGTAGGAGGGACCGAACTGGTCCCCGACTTGCGTATTCTGCCTCTCCAGTCGGCTGAGCGCCCGTATGTTCGTTTCATGGGTTGGCTTAGGCATACAGAGTTCATTCCATGTATAAGAATACATAGTTCATTCCAATTCTAAGATCGAACAAGACCAAGGGTTACGATCGCAGGACGGCTAGAATGACCAGCAACAGGATCAGCAGCACGCAGGTGGGACCGAGCCGATCCCCGACGTGCGCATTCTGCCTCTCCGACCGGCTGAGCGCCCGCACGCTTGTTTCGTGGGTTGGCTTAGGCATATGGAGTTCATTCCATGTATAAGCCCCAATCGGACTGAGGGTTATCGCAGCAGGACCGGCAACAGGATCGACAGCACGCAGAGGGGGACCAAGTTGATCCCCGACTTGCGCATTATGCCTTTACGGCCGGTTGAGTGCCTGTACGCTTGTTTCATGGGTTAACTTAGCCATACGGAGTTCATCCCCAGTCTAAGCATATGGAGTTCATTCCCAGTCTAAGATCGAACTGGATCGAGGGATGCGATAGCAGGATCGATAGCACGTAGGGGGGACCGGGCTGATCCTCGTCTTGTGCATTCTGCCTCTTCGACCCACTGAGCACCCGCACGCCCATTTCGTGAGTTGGCTTAGGCATAGGGAGTTCATTCCATGGCTAAGCCCCAATCGGACTGAGGGTTGTGGCAGCGGGATCGGTAGCACACAAAGGGGGATCGGGCTGATCCCCGGCTTATGCATTATGCCTCTCCGACCAGCTCAGTGCCCGAATGCTCGTTTCGTGGGTTGGCTTAGGCATATAGAGTTCATTCCATGTCTAAGCATACGGAGTTAATTCCCTATCTAAGATCGGACCGGACTGAGGGTTGCGACAGCAGGACCAGCAACAGGATCGGTAGCATACAGGGGGGGACCGGGTCGATCCCCGGCTTACGCATTCTACCTTTTCGATCAACCTTTTCGGTCGGCTGACCACCCGCACACTTGTTTCGTGGGTTGACTTAGGCATACAGAGTTCATCCCCAGTCTAAGCATACGGAGTTCATTCCCAGTCTAAGATCTAACTGGACCGAGGGTTGCGACAGCAAGATCGGTAGCACACAGGGGTGCTCGGGCCGATCCCCGACTTGCACATTCTGCCTCTTCGGCCAGGTGAGCGCCCGCACGCCCTTTTCGTGGGTTGGCTTAGGCATAGGTAGTTCATTCCATGTCTAAGCCCCAGCCAAACCGATGGTTGCGGCAGCGGGACCGACAGCAAGCAAATGGAGACCAGGTCAATCCCCGGCTTGCGCATGCTGCCACTCGGTCGGCTGAGCGCCCGCACGCTCGTTTCGTGGGTTGGCTTAGGCATACGAAGTTCATTCCATGTCTAAGCGTAAGGAGTTCATTCCTAGTCTAAGACTTTGATCCACGGTGCACATGCTGGGCTCTGGCATCTGCTGGTGCTGCATTTTTTTTGCCAGAGCATCACCGGAGAGCCTAATCGGCGGCATTGGGGGTTCCGGCGATTAGGGGGGCCGTGGGGGTGTGTGCACATGATGTGCGATGGGTGCTGGTACTTGGCCCTTATATTGGCCCCCTATCCCTCATCAAACCTCAAGAACTCACACCCCCTTAAAGAGCATTTGAGATTTTATAGGTTTGCTGCCAGTAGCCATTAAAGTGTCTGAAATGGGGACACTTTTTCCAAACGGTCACAAAATCTTCTCCACTTCGAGTTTTTAGCTAAATGTTTTTGTTCATGCCAACAAAAATACAAGGATCACCTTTACCAAATTTGGGGACAAAACTCTTTCTAAAAAAATTTTAAAAAATCCCGAACCGCAAAAAGTTTCAAAATTTGTGAAAAATAGAAAACGGGTCGTCTTGCCACGAAACTTCACATGAAGGCGTAGGGGACCATTGTATGAATTTACAAGCCATAAAAATGGCATTGACATGGCAGAAATATTTAGATTTTCTTGAACCCACCTACGACCCGTTCGATCCTTGGCTTGCGCATCCTACCTCTCTGGTCGGCTGAGCATCCGCATGCTCGTTTTGTGGGTTGACTTAGGCATACAAATTTCATCCCTAGTCTAAGCATATGGAGTTCATTCCCAATCTAACATCGGACTGGACCGAGGGTTGTGGCAGTAGGATAGGCAGCACGCAAGGGGGACCGGGCCGATCCTTGGCTTGCACATTCTGCCTCTCCGACCGGCTGAGTGCTCTCACGCCCGTTTCATGGGTTGGCTTAGGCATAGGGAGTTCATTCAATGTCTAAGCCCCAGTTGAACCGAGGGTTGTGGCAGCGGGACCGGTAGCACGCAGAGGGGGATTGGGCCAATCCCCGGCTTACGCATTATGCCTCTTCGGCTGGCTCAGCACCCACACGCTCATTTCATGGGTTGACTTAGGCATACGGAGTTCATTCCCAGTAGCAGGACCAGCAGCAGGATTGGCAGCACATAGGGGGGACCGGGTCAATCCCCTACTTGCTTATTTTGCCTCTCCGGTCGACTGGGCACCCGTATGCTTGTTTCATGGGTTGGCTTAGGCATACGGAGTTCATTCCATGTCTAAGCCCCAACCGGATCGAGGGTTGTGGTAGCAGGACCGGCAGCGAGATCGGTAGCATGCATAGGGGGATCGAGCCAATCCCCGACTTGCGCATTATGCCTCTTCGACTGGCTCAGCGTCGAAAAGCTCATTTTATGGGTTGACTTTGGCATACGGAGTTCATTCCTAGTCTAAGATCAGATTGGACCGGGGGTTGTGGTAGTAGGATTGATAGCACGCAGGGGGGACTAGGTCGGTCTCCGACTTGCATATTCTGCCTCTAAGGTCGGCTGAGCGCCCGCACGCTCGTTTCGTGGGTTGGCTTAGGCATACGAAGTTCATTCCATGTCTAGGCATACGGAGTTCATTCCCAGTCTAAGATCAGATCGGGCCGAGGGTTATGGTAGTAGGACCAGCAGTAGGATCAACAGCATGTTGTGGGGGACCGGGTCGATCCCCGACTTGCACATTCTGCCCTCCGACCGATGGACCGCCCACACGCCTGTTTCCTGGGTTGGCTTAGGCATAGGGAGTTCATTCCATGTCTAAACCCCAGCTAGACCGAGGGTTGTGGTAGTGGAACCGATAGCACGCAAAGGGGGACTAGGCTAATCCTCGGTTTACGCATTCTGCCTCTTCGATCGGCTGAGCGCCCGCACGCTCGTTTCCTGGGTTGGCTTAGGCATAGGAATTCATTCATGTCTAAGCATATAGAGTTCATTCCATGTCTAAGCATATAGAGTTCATTCCATGTCTAAAGTTTGAGCCACAGTGCACATGCTAGGCTCAGGCATGTGCTGGTGCCGTATTTTTTTCACCTGGGGCACCATCGTCGGAACATTGCCAGAGCATCACCGAGAGAGCCTAACCAACGGTATTGGGGGTTCCGACGATTGGGGGGCCGGGGGGTGTGCGCACATGATGTGCGGTGGGTTGCTGATACTTGGCCCTTATATTGGCCCCCTATCCCTCATCAAGCCTCAAGAACTCACACCCCCTTAAAGAGCATTTGAGATTTTATAAGTTTGCTGCCACTAGCCATTAAAATGTCTGAAATGGGGACACTTTTTTCAAACGATCACAAAATCTTCTCCACTTCGAGTTTTTTGCTAAATGTTTTTGTACATGCCAACAAAAATACAAGGATCACCTCTTCCAAATTTGGGGACAAAACTCTTTCTAAAAAAATTTTAAAAAATCCCAAACCGTAAAAAGTTTCAAAAATCGTGAAAAATAGAAAACGGGTCGTCTTGCCATGAAACTTCACATGAAGGCGTAGGGGACCATTGTATGAATTTACAAGCCATAAAAATGGCATTGGCATGGTAGAAATATTAAGATTTTCTTGAACCCACCTACCACCCATTCGATCCCCGGCTTACGCATCCTGGCTCTCTAGTCGGCTGAGCGTCCACATGCTCGTTTCGTGGGTTGACTTAGGCATACAGATTTCATCCCCAGTCTAAGCATACAGAGTTCATTCCCAGTCTCACATCAGACCGGATCGAGGGTTGTGGCAGTAGGATCGGCAGCACGCAGGGGGAACCTGGTCGATCCCCGACTTGCACATTCTGCCTCTCCGGCCGGCTGAGCGCCCACACGCCTGTTTCATGGGTTGGCTTAGGCATAGGGAGTTCATTCCATGTCTTAGCCCCAGCCGAACCGAGGGTTGTGGTAGCGGGACTGGTAGCACGCAGAGGGGGATCGGACCGATCCCCGGCTTATGCATTATGCCTCTCCGGCCGGCTCAGCGCCCACACGCTTGTTTGATGGGTTGACTTAGGCATACGAACTTTATTCCCAGCAGCAGGACCAGCAGCAAGATTGGCAGCATGCAGGGGGGTACCAGGGTGATCCCCAGCTTGCGTATTCTACCTCTCCAATTGACTGAGACCCGTACGCTCGTTTCATGAGTTGGCTTAGGCATACGGAGTAAATTCCATGTCTAAGCCCCAGTCGGACCGAGGGTTATGGCAGCAAGACCGACAGCGGGATCGGTAGCCCGCACGTTTGTTTCGTGGGTTGACTTAGGCATACGAAGTTCATCTCTAGTCTAAGCATACGGAGTTCATTCCTAGTCTAGGATCAGACCAGACCGAGCGTTACGGTAGCAGGATCGACAGCACGCAGGGGGGAATGGGCTGATCCCTGACTTGTGCATTCTGCCTCTCCGGCCAGCTGAGCGCCCGCGCGTCCGTTTCATGGGTTGGCTTAGGCATAGGGAGTTCATTCCATGTCTAAGGCCCAGTCGGACCGAGGGTTGTGGTAGTGAAACCGGTAGCATACAAAGAGGGATCGGGCCGATCCCTGGCTTATGCATTATGCCTCTTCGGCCAGCTTCGCACCCGAACGCTCATTTCGTGGGTTGACTTTGGCATAGAGAGTTCATTCCCAGTCTATGATCAGATCGTACCGAGGGCTACGGCAGTAGGATCAATAGCATGCAAAGGGGACCAGGCCAATCCTCGACTTACGTATTCTACCTCTAAGGCCGGCTGAGCGCCCGTACGCTCGTTTTTTGGGTTGGCTAAGGCATACGGAGTTCATTCCATGCCTAAGCATACGGAGTTCATTCCTAGTCTAAGATCAGATCGGATTGAAGGTTGCGGTAGCAGGACCAACAACAGGATCGGTAGCATGCAGTTGGGGATCGAGCCGATCCTCGACTTATGCATTCTACCTCTCCGACCGGTTGAGCACCCACACACCTGTTTCATGGGTTGGCTTAGGCATAGGGAGTTCATTCCATGTCTAAGCCCCAGCCAGACCAAGGGTTGTGGCAGCGGGATCGGCAGCACACAAAGGGGGACCGAGCCGATCCCCAGCTTACGCATCTACCACTTCGACCGGCTGAGCACCCGCACCCTCGTTTCGTGGGTTGGCTTAGGCATACGAAGTTCATTCCATGTCTAAGCCCTAGTCGGACTGAGGGTTGTGGCAGCAAGATTGGCAGCGGGATCGAGGGTTGGCTTGGGTTGGCTTATGCATAGGGAGTTCATTCCATGTCTAGGCCCTACCCAGACCGAGGGTTATGACAGCGGGATTGGCAGAACATATAGGGGGATTGGGCCGATCTCTAGCTTGCGCATTCTACCTCTTCGGCCGGCTGAGCGCCCGCACGCTCGTTTCATGGTTTAGCTTAGGAATAAGAGTTCATTCCATGTCTAAGCATACGGAGTTCATTCCATGTCTAAAAGTTGGAGCCACGATGCACATGCTGGGCTCAGGCATGTGCTGGTGCCACATTTTTTTCGCTCGGGGCACCATCACCGGAGCATTGCCAAAGCATCGCCGGAGATCCTAACCAACGGCATTGGGGGTTCCGACGATTGAGGGGGTCGGGGGGTGGGTGCACATGATGTGCGATGGGTGCTGGTGCTTGGCCCTTATATTGGCCCCCTGTCCCTCATCAAACCTCGAGAACTCACACCCCCTTAAAGAGCATTTGAGATTTTATAGGTTTGCTGCCAATAGCCATTAAAGTGTCTGAAATGGGAACACTTTTTTCAAACGGTCGCAAAATCTTCTCCACTTCGAGTTTTTAGCTGAATTTTTTTGTGCAAGCCAAAAAAAATACAAGGATCATCTCTACCACATTTGGGGGCAAAAATCTTTCTAAAAAAATTAAAAAAAATCCCGAACTGCAAAAAGTTTTGAAAATCATCAAAAATAGAAAACGGGTCGTATTGCCATGAAACTTCACATGAAGGTGTAGGGGACCATTGTATGAATTTACAAGCCATAAAAATGGCATTGGCATGCCAGAAACAAGAAGATGTGCTTGAACCCACCTATCACTCGTTTGATCCCCGGCTTGCGCATCCTGCCTCTCTGGTCGGTTGAGCGTCCACACGCTCATTTCGTGGGTTGACTTAGGCATACAGAGTTCATCCCTAGTCTAAGCATATGGAGTTCATTCCCAGTCAAATATTGGATCGGATCGAGGGTTACGATAGCAGGATCAGTAGCACGTAGGGGGGATCGAGTTGATCCCCAGCTTGTGCATTCTGCCTCTCCGGCCGGCTGAGCGCCTGTACACCCGTTTCATGGGTTGGGTTAGGCAAAGGGAGTTCATTCCATGTCTAAGCCCCAGCCAGACCGAGGGTTGTGGTAGCGGGACCCGTAGCACGTAGAGGGGGATTAGGCCGATCCCCAGCTTGCGCATTATGGCTCTCCGATCGGCTCAGTGCCCGCACGCTCATTTCATGGGTTGACTTAGGCATACGGAGTTCATTCCCAGTCTAAGATCAGACCGGACCGAGGGTTATGGCAGTAGGATCGACAGCACGTAGGGGGGATCAGGTCGGTCCCCAACTTACGCATTTTACCTTTTCGGTCAGCTGAGCGCTCGCACGCTCATTTCGTGGGTTGGCTTAGGCATACGGAGTTCGTTCCATGTCTAAGCGTATGGAGTTCATTCTCAGTCTAAGATCGGATTGGATCGAAGGTTACGACACCAGGACCAGTAATAGGATCGATAACACGTAGGGGGTAACCGGGCCAATCCCCGGCTTACGCATTCTGCCTCTCCGACCGGCTGAGCACCCACACGCTTGTTTCATGGGTTGACTTAGGCATACGGAGTTCATTCCATGTCTAAGCCCTAGCCGGACCAAGGGTTGTGGCAGTTGGACCGGCAGTACGTAGATGGGGATCGGGCCGGTCCCCGGCTTGAGCATTCTGCCTCTCCGACTGGCTGGATGCCTGGACCCTCGTTTCGTGGGTTGGCTTAGGCATACGAAGTTCATTCCATGTCTAAGCATACGGAGTTCATTCCATGTCTAAGCATACGGAGTTCATTCTCAATCTAAGATCGGACTGGACCAAGGGTTGCAGCAACAGGACCAATGTCAAGATCGGCAGACGCAGGGGGGATCAGGTCGATCCTCGGCTTACGCATTCTGTCTCTCCGATCGACTGAGCGTCCGTACACTTATTTTGTGGGTTAACTTAGGCATACGGAGTTCATCCCCAGTCTTAGCATACAGAGTTCATTCCCAGTCTAAGATCGAATCGAATCGAGGGTTGCGACAGCAGGATCGATAGCACCCATGGGGAACCGAGTCAATCCCTAGCTTACGTATTCTGCCTCTCCGACCAGCTGAGTGCCCGCACGCCCATTTCATGGGTTGGCTTAGGCATAGGGAGTTTATTCCATGTCTAAGCCCCAGCCGAAAGGAGGGTTGTGGTAGCGGGACTGGCAATACACAGACGGGGACCGGGCCAATCCCCGACTTGCGTATTATGCCTCTCCGGCTGGCTCAGTGCCCGCACGCTCGTTTCATGGGATGACTTAGGCATACGGAGTTCATTCCCAGTCTAATATCGAATCGAACCGAGGGTTGCGATAGCAGGATCGACAGCACGCAGGGGAGGATCGGGCCAGTCCTCGACTTGTGCGTTCTGCCTCTCCGGTCAGTTGAGCTCCCGAACGCTCGTTTCGTGGGTTGGCTTAGGCATACAGAGTTCATTCCATGTCTAAGCATACGGAGTTCATTCCCAATCTAAGATCGGACTGAACTGAGGGTTACGATAGCAGGACTAGCAATAGGATCGATAGCACACAAGAGGGACCAGATCGATACCCGACTTGCGCATTCTGCCTCTCTGGCCAATTGAACACCCGCACGCTCATTTCATGGGTTAGCTTAGGCATACGGAGTTCATTCCATGTCTAAGTCGTCGAACCGAGGGTTGTGGCAGCAGGTCCGGTAATGGGATCGACTCTTTTCGACTGAGTGCTTGCACGCTCGTTTCATGGGTTGACTTAGGCATACGGAGTTCATCCCCAGTCTAAGCATACGGAGTTCATTCCTAGTCTAATATCGAACCAGATCGAGGGTTGCGATAGCAGGATCGATAGCATGCAGGGGGGATCGGGTCGGTCCCCGGCTTGTGCATTCTACCTCTCCGATCGGTTGAGCACCCGCATGCTCGTTTCGTGGATTGGCTTAGGCATACGAAGTTCATTCCATGTCTAAGCATACAGAGTTCATTCCCACTCTAAGATCAGACTGGACCGAGGGTTGCGGTAGTAGGACCAGCAGCAGGATCGACAGCACATAGGGGCAGATCGGGTCGATCTTCGGCTTGCGCATTCTGCCTCTCCGACTGGCTGAGCGACCGCACGCTCGTTTTGTTGGTTGGCTTAGGCATACGGAGTTCATTCCATGTCTAAGATGCAGGGACTGACTAAGGGTTGCAGGCAGCAGGATCGACCAGCACGCAGAGGGGGTCCAGGGCGATCCCCGGCGTTGCGGCCATTCTGTCTCTCCCGGCCGCGACTGAGGGGCCGCACGCCCGTTTCGAGGTTGGCTTTAGGCATAGGGAGTTGCAATTCCATGTCTAAAGCCCTGAGCGAATCGAGGGTTGTGGTAACGGGAACCGACAGGCACGTAGAGGGGGATCAAGCCCATCCCCGACTTGCGCATTATGCCTCTCTGGCCGGCTCAGCACCCCGTCCACTCATTTTGTGGGTTGACTTAGGCATACGGAGTCGATTCCCAGTCTAAGATGCGGACCGGGACTGAGGGTTGGGCAGGCAGGATCGACAACATGCTTGCGGGGATCAGGTCGGTCCCCGGCTTGCGTATTCTGCCTCTCTGGCCGGTTAAGCACCCGCATGCTTGTTTCGTGGGTTGGCTTAGGCATCGGAGTTCATTTCATGTCTAATCATACGGAGTTCATTCCCAGTCTAAGATCAGATTGGACCGAGGGTTGCGGTAGCAGGACCAGTAACAGGATCAACAGCATGCAGGGGGGACTGGGTCGATCCCCGACTTGTGCATTCTACCTGTCCGGCCAGCTGAGTGTCCACACGCTCGTTTCGTGGGTTGGCTTAGGCATACAGAGTTCATTCCATGTCTAAGCCCCAGTCAGACCGAGTGTTGTTGCAGCCGGATCGGTAGCGGGATCGACAGCACGCAGGGGGGATCGGGTTGATCCCCAGCTTACGCATTTTGCCTTTCCGACCAGCCACTCCGATCGACTGAGTGCCCACATGCTCGTTTCATGGGTTGACTTAGGCATATGGAGTTTATCCCCAGTCTAAGCATACGGAGTTCATTCCCAGTCTAAGATCAGAACGAACCGAGGGTTGCGACAGTAGGATCGACAGCACGCAGAGGGGATCGAGCGGATCCCTAGCTTGTGCATTCTGCCTCTCCGGCTGGCTGAGTGCCCGCACGCCTGTTTCGTGGGTTGGCTTAGGCATTTGCAGTTCATTCCATGTCTAAGCCCTAGTCGGACCGAGGGTTATGGCAGCAGGACCGATAATGGGATCGACTCTTTTCGACTGAGCGCCCGCACGCTCGTTTCATGGGTTGACTTAGGCATACGGAGTTCATCCCCAGTCTAAGCATACGGAGTTCATTCCTAGTCTAATATCAAACCAGACCGAGGGTTGCGGTAGCAGGATCGATATCATGCAGGGGGGACCGGGTCGATCCCCGGCTTGCGCATTCTACCTCTTCGATCGGCTGAGCTCCCGCACGTTCGTTTCGTGGGTTGCTTAGGCATACGGAGTTCATTCCATGTCTAAGTATATGGAGTTCTTTCCCAGCCTAAGATCAGACCGGACCGAGGGTTGTGGCACCAAGACCAGTAGCAGGATTGACAGCACGCAGGGGGGGACCGGGCCGATCCTCGGCTTACGCATTATGCCTCTCCGGTCGGCTCAGTGCCCGAATGCTCGTTTCGTGGATTGACTTCAGCATACGGAGTTCATTCCCAGGTCTAAGATCCAACCGGATCGCGGGTTGCAGCAGCAGGATCGATAGCACACAGGAGGGGATCGGGTCGGTCCTCGGCTAGCGCATTTCAGCCCTTTCTGGCCGGGGCTGAGCGCCCGCACGCTCGTTTCGTGGGTTGGCTTAGGCATATGGAGCTCAAACCCAGTCTAAGAATACCGAGTTCATTCCCAGTCTAAGATCGGATCGGATCGAGGGTTACGACAGCAGGATCGGTAGCACGCAGGGGCACCGGGCTAATCCCCAGCTACGCATTCTGGCCTCTCGACCGTTGAGCACCCGTACGCCCGTTTTGTGGGTTGCATAGCGTAGGGAGTTCATTCCATGTCAAAGCCCCAGCCAGATCGAGGGTTGTGGCAACGGGACTGGCAGCATGCAGAGGGGGTCGGGTCGATCCCCGGCTTGCGCATTATGTCTCTCCGATCGGCACAGCACCCGCACGCCCGTTTCGTGGGTTGGCTTAGGCATACAGAGTTTATTCTCAGTCTAAGATTGGCCCGAACTGAGGGTTGTGGCAGCAGGATCGACAGCACACAAGGGGGGAACTGGTCGACCCCTGGCTTGCGTATTCTGCCTTTCCGGTCGGTTGTCCACCTGCACACTCCTTTTGCAGGTTGGCTTAGGCATACAGAGTTCATTCCATGTCTAAGCATATGGAGTTCATTCCCAGCCTAAGATCGGACCAGGTCGAGGGTTGTGGCAGCAGGACCAGCAGTCAGATTGGTAGCATGCAGGGGGGGACTAGGTCGATCCCCAGTTTACGCGTTCTACCTCTCCGACCGACTGAGCTCCGACATGCTCATTTCATGGGTTGGCTTAGGTATACGGAGTTCATTCCATGTCTAAGCTCCAGCCAGACTGAGGGTTGTGGTAGCCAGACCGACAGCACGCAGAGGGGGACCGAGATGATCCTCGACTTGCGCATTATGCCTCTCCGGCCTGCTCAGCACCCAATGCTCGTTTCATGGGTTGACTTAGGCATACGGAGTTCATTCCCAGTCTAAGATCAGATTAGACCGAGGGTTGTGGCAGCAAGATCGATAGCACACAGGGGGGATCGGGTCGGTCCCCGACTTTTGCATTCTACCTCTCCAGCCGACTGAGTGCCCACACGCTTGTTTCATGGGTTGGCTTAGGCATACGGAGTTCATTCCTTGTCTAAGTATACGGAGTTCATTCCCAGTCTAAGATCGAACCGGACTGAAGGTTACGACAGTAGGACCAATAGCAGGATCGGTAGCACGTAGAGGGGATCGGGCTGATCCCCGGCTTACACATTCTACCTCTTCGACCAATCTCTCCAGCCAGCTGAGCGTTCTCACGCTCGTTTCGTGGGTTGACTTAGGCATACGGAGTTCATCCCCAGTCTAAGCATATAGAGTCGATTCCTAGTTTAAGATCAGACTGGACCGAGGGTTGCGATAGGATCGGCAGCACGCAGGGGGGACCAGGCTGATCCCCTGCTTGCACATTCTACCTCTTCAACCGGCTGAGCGCCCGCACGCCCGTTTCGTTGGTTGGCTTAGGCATAGGGAGTTCATTCCATGTCTAAGCCCCAGCCGGACCGAAGGTTGTGGTAGCGAGACCAACAGTATACAGAGGGGGACCGGGTCGATCCCCTGCTTGTGCATTCTGCCTCTCTGGCCGGTTGTTTCGGGGGTTGGCTTAGGCATACGGAGTTCATACCATGTCTAACCATACGAAGTTCATTCCTAGTCTAAGAGTTTGAGCCACGGTGCACATGTTGGTCTCGGGCATATGCTGGTGTCGCACCATCGTCGGAGCATTGCCAGAGCATCACCGGAGAGCCTAACCGGCTGCATTGAGGGTTTCGACGATTGGGGGGGCCGAGAGGGGTGCACACATGATGTCCGATGGGTGCTGGTACTTGGCCCTTATATTGGCCCCCTATCCCTCATCAAACCTCGAGAACTCACACCCCTTAAAGAGCATTTGAGATTTTATAGGTTTGCTGCCAGTAGCCATTAAAGTGTCTGAAATGGGGGTACTTTTTTCAAACGGTCTCAAAATCTTCTCCACTTCGAGTTTTTAGCTAAATTTTTTTATGCATGCCAACAAAAATACAAGGAGAGGCCGATCGACTGAGCACTCGTACACTCATTTCGTGGGTTGACTTAGGCATACAAAGTTTATTTTGAGTCTAAGATCAGACCAGACCAAAGGTTGCGACAGCCAGATCGACAACACGCAGGGGGGATTGGCCAGTCCCCGGTTTGCACATTCAGGCATGTGCTGCTGGGCTAAGATTTTGAGCCACGGTGCACATGCGGGGCTCAGGCATGTGCTGGTGCCGCATTTTTTTCTCTCGGGGCACCATCGTTGGAGTATTGCTGGAGAGACTAACCGGTGGCATTAGGGGTTCCGGTGATTAGGGGGCGGGGGGTTGTGCGCACATGATGTGCAATGGGTGCTTGTATTTGGCCCTTATTTGGCCCCCTATCCCTCATCAAACCTCGAGAACTCACACCCCCTTAAAAGCATTTGAGATTTTATAGGTTTGCTGCCAGTAGCCATTAAAGTGTCTGAAATGGGGATCGAGGGTTGTGGCAGTGGGACCGGCAACACACAGAGGGGGACCGAGCTGATCCCCAACTTGCACATTATGCCTCTCCGGTCGGCTCAACGCCCGCACGCTCGTTTCATGGGTTGACTTAGGCATACGGAGTTCATTCCATGTCTAAGCATATGGAGTTCATTCCCAGTCTAAGATCGGATTGGACCGAGGGTTGCAGCAGTAGGACCAGCAGTAGGATCGGTAGCATGCAGGGGGGATCGGGTTGATCCTCGGCTTGCACATTCTGCCTCTCCAGTCGGCTGAACGCCCGCACGCCCGTTTCGTGGGTTGGCTTAGGCATAGGGAGTTCATTCCATGTTTAAGCCCTAGCCAGACCGAGGGTTATGGCAGTGGGACTGGCAGCACTCAGATGGGGACCGGGCCGATCCCCGGCTTGTACATTATGCCTCTTTAGTTGGCTCAACGCCCGCACTCTCGTTTCGTGGGTTGACTTATACATACGGAGTTCATTCCCAGTCTAGGATCAGATCAGACCGAGGGTTGCAACATCAAGATTGATAGCACGTAGGGGGGACCGAGCTGATCCCTGGCTTGCGTATTTTGCCTCTCTAGTCGGTTGAGCGCCCACACGCTCGTTTCATGGGTTGGCTTAGGCATATAGAGTTCATTCCATTTCTAAGCATATGAAGTTCATTCCCAGTCTAAGATTTTGAGCCACGGTGCACATGCTAGGCTCGGGCATGTGCTGGTGCCATATTTTTTTCGCCCGGGGCACCATCACCAGAGCAACGTCGGAGCATCTTCGGAGAGCCAAACCGGCGGCATTGGGGGTTGCGATGATTAGGGGGCCAAGGAGGTGTGTGCACATGTTGTGCGATGGGTGCTGGTACTTGGCCCTTATATTGGCCCCCTATCCCTCATCAAACCTCGAGAACTCACACCCCCTTAAAGAGCATTTGAGATTTTATAGGTTTACTGCCCAGTAGCCATTAAAGTGTCTAAAATGGAGACATTTTTTTGAAACAGTCACAAAATCTTCTCCACTTTGAGTTTTTAGCTGAATTTTTTTGTGCTTGCCAACAAAAATACAAGGATCACCTCTAGCAACTTTGGGGACAAAACTCTTTCTAAAAAAGTTTTCAAAAAATCCCGAACCGCAAAAAGTTTCAAAAATCGTGAAAAATAGAAAATGTTTCGTCTTGCAACAAAACTTCACATGAAGGCTTAAGGGACCATTGTATGAATTTACAAGCCATAAAAATGGCATTGGTACGGCAAAATATGAAGATGTGCCTGAACCCACCTACCACCCGTTCGATCCTCGGCTTTCGCATCCTGCCTCTCTGGTCGGCTGAGCACCCGTACGGTTGTTTCGTGGGTTGACGTAGGCATACGAAGTTCATCCCTAGTCTAAGCATACGGAGTTTATTCCTAGTCTAAGATCGGATCGGACCGAGGGTTGCTGCAGCGGATCGGTAGCACGTAAGGGGGATCGGGTCAATCCCCGGCGTGCGCATTCTGCCTCTTCGACCGACCTCTCTGGCCGGCTAAGCGCCTGCATGCTCGTTTCATGGGTTGACTTAGGCATACGGAGTTCATCCCCAATCTAAGCATGCGGAGTTCATTCCCAGTCTAAGATCAAATCGGACAGAGGGTTGCAACAGCAGGATCGACAGCACACAGGAGGGATCGGACCGATCCCCGAGGGCTGAGCGCTCGCACGCTCGTTTTGTGGGTTGACTTAGGCATATGGAGTTCATCCCTTGTCTAAGCATACGGAGTTCATTCCCAATCTAAGATCGGACCAAACCGAGGGTTGCGGTAGCAGGATTGACAGCATGTAAGGGGGACCGGGCTGATCCCCGGCTTGCACATTCTGCATCTCCTGCCGGTTGGGCACCCGCTCACCCATTTCGTGGGTTCGCCTAGGCATAGGGAGTTCATTCCATGTCCAAGCCACAGCCGGACAGAGGGTTGTGGTAGCGGGACCGATAGCACTCAGAGAGGGACCGGGTCGATCCTCGACTTGTGCATTATGCCTCTCCAACTTAGCGCCCATGCTGTCATTTCATGGGTTGACTTATGCATACGGAGTTCATTCCAAGTCTAAGGTCAGACCAGATCGAGGGTTGCAGTAGCAGGATCGATGACACGCATGGGGGACCAGGTCGATCCCCGGCTTGCGCATTCTGCCTCTCCGGTCGGCTGAGCGCCCGCACTCTCATTTCGTGGGTTAACTTAGGCATATGGAGTTCATTCCTAGTCTAAGATTTTGAGCCACGATGCACATGCTGGGCTCGAGCATGTGCTGGTGTCGCATTTTTTTTGCCTGGGGCACCATCGTCGGAGCATCACCGGAGAGCCTAACTGACGACAGTGGGGGTTCCAGCAATTGGGGGGGGGCCAGGGGGTGTGCGCACATGATGGGTGATGGGTGCTGGTACTTGGCCCTTATATTGGCCCCCTATCCCTCACCAAACCTCTAGAACTCACACCCCCTTAAAGAGCATTTGAGATTTTATAGGTTTGTTGCTAGTAGCCATTAAAGTGTCTGAAATGCGGACACTTTTTTGAAACGGTCACAAAATATTCTCCACTTCGAGTTTTTAGCTGAATTTTTTTGTGCTTGCCAAAAAAAAATACAAGGATCACCTCTACCAAATTTGGGGACAAAACTCTTTCTAAAAAAATTTTCAAAAAATCCCGAATCGTAAAAAGTTTCAAAAATCATGAAAAATAGAAAACAGGTCGTCTTGCCACGAAACTTCACATGAACGCTTAGGGGACCATTGTATGAATTTACAAGCATAAAAATGGCCTTGGCACGGCAGAAATATGAAGATGTGCTTGAACCCACCTACCACCCGTTCGATCCCCGGCTTACGCATCTTGCCTCTCTGGTCGGCTGAGCGCCCGCACGCTCGTTTCATGGGTTGACTTAGGCATACGAAGTTCATCCCCAGTCTAAGCATACGGAGTTCATTCCCAATCTAAGATCAGACCAGACGAGGGTTGTAGTAGCAGGATCAGCAGCACGTAAGGAGGACCGAACCGATCCCCGACTTGCACATTTTGCCTCTCCGGCCGGCTGAGTGCCCGTACGCCCGTTTCGTGGGTTGGCTTAGGCATAGGGAGACTCCATGTCTAAGCCTCAGTCGGACTGAGGCTGTGGTAGCGGGACCGACAGCACGCAGAAGAGGACCGGGTCGATCCCCGACTTGCGCATTCTGTCTCTCCGACAGCACCCGCACGCTCGTTTCGTAAGTTAACTTAGGCATGTGGAGTTCATTCCTAGTCTAAGATCGGATCGGACCGAGGGTTTCGATAGCAGGATCGATAGCACGTAGAGAGGGACTGGGTCGGTCCCCAGCTTACGCATTCTGCCTCTCCGATCGACTGAACGCCTGCACGCTTGTTTCGTGGGTTGGCTTAGGCATACAGAGTTCATTCCATGTCTAAGCATATGAAGTTCATTCCCATTCTAAGATCGAACTAGATCGAGGGTTGCGGCAGCAGGACCAGCAGTAGGATCGGCAGCATGAAGGGGGGGACTGGACTGTTCCTCGGCTTGTACATTCTGCCTCTTCGACCGGTTGAGCACCTGCACGCTTGTTTCGTGGGTTGGCTTAGGCATACGGAGTTCATTCCATGTCTAAGCCCCAGCCGGACTGAGGGTTGTGGCAGCAAGACCAGCAGCGGGATTGGCAGCACTCAGAGGGGGATCGGGTTGATCCTCGGCTTACGCATTATGCCTCTTCGACCGGCCTCTCCGGCTGGCTGAGCGTCCGCACGCTCGTTTCGTGTGTTAACTTAGGGATACGGAGTTCATCCGTAGTCTAAGCATACGGAGTTCATTCCCAGTCTAAAATTGGATCAGACCGAGGGATGCGGTAGTAGGATCAACGGCACGCAATGGGGACCGGGTCGATCCCCGGCTTGCGCATTCTGCCTTTTCGGCTGGCTGAGCACCCGTACGCCTGTTTCATGGGTTTGCTTAGGCATAGGGAGTTCATTCGATGTCTAAG
The DNA here is from genome assembly GCF_002303985.1 of Durio zibethinus. The sequence continues at coordinate 32,028,044 of NW_019167826.1, read as the reverse complement.
CCCCAGCCGGATCGAGGTTGTGGTAGTGGGACCGGCAGCACGTAGAGAGGGACCGGGCCAATCCTCAGCTTCCGCATATGCCTCTTCGATCGACTCAGTGCCCGCATGCTAGTTTCGTGGGTTAACTTATGCATACAAGTTCATTGCCAGTCTAAGATCAGACCAGACTGAGGGTTACGATAGTAGGATCGACAGCACACATGGGGGGATCGGGCTGATCCCTGGCTTCCGCATTCTGCCTCTCCGGCCGGCTGAGTGCCCGCACGCTCGTTTCGTGGGTTGGCTTCGGCATACGGAGTTCATTCAATGTCTAAGCATACGGAGTTCATTCCCAGTCTAAGATTTTGAGCCACGGTGCACATGCTTGGCTCAAGGCATGTGCTGGTGCCTCATTTTTTTTACCGGGGCACCATCGTCGGAGCCAGTCGCGGAGAGCCTAGTCAGTGGCGGATGGGGGGTTCGACGATTAGGGAGACCGGACGGGTTGCTTACATGATGGTGTATGGGTGCTGGTACTTGGCCCTTATATTGGCTCCCTATCCCTTATCAAACCTGAGAACTCACACCTCCTAAAGAGCATTTGAATTTATAGGTTTGCTGCCAGTAGCATTAAAGTGTCTGAAATGGGGACACTTTTTCAAACGATCACAAAATCTTCTCCAACTTCAAGTTTTACCTGAATTTTTTTGTGCATGCCAAAAAAGGTACAAGGATCACCTCTACCAAATTTGGGGATAAAACTCATTCTAAAAAAATTTTAAAAAATCTCGAACCGTAAAAAGTTTTGAAAATCGTTGAAAAATAAAAAACGAGTCATCTTGCTACGAAACTTCACGATGAAGGCTATAGGGGATCATTGATGAATTTACAAGCCATAAAATGGCATTGCATGGCAGAAATATGAAGATGTGCTTGAACCCACCTACCACCCGTTCGATCCCCGGCTTGCGCATGCTGCCTTCTGGTTGGCTGGGCATTCCGCAAGCTCATTTCCTGGTGACATTAGGCATACCGGAAGTTCATCCCCAGTCATAAGCATACAGAGTTCATTCCCAGTCTAAGATCTAACTGGACTAAGGGCGGAAGCAGCAGGATCAGCAGCACGAACGGGGAACATGTCGATCCCCGACGTTGCGCCATTCTGCCTCGCCAGCTGCTTGAGCCGCCCGCGACGCGCCGTTTTGTGGTTGGCTTAGGCATAGGGTAGTTCATTCCCAGTCTAAGATCAGACCGGACCAGGGTTGTGTAGCAAGATCGTTTGCATAAAAAGGGGACCAGGCCAGATCCCTGGCTTGTGCATTCTGCTCTCCGGTCCGGATTTGAGCGCCCGGCACGCTCATTTTGTGGTTGGCTTAGACATTACGAAGTTCATTCCATGTTAAGCATACGGAGTTCATTCCCATTCTAAGACCAGATCGACCAAGGGTTGCGGCTATTGACTAGCAGCAGGATCGTCAGCATGCAAGGGGGACTTGGTCGATCCCCGGCTTGCGCATTCTGCCTCTCGGTCGACCTCTCCGACCAACTGAAGCGCTCGCACGCTCGTTTCATGGTTGACTTAGGCATACGGGAATATCTCCCTAGTCTAAGCATACAGAGTTCATTCCCAGTTCTAAGATTGGATGAGACCTTGGTTGCGACAGCAGATCAGCAGCACGCAGAGGGGATCGAGCCAATCCTTGGCTTGCGCATTCTACCTCTTCGATCGACTGAGTGCCCGCACACCCGTTTTGTGGGTTGGCTTAGCAATTTCATTCCATGTCTAGCCCCAGTCAGACTGAGGTTGTGGTAGTGGGGACCGACAGCATACAGAGGAGGATCGGGCTATCCCGACTTGCGCATTCTGTCTCTTCGTCTAGCTGAGTGCCTGCACGCTCGTTTCATGGGTTGGCTTAGGCATACGGAGTTCATTCCATGTCTAAGCATACAGAGTTCATTCCCAATCTAAGAGTTTGAGCGACGGTGCACATGCTAGGGTCAGGCAAGTGCTGGTGTCGCATTTTTTTCACTCGGGGCACCATCACCATAGCATTGCCGGAACATCACCGGAGAGCCTAATCGACGGCATTGGGGGTTCCAGCGATTGGGGGGGCCGAGGGTGTGCGCACATGATGTGCAATGGGTGCTGGTACTTGGCCCTTATATTGGCCCCCTATCCCTCACCAAACCTCGAGAACTCACACCCCCTTAAAGAGCATTTGAGATTTTATAGGTTTGCTGCCAGTACCCATTAAAGTGTCTGAAATGGGGACACTTTTTTCAAACGGTCACAAAATCTTCTCCACTTCGAGTTTTTAGCAGAATTTTTTTGTGCATGCCAACAAAAATACAAGGATCACCTCTACCAAATTTGGGGACAAACCTCTTTCTAAAAAAATTTTCAAAAATCATGAAATATAGAAATCGTCTTGCCACGAAACTTCACATGAAGGCTTAGGGGACCAGTGTATGAATTTAGAAGCCATAAAAATGACATTGGCATGGCAAAAATATGAAGATGTGCTTGAACCCACCTACCACCCGTTCGATCCCCCGCTTACGCATCCTGCCTCTCTGGTCGGCTGAGCGCCCGTACGCTCGTTTCATGGGTGGACTTAGGCATACGGAGTTCATCCCCAGTCTAAGCATACAGAGTTCATCCCCAGTCTAAGCATACAAAGTTTATTCCCAGTCTAAGATTGGACCAGACCGAGGGTTACGACTGCAAGATCGGCAGCACGCAAGGGGGACCAGGCCGATCCTCGGCTTACGCATTCTGCCTCTCCGACCGACTGAGCATCTACACGTCCGTTTCATGGGTTGGCTTAGGCATAGGGAGTTCATTCCATGTCTAAGCCCCAACCGGACTGAGGGTTGTGGCAGC
>NW_019167826.1:31969780-32024181 GCF_002303985.1 Durio zibethinus | reverse complement strand
CATTGGGGGTTCAGCGATTAGGGGGGCCGGGGGTGTGAGCACATGATGTGCGATGGGTGCTGGTACTTGCCCTTATATTGGCCCCCTATCCCTCATTAAACCTCGAGAACTCACACCCCTTAAAGGGCATTTGAGTTTTATAGGTTTGCTACTACTAGCCATTAAAGTGTCTAAAATAGGGACACTTTTTTCAAACGGTCCCAAAATCTTCTCCACTTCAAGTTTTTAGCTGAATTTTTTTTGTGCATCCAAAAAAAATACAAGGATCACCTCTACCAAATTTGGGGCCAAAACCCTTTCTAAAAAAATTTAAAAAAATCCCGAACCGTAAAAAGATTTAAAAATCATGAAAAATAGAAAACGGGTCGTCTTGCCACGAAACTTGACATGAAGGCTTAGGGGACCATTTTATGAATTTACAAGCCATAAAAATGGCATTGGAATGATAGAAATATGAAGATGTGCTTGAACCCACCTAGTACCCGTTTGATCCCCGGCTTACGCATCTGCCTCTCTGGTCAAGTAAGCATCCGCACGCTCGTTTCATGGGTTGACTTAGGCATACGGAGTTCATCCCCAGTCTAAGCATACAGAGTTCATTTACAGTCTAAGATCAGATTGGATCGATGGTTGGAACAGCAGAATCGACAGCACGCAGGGGGGACCGGGCTGATCCCTGGTTTACGCATTCTGCCTCTTCGACCGACTGAGCGCTAGCACGCCCATTTCATGGGTTGGCTTAGGCATAGGGAGTTCATTTCATGTCTATGCCCCGTCGGACCAAGGCTTGTCACAGCGGGACCGACAGCACGCAGAGGGGGACCAGACCGATCCTCGGCTTACGCATTATGCCTCTCCGACCGGCTCAACGCCCGTACGCTCGTTTCGTGGGTTGACTTAGGCATACGGATTTCATTCCCAGTCTAAGATCGGACCAGACCGAGGTTGCTGCACAGGATCGACAGCATGCAGGGGGGATCAGGTCGGTCCTCAGCTTACGCATTCTCCCTCTCTGGCCGGCTGAGCGCCTGCACACACGTTTTGTGGGTTGGCTTAGGCATACGGAGTTCATTCCATGTCTAAGCGTACAGAGTTCATTCCCAGTCTAAGAGTTTGAGCCAGGGTGCACATGCTGGGCTCAAGCATGTGCTGGTGCCCATTTTTTTCGTACAGGGCACCATCGTCGGAGCATCGTCGAAGAGCCTAACATCGGCATTAGGGGTTTCAACGATTGGGGGTCGGGGGGTGTGCGCACATGATGTGCGATGGGTGCTGGTACTTGGCCCTTATATTGGCCCTCTATCCCTCATCAAACCTCGAGAACTCACCCCCTTAAAGAGCATTTGAGATTTTATAGGTTTGCTGCCAATAGCCATTAAAGTGTCTGAAATGGAGACACTTTTTTCAAACGGTCACAAAATCTTCTCCACTTCGAGTTTTTAGCTGAATTTTTTTATGTGTGCCAAAAAAAAACAAGGATCACCTCTACCAAATTTGGGGCCAAAATGCTTTCTTAAAAAATTTTAAAAAATCTCGAACCGCAAAAAGTTTTGAAAATCATGAAAAATAGAAAACGGGTCGTCTTGCCACGAAACTTCACATGAAGGCGTATAGGACGATTGTATGAATTTACAAGCCATAAAATATGCATTGGCATGGCAGAAATATGAAGATGTGCTTCAACCCACCTACCACCCGTTTGATCCCCGGCATGCGCATCGTGCCTCTCTGGTCGGCTGAGCGTCCACACGCTCATTTCATCGGTTGACTTAGGCATACAGAGTTCATCCCCAGTCTAAGCATATGGAGTTCATTCCTAGTCTAATCTCGGATCGGACCGAGGGTTGCGGTAGCAGAATAGGCAGCATGCAGGGGGGACCAGACCGATCCCCAGTTTGCGCATTCTGCCTCTCCGGTTGGCTGAGTGCCCGCACACCCGTTTCATGCGTTGGCTTAGACATAGGGAGTTCATTCCATGTCCAAGCCCTAACTGGACCGAGGGTTGTGGTAGCAGGACCAGCAGTGCGCAGAGTGGGATCGGGCCGATCCTCGACTTGGGTATTATGCCTTTCCGTTCGGCTGAGCGGCCGCATGCTAATTTCATGAGTTGACTTAGGCATACGGAGTTCATTCCCAGTCTAAGATCAGACCGAACCAAGGGTTGTGGCAGCAGGATTGATAGCATGTAGGGGGGATCGGGCCGGTCCCAGGCTTGCGCCTTCTGCCTCTCCGATCGGCTGAGCACCCGCACGCTCGTTTCGTGATGGGCTTAGGCACACGGAGTTTATTCCATGTCTAAGCATACAGAGTTCATTCCTAGTCTAAGATTGGACCGGATCAAGGGTTACGATAGTAGGACCAGCAGCAGGATCGATAGCACGCAGGGGGGATCGGGTCGATCCCCGGCTTATGCATATTGCCTTTCCGACCAGCCTCTCCTATCGGTTGAGCACCCGCACGCTCGTTTCATGAGTTGACTTAGGCGTACGGAGTTCATCCCCAGTCTAAGTATACGAAGTTCATTCATAGTCTAAGATCTAACCGGATCGAGGGTTGCGGTAGCAGGATCGACAGCACGCAGGGGGACCGGGCCGAGCCCCGGCTTGCGCATTCTGTCTCTCCAATCGGCTGAGTGCCCGCACGCCCGTTTCGTGGGTTGGCTTAGGCATCGGGAGTTCATTCCATGTCAAAGCCCCAGCCAGACTAAGGGTTGTGGTAGCAGGATTGACAGCATGCAGAAGGGGACTGGATCGATCCTCGACTTACGCATTCTGCCTCTCTGGTCGGCTGAGCCCCCGCACGCTCGTTTCGTGGGTTGGCTTAGGCATATGGAGTTCATTCAATGTCTAAGAATACGAAGTTCATTCCAATTCTAAGAGTTTGAGCCACGGTGCACATGCTGCACTCGGGCATGTGCTGTTGCTGCATTTTTTTCGCCCAGGGCACCATCGTTGGAGCATCGTCGGATAGCCTAACCGACGGCATTGGGGGTTCCGGTGATTGGGGGGCTGGGGGGTGTGCGCACATGATGTGCAATGGATGCTGGTACTTGGCCCTTATATTGGCCCTCTATCCCTCATCAAACCTCGAGAACTTACGCCCCCTTAAAGAGCATTTGAGATTTTATAGGTTTGCTGCCAGTAGCCATTAAAGTGTCTGAAATGGGGACACTTTTTTCAAACAGTCACAAAATCTTCTCCACTTCCAGTTTTTAGTTGAATTGTTTTGGGCATGCCAACAAAAATACAAGGATCACCTCTACCAAATTTGGGGACAAAACTCTTTCTAAAAAAATTTAAAAAAATTCTAAACCGTAAAAAGTTTCAAAAATCATGAAAAATAGAAAACGGGTCGTCTTGCCACGAAACTTCACATGAAGGCATAGGGGACCATTGTTTGAATTTACAAGCCATAAAAATGGCATTGGCATGGCTGAAATATGAGGATGTGCTTGAACCCACCTACCACATGTTCGACCCCCGGCTTGCGCATTCTGCCTCTCTGGTCGGCAGAGCGTCCGCACACTCTTTTCGTGGGTTGACTTAGGCATAAGGAGTTCATCCCCAGTGTAAGCATACGGAGTTCATTCCCAGTCTAAGATCGGATCGGACCAAGGGTTGCGACAGCAGGATCGGTAGCACGTAGGGGGGACCGAGCCGATCCCCGGCTTGCACATTCTACCTCTCCGACCGACTGAGCGCCTGCACGCTCATTTCATGGGTTGGCTTAGGCATAGGGAGTTCATTCCATGTCTAAGCCCCAACCGGACCGAGGGTTGTGGCAGCGGGACCGATAGCATATGTAGGTTGACCGGGCCGATCCCTGGCTTGCGCATTCTCTCTTTTCGGTCAGCTAAGTGCCCGCACGCTCGTTTCGTAGGTTGGCTTTGGCATACAGAGTTCATTCCATGCCTAAGCGTACGGAGTTCATTCCTAGTCTAAGATCAGACCAGACCGAGGGTTACGGTAGCAAGACTAGCAACAGGATCGACAGCATGCAGGGGTGGACCAAGTCGATCCTCGACTTTCGCATTCTGCCTCTCCAGCTGGCCTCTCCGACCTACTAAGCACTCGCACGCTCATTTCATGGGTTGACTTAGGCATATGGAGTTCATCCCCAGTCTAAGATCGGACTGGACCGAGGGTTGTAGTAGTAGCAGGACTAGCAGTAGGATTGACAGCATGTAGGGGTGGATCGAGCCGATCCCTGACTTTCGCATTCTACCTCTCCGACCGGCCTCTCCGGCCTGCTGAGCGCCCGCACGCTCGTTTTGTGGGTTGACTTAGGCATACGGAGCTCATCCCCAGTCTAAGATCGAACCGAGCCGAGGGTTGCGATAGCAGGATCGACAACACGCAGGAGGGGACCGGGCTGGTCTTCGACTTGCGCATACTGGCTCTCCGGCCAGCTAACACCCGTACGCTCGTTTCGTGGGTTGACTTAGGCATACAGAGTTCATCCCTAGTCTAAGCATACGGAGTTCATTCCCAGTCTAAGATCGGACCGGACCGAGGGTTACGGTAGTAGGATCGGTAGCATGCAGGGGGGACCGAGCAGATCACTGGCTTGTGCATTTCGCCTCTCCGACCGACTGAGCACCTGCACGCCCGTTTCATGGGTTGGCTTAGCCATAGGGAGATCATTCCTTGTCTAACCCCAGTCAGACCGAGGGTTGTGGCAGCGGGATCGGCAGCACGCAGAGGTGGACCAGACCAAGGGTTGCGACAGCAAGATCGACAGCACGCAGGGGGGACCGGGCTGATCCTCGACTTACGCATTCTGCCTCTCCGGTCGGTTGAGTGCCCGCACGCTCGTTTCGTGGGTTGGCTTAGGCATATAGAGTTCATTCCATGTCTATGCATATGGAGTTCATTCCTAGTCTTAGATCAGACCGGACCGAGGGTTGCGGTAGCAGGACCAACAGTAAGATTAGCAGCACGTAGGGGGGATTGGGCCGATCCTCGACTTGTACATTCTACCTCTCCGACCGACCTATCCGGTCAGCTGAGCGCTCGCACGCTCGTTTCATGGGTTGAACTAGGCATACGGAGTTCATCCTAATCTAAGCATATGGAGTTCATTCCCAGTCTAAGATCGAACCGGACCCAGGGTTATGACAGTAGGATCGACAACACGCAGGGGGACCGGGTCAATCCCCGGCTTACGCATTCTACCTCTCCGATCGGCTGAGCACCCGCATGCCCGTTTCATGGGTTGGCTTAGGCATAGGGAGTTCATTCCATGTCTAAGCCCCAGCCAGATCAAGGGTTGTGGCGGTGAGACCGGCAGCACGCAGAGGGACTCCGGGCTGATCCCCAGCTTGTGCATTCTACCTCTCTGCAGGCTGAGCGCCCGCATGCTAGTTTCGTGGGTTGGCCTAGGCATATGGAGTTCATTCCATGTCCAAGATCGGACCAGACCGAGGGTTGCGGTAGCTGGATCGACAGCACATAGGGGGGATCGGGCCGATCCCTGGCTTACGCATTCTGCCTCTTCGACCGGCTGAGCGCCCGCACGCACGGTCATTTCGTGGGTTGGCTTAGGCATACAGAGTTCATTCCTTGTCTAAGCATACAGAGTTCATTCCCAGTCTAAGATCAGACCAGACCAAGGGTTACGATAGTAGGACGAGCAATAGGATCGACAGCACGTAGCGGGGACCAAGGCGATCCCCGGCTTGCACATTCTGCCTCTCCGACCGGCTGAGTGCCCGCACGCTCGTTTCGTGGGTTGGCTTAGGCATACGGAGTTCATTCCATGTCTAAGCCCCAGCCGAACTGAGGGTTGTGGCAGCAGGACCGGCAGCGGGATCGATAGCACGCAGAGGGGGACCGGGCTGATCCTTGGCTTGCGCATTATGCCTCTTCGACCGGCCTCTCCGGCTAACTGAGCACCCGCACGCTCATTTCGTGGGTTGACTTAGGCATACGGAGTTCATCCCCAGTCTAAGCATACGGAGTTCATTCCCGATCTAGGATCGAACCGGATCGAGTGTTGTGACATCAGGATCGGCAGCACGCAGGGGGGATCGGGCCGATCCTCGACTTGCGCATTCTGCCTCTCTGGCCTGCTGAGCGCCCGCACGCCCGTTTCGTGGGTTGGCTTAGGCATAGGGAGTTCATTCCATGTCTAAGCCCCAGCCTAACCAAAGGTTGTGGCAGTTGGACCAGCAGCACGCAAAGGGGATCGGATCGATCCCCGACTTGCGCATTATGCCTCTTCGACTTACTCAGCGCCCGCGCGCCCATTTCGTGGGTTGGCTTAGGCATAGGGAGTTCATTCCATGTCTAAGCCCCAGCCAGACGAGAGTTGTGGCAGCAGGATCGGTGACACGTAGAGGGGGACCGGGTCGATCCCCGGCTTGCGCATTATACCTCTTCGGTCGGCTCAGTGCCCGCACGCTCATTTCATGGGTTGACTTATGCATACAGAGTTCATTCCCAATCTATGATCGGACCAGACTGAGGGTTGTGGCAGCAGGATCAACAGCACGCAGGGGGACCAGGTCGATCCCCCGCTTATGCATTCTGCCTCTCCAGCCGGCTGAGCGCCCGCACACTCGTTTCATGGGTTGGCTTAGGTATACGGAGTTCATTCCATGTCTAAGCATACGGAGTTTATTCCCAGCCTACGATTTTGAGCCACGGTGCACATGTTGGGCTCGGGCATGTGCTGCTCCCGTATTTTTTTCGCCCGGGGCACCATCGCCGGAGCATCGTCGGAGAGCTTAACCAGCAGCATTGGGGGTTTCAGCGTTTGGGGGGGTCAGGGGGTGTGCGCACATCATGTGCAATGGGTGCTGGTACTTGGCCCTTATATTGGCCCCCCTCTCCTCATTAAACCTCAAGAACTCACACCCCCTTAAAGAGCATTTGATATTTTATAGGTTTGCTACCAGTAGCCATTAAAGTGTCTGAAATGGGGATACTTTTTTCAAACGATCACAAAATCTTCTCCACTTTGTATTTTTAGCTGAATTTTTTTGTGCATACCAACAAAAATACAGGGATCACCTCTACCAAATTTGGGGACAAAACTCTTTCTAAAAAAATTTTAAAAAATCCCAAACCGTAAAAAGTTTCAAAAATCATGAAAAATAGAAAACGGGTCGTCTTGCCACGAAACTTCACATGAAGGCTTAGGGGACCATTGTATGAATTTAAAGCTATAAAAATGGCATTGGCATGGCAGAAACATGAAGATATGCTTGAACCCACCTATCACCCGTTCAATCATCGACTTGCCCATCCTGCCTCTCTAGTCGGTTGAGTGCCTGCACGCTCGTTTCGTGGGTTGACTTAGGCATACGGAGTTCATTCCTAGTCTAAGATCAGACCGGACCGAGGGTTACGGTAGCAGGATCGACAACACATAGGGGGATCGGGCCGATCCCTAGCTTGCGCATTCTGCCTTTTCGGCCAGCTGAGCGCCCGCACGTACGCTGGTTTCGTAGGTTGGCTTAGGCATACGGAGTTCATTCCACGTCTAAGCATATGGAGTTCATTCCCAGTCTAAGATCGGACTAGACGGAAGGCTGCGACAGCAGGACCAGTAACAGGATCAGCTGCACGTAAGGGGGATCGGGCCGATCCCTGGCTTGTGCATTCTATCTCTCTGACTGGCTGAGGCCCGCACGCTCGTTTCATGGGTTGGCTTAGGCATAGGGAGTTCATTCCATGTCTAAGCCCCAGCCGGATCGAGGGTTGTGGCAGCAGGACCGACAGCGGGATCGACAGCACATAGAGGGGGACCGGGCTGATCCCTGGCTTGCGTATTATACCTCTTCGGCCGACCTCTCTGGCCGGCTCAACGTCCGTACACTCGTTTCATGGGTTGACTTAGGCATACGGAGTTCATCCCCTAGTCTAAGCATATGGAGTTCATTCCTAGTCTAGGATCAGACCGGACCGAGTGTTGCAGCAGCAGGATCGGTAGCACGCACGGGGCACCGAGCCGATCCCCGGCTTGCGTATTCCACCTCTCCGGTCGGTTGAGCACCGGTACGCCCATTTCGTGGGTTGGCTTAGGCATAGGGAGTTCATTCCATGTCTAAGCCCTAGCCGGACCGAGGGTTGTGGCAGTTGAACCAGCAGTACACAGAGGGGGATCGGGCCGATCCCTAGCTTGCGCATTATGCCTCTTCGGCTTGTTCAGCACCCGCACGCCTGTTTCGTGGGTTGGCTTAGGTATAGGGAGTTCATTCCATGTCTAAGCCCCAGCTGACCAAGGGTTGTGGCTGTGGGACCGGCAGCATGCATAAGGGATCAGGTCGATCCCCGACTTATGCATTATGCCTCTTCGACCAGCTCAGCTCCCGCTCGCTCGTTTCGTGGGTTGACTTATGCATACGGAGTTCATTCCCAGTCTAAGATCGCACCAAATCGAGGTTGTGGCAGCAGGATCGATAGCATGCAGGGAGGGATCGGGCCAATCCCCAGCTTGCACATTCTGCCTCTCTGGCCAGTTGAGCGCCCACACACTCGTTTTGTGGGTTGGCTTAGGCATATGGAGTTCATTCCATGTCTAAGCATATGGAGTTCATTCCCAGTCTAAGATTTTAAGCCACAGTGCACATGCTGGGCTCGGGCATTTGCTGGTGCAGCATTGTTTTAGCCTGGGGCACCATCGTCGAAGCATCGTCAGAGAGCCTAACCGACGACATTGGGAGGGCCGGGGGCAGTACGCACATGATGTGCGATGGGTGCTGATACTTGGCCCTTATATTGGGCCCCTATCCCTCATCAAACCTTAAAAACTCACACCCTCTTAAAGAGCATTTGAAATTTTATAGGTTTGCTGCCAGTAGCCATTAAAGTGTCTGAAATGGGGACACTTTTTTCAAACGGTCACAAAATATTCTCCACTTCGAGTTTTTAGCTGAATTGTTTTGTGGATGCCAACAAAAATACAAGGATCACCTCTACCAAATTTGGGGACAAAACTCTATCTAAAAAAATTTTAAAAAATCTCGAACCGTAAAAAGTTTCAAAAATTGTGAAAAATAGAAAATGGGTCTTCTTGCCACGAAACTTCACATGAAGGCTTAGGGGACCATTGTATGAATTTACAAGCCATAAAAATGGCATTGGCACGGTAGAAATATGAAGATGTGCTTGAACCCACCTACCACCCGTTCGATCCTCGGCTTGCGCATCCTGCCTCTCTGGTCGACTGAGCGCCCGCATGCTTGTTTCGTGGGTTGACTTAGGCATACGTAGTTCATCCCAATCTAAGCATACGGAGTTCATTCCCAATCTAAGATGGACTGGACCAAGGGTTACGGTAGCAGGATCGGTAGCATGTAAGGGGGATCGAGCCAATCCCCGGCTTGCGCATTCTGCCTCTCTGGCTGGCTGAGCACCCGCACACCCGTTTCACGGGTTGGCTTAGGCATAGGGAGTTCATTCCATGTCTAAGCCCCAGCCAAACCGAGGTTATGGCAGTGGGACGACAGCACACAGAAGGAGATCGGACCAATCCCCGGCTTGCTCATTATGCCTCTCCGGTCGGCTCAGCCACCCGCACGCTCGTTCATGAGTGACTTAGGCATACAGAGTTTCTTTCCCAGTCTAAGATCGAATCGAACTGAGGGTGCAGCCAGTTAGGATCGACAGCACGTAGGGGGACCGGGCGAACCCCCAGCTTGCAACATTCTACATTTTTGAATTAGCTAAGCACCCGTACGCACGCTCGTTCATGGGTTGGCTTAGGCATACGGAGTTTATTCCATGTCTAAGCATACAGAGTTCATTCCCAATCTAAGATCGGACCGCACCGAGGGTTGGGGCAGCAGGATCGACAGCACGTAGGGGGACCAGATCGATCCCCGGCTTGCGCATTCTGCCTCTCCGGTCGGCTGAGCACCCGCACGCTCATTTCATGGGTTGGCTTAGGCATATGGAGTTCATTCCATGTCTAAGCCCCAGCCGGACTGAGGGTTGTGGTAGCAGGATCGGCAGCGGGATCAACAGCACGCAGAGGGGGATAGGGCTGATCCCCGACTTGCGCATTATGCCTCTCCGGCCAGCTGAGCGCCCGCACGCTCGTTTTGTGGGTTGACTTAGGCATACGGAGTTCATCCCCAGTCTAAGCATACGGCGTTCATTCCCAGTCTTAGATCAGACTGGACAGAGGGTTGCGGTAGTAGGATCGGCAGCACGCAAGGGGGATCGGGCTGATCCCCAGCTTGCGCATTCTACCTCTCTAGTCGGTTGAGTGCCCGTATGCCCGTTTCGTGGGTTGGCTTAGGCATAGGGAGTTCATTCCATGTCTAAGCCCCAGCCAAACTGAGGGTTGTGGTAGCAGGACTGGCAGCACGCAAAGGGGGACCCGGGCTAATCCCCGGCTTGCGCATTATGCCTCTTTGACTGGCTCAGTGCCCGCACGCTCGTTTCGTGGGTTGACTTATGCATTATGGAGTTCATTCCCAGTCTAAGATCAGACCAGGACCGAGGGTTACGGCAGCAGGATCGGCAGCACGTAGGGGGGACCGGGTTGATCCCCGGCTTGCACGTTTTGCATCTCCGGCTTGGTCGAGCGCCCGTACGCTCGTTTCGTGGGTTGGCTTAGGCATGCGGAGTTCATTCCATGTCTAAGCATACGGAGCTCATTTCTAGTCTACAATTTTGAGCCACAGTGCACATGCTGGCGTTCAGGCATGTGCTGCTGCCGCATTTTTTTTGCAAGGGGCACCATCTCCGGAGCATCGTCGGAGCATCGCTGGAAAGCCTAATCGACGGCATTGGGGGTTCCGATGATTGGGGGGCCGGGGGGTGTGCACACATGATGTACGATGGGTGCTGGTGCTTGGCCCTTATATTGCCCTCTACCCTCATCAAACCTCGAGAATTCACACCCCCTTAAAGAGCATTTAAGGTTTTATAGGTGTGCTGCCAATAGCCATTAAAGTGTTTGAAATGGGGACACTTTTTTCAAATGGTCACAAAATCTTTCTCCACTTCGAGTTTTTAGCTGAATTTTTTTGTGCATGCCCAAAAAAAATACAACGATCACCTCTACCAAATTTAGGGGCAAAACTCTTTCTAAAAAAATTTAAAAAAATCCCAAACCGTAAAAAGTTTCAAAAATTCATGAAAAATAGAAAACGGGTCGTCCTGCCACGAAACTTCAGATGAAGGCTTACGGGACCATTGCATGAATTTACAAGTCATAAAAATGGCATTGGTATGGCAGAAATATGAAGATGTGCTGAACCCACCTACTACCCGTTCGATCCCCGGCTTGCGCATCCTGCCTCTCTGGTCGGCTGAACGCCCGCACGCTCGTTTCGTGGGTTGACTTAGGCATACGGAGTTCATCCCCAGTCTAAGCATACGAAGTTCATCCCTAATCTAAGCATACAGAGTTCATTCCCATTCTAAGATCAGACCGGACCGAGGGTTGCGACAGCAGGATCAACAGCACGCAGGGGGACCGGACCGATCCCGGCTTGCACATTCTGCCTCTGTAGTCGGTTGAGTGCCCGCACGCCTATTCCATGGGTTGGCTTTAGGCATAGGGGTACATTCCATGTCTAAGCCCCAGTCGGACCGAGGGTTGTGGCAGCGGTGAACCGAACAACACGCAGAGGGGGACCGGGCCATCCTCGGCTTCGCATTAATGCCTCTCCGGCAGCTCCAGCGCTGCACGCTCGTTTCGTGGGTTGACTTAGGCATACGGAGTTCATTCCCGTCTAGATTGGACCAGACTGAGGGTTGCGACAGCAGGACCGACAGCACGTAGGGGGGATCGGGTCGATCCTCGGCTTACGCATTCTGCCTCTCCGGGCGGCTGACTGCCTGCACGCTCGTTTCGTGGGTTGGCTTTGGCATACGGAGTTCATTCCATGTCTAAGCATATGGAGTTCATTCCCAGTCTAAGATTTTGAGCCACGGTGCACATGCTGGGCTAGGGCATGTGCTGGTCCCGCATTTTTTTCTCCCGGAGCATCGTCGGAGCATCGCCGGAGAGCCTAGCCAGCGGCATTGGGAGTTCCGGTGATTGGGGGGTCGGGGGGGGTGTGCGTACATGATGTGCGATGGGTGCTGGTACTTGGCCTTTATATTGGCCCCCTATCCCTCATCAAACCTTGAAAACTCACACCCCCTTAAAGAGCATTTGAGATTTTATAGGTTTGCTGCCAGTAGCCATTAAAGTGTCTGGAATGGGGACACTTTTTTCAAACGGTCACAAAAACTTCTCCACTTCGAGTTTTTAGCTAAATTTTTTTGTGCATACCAACAAAAATACAAGGATCACCTCTTCCAAATTTTGGGACAAAACTCTTTCTGAAAAAATTTTAAAAAATCTCGAACCGTAAAAAGTTTCAAAAATCGTGAAAAATAGAAAACGAGTCGTCTTGCCAAGAAACTTCACATGAAGGCTTAGGGGACCATTGTTTGAATTTACACTCCATAAAAATGGCATTGGCATGGTAGAAATATGAAGATGTGCTTGAACCCACCTACCACTCGTCCGATCCCCGGCTTACGCATCCTGCCTCTCTGGTCGGTTGAGCGCCTGCACGCTCATTTCGTGGGTTGAGATTAGGCATACGGAGTTCATCCCCAGTCTAAGCATACGAAGTTCATTCCCAGTCTAAGATCAAACTGGACCAAGGGTTGTGGCAGCAGGATCGACAGCACGCAGGGGGGACCGGGTCAATCCCCGGCTTGCGCATTCTACCTCTTTAACCAATTGAGCGCCCGCACGCCCGTTTCATGGGTTGGCTTAGGCATAGGGAGTTCTTTCCATGTCTAAGCCCCAGTCAGACTGAGGGTTGTGGTAGTGGGACCAATAGCACGTAGAGGGGGATCGGGTCGATCCTTGGCTCGTGTATTCTGCCTCTCCGGTTGGTTGAGCACCCGTACGCTCATTTCGTGGTTGGCTTAAGCATACGGAGTTCATTCCATGTCTAAGTGACAGAGTTCATTCACAGTCTAAGATTTTGAGCCACGGTGCACATGCTGGGCTCGGGCATGTGCTGGTGCCACATTTTTTTCACCTGAGGCACCATCGCCGGAGCATCGCCAAAGAGCCTAACCGGTGGCATTAGGGGTTCCGACGATTGGGGGGTTGGCGAGAGATGCGTACGTGATGTACGGTGGGTGCTGGTACTTGGCCCTTATATTGGCCCCCTATCCCTCATCAAAGCTCGAGAACTCACACCTCTTTCTTTATGCCTAAGTCAGCCTAAAACACAAGCGTACGAGCACTAGAACAACAGGAAGGGCTGATTACGCAAGTTAAAGAGAAATAGGATAAGAAGGTGTAGAATTCTAGAAATGCTCTTGTTTTCGCTTGAAACGGAAGTGTTTTGATGGTGTACAAATGAGGGAAGAGCAGCCCTCTATTTATAGTTGAGGCTCCAGCTTACACTTAATGGCAATATCCCTAGAATAAAGGCTAAAATCATGGGATTATACAGATTACAATCAATCAGGATGCTAACTCTTGATTTTTCAGGGTCAACCAAATCTGCTAGGATGCTGCTGCTGATCCTGCTTGCTTCCAGAAGATTCCCTTGCGTGTCCAGCACCTTTGGGCCCTTCTGAATGTGGTGCGGGTAGCTTGTATGCTAGGCCTTGGTCTCACGGTTGGCCTGCAAGTTTGGGCAGGCGTTCTGAACTCCTTTGCTAGGCTTTACGTGTAGATACCAGCTAGCATGCCTGGTCTGCAGGCCTCAACCTCTGGCTCA
The DNA here is from genome assembly GCF_002303985.1 of Durio zibethinus. The sequence continues at coordinate 32,010,485 of NW_019167826.1, read as the reverse complement.
CCTGATGTGCCTGACGCACCCGTCTAGGGCGTGATATTCTGCCCCACCTAATTGCACAATGCCCTCATTGCGTCTTCTGCATGGTACTACCTGATCTGGTCCCTGAACTACCATAAGTCTTCTACTGGTTCCCAGCTCACCTTACTGTCTGGAAGTCCCTTTCAGTGCACCAAGTACTCTTGTCTTGGCTGATAGTTCTTCCGTCTCACCTTTCGATCAACTATGATGCTGTCGACCTCCTTCTCATATGAGGCCTTTGGCACACGCTTTGACTCTGCCTGTCCTGGATCTCCTTCATCCTCATGGAACAGCTTGAGCATGCTCACATGGAAACCAGGTATACCCTCAGCTTGGGAGCATATCCACCTTGTAGGCAACTTTGCCTACCCTCTTGACTACTCGAAAAGGTCCCTCATACCTCCGAACTAGGCTTTTGTGCAGCCCTCTATTGCGCACAATGGGATGTAGCTTCACCAACACCAAGTCTCCAACCTGGAACTGCACATCCCGCCTATTCTGGTCTGCCCACTTCTTTGACCTCTTGACTGCCTTATGTAGACAAACTCTGACCAAGTCAGTTTGCTCTTGTCATGCCTTGGCAAACTTGTATGCTACTAGATTCAGCCCTGTATAACCTGCAGCAATCGAACCGGGTGTTAGTGGTTGTTACCCTGTCATAACCTTAAATGGGCTCTGGTTCATTGCCTTGCTCCTTTGCAAGTTGTAGGAAAACTATGCAATATCTAGCAGTTTTGGCCAGTCCCTTTGTATGGCACTCACATAGTGCCTGAGGTAGACCTCCAATAGTCCATTCACTCGTTCTATCTGCCCATTGGTCTGGGGATGCATGCTGGTGGAAAAGTTCAAGTCTGACCCCAACAACTTGAACAACTCAGTCTAGAACCTGCCCGTGAAATGCCCGTCCCGATCACTAACAATGGTCCTCGGCACTCCCCAGTACTTAACCATGTTCTTCAGGAACAATCGAGCTGCCTTCTCGGCTGGGCACTCTTTAGTTGCTGGAATAAAGATTCCATACTTGGAAAACCTGTCCACCACTACCATGATGCTTCCAAACCCTTCTGTTTTGGGTTAGACCGACTATAAAGTCTAGAGAAACACTATCCCATGGTCGTTCTGGCACTAGCAGTGGCTCTAAGAGATCGCCTGGTTTCTTGAGCTCCACCTTGTCCTATTGGCACATAAGATAAGTCTTCACATAGGCCTCCACATCATCCCTCATGTACGGCCAGTAGTACCGGTCCTCGATCAGTGCCAAGGTATGGCTCACTTTGGGGTGTCCAGCCCACCTTGAATCATGGCTTTTTTACAAAACTTCCTTACAAAGCTTCCCATGCTGCAGCACAAATAGTCTACTGCCCTGGTGTATAGCAAGCCATCCTGCAACTAAAATTGCCTAGTCTTACCTTGCTGGGCATACTCCATCAAAGCCTTAGCTGTAGGATCATGCGCAAGTCCCTCCTTGATGCGTGGCACCAGTGACCCCTCTGGTTGGCTAATGGCAGCAAGGTTAGCCTTCCTGCTCAGGGCGTCTGCCACTAGGTTCACCCGCCCCAGCTTGTACTCTATCTAGAAATCAAATTCTGCAAGAAAATCTTGCCATCTCCCCTACTTGGGGGATAGCTTCTTCTGCGCCTGGAAGTAGTTGGTCACCACATTGTCCATCCTAACCACGAACCTCGACCCCAACAGGTAATGGTGCCAAGTGCGCAAGTAATGTACCACTGTAATCATCTCCTTCTCTTGGACCGTGTACTTGCACTCAGTCTCGTTCAGCTTTCTGCTCTCGAACGCGACTGGACGTCCCTCCTGCATCAACACGCCCCCTATGGCAAAGTCTGATGCATCCGTATGCACCTCATACGACTTGGCATGGTCTGGCAAGGCCAAGACTGGCTCCTCGATCACAGCCCGCTTTAACCTGTCAAAGGCTTCTTGGCACCTTGCGCTCCACTCCCATGCTTTCCCTTTCTTGAGCAAGTCAGTCAATGGCATGGCTATTGCTGAGTGACCTTTGATGAAGCACCTGTAGTAGTTGACCAGCCCAAGGAACAATCTCAACTCAGTGACCTTGGCTGGTGGTTGCCAGTCCAGGATGGCATGTATCTTGCCTTCATCCATGCGTATCCTACCACCTCCCACTATGTGGCCAAGGAATAGGATCTCCTGTTGGGTGAATGAGCACTCCTCCCTCTGACAAATAGCTTGTGCACCCGCAACACCTCGAACACCTGTCTCAAGTGGTCTACATGCTCTCCCCAAAGTCTGGTTGTAGATCACATTGTCATCCAAATAAACCATAACAAACCGATCAAGGAATGATTGAAGTACCTTGTTCATAAGGGTGCAGAATGTTGCTGGGGTGTTCGTGAGTTCAAAAGGCATCACCAAGAACTCATACAAGCCATACCGAGTGACACATGCTGTCTTTGGCTCATCTCCCTCTGCGATCCTGACTTGATAGTAGCCTGACCTCAAATCCAGCTTGGTGAACCACCTGCGCTCCCAAGTTGATCGAACAAGTTCACAATGAGTGGGATGGGGTACTTGTTCTTGATGGTCAACTTATTCAAAGCCCGGTAGTCTATACACAGCCGCAACGACCTATCATGCTTGTGCTGAAATAGAATCGGTGCACCCTTCGATGGCCCTGATGACGCCAGCATCAACTAACTCTTTGAGCTGCTTCCTCAACTCCTCCAACTCTATTGGAGACATTCGGTAAGGGGCTCTAGCTGGTGGCTTGGCCTCGGACACCAGCTCGATCTTATGGTCCACCTCCCTCTTAGGTGGTAGCTTGCTAGGTAGCTTTGCAGGCATCACATCACTAAAGGTCTTCATCACCTTTAGCACCTCTAAGGGTGACTTGGTCTCCTTCTCCCTTAGCTCATCATATTTCAGGGCTGCCAACAAGGTGTCTTCTTGTTTGCTTACCACCTTGGCAAATTGGATGGCTGACACCACCCACGACCTAACTCTAGACCCTCTCCTCAATGGCACTAGTCATTGGCACCGTGCATCCAAGATGCAAACACAATCGATAAAAGGCACAAGGATGGCGTTAATTCGAACAAGGAAATCCAACCCAATCACAAACTCATAGTCGTCAAGGGGTATTACCTCAATGGTCTCCTTGCCTTTCTAGTCTCCAAGCTACAACTCCACTCCCCGTGCTACTCCAATGGCTGGAACTTCCTTGGAGTTCACCGTTTTGATGGTACCAGTCCCTTTCTGCACCTTTAGTCTGAGCTTTCGGGCTCTATCACCTAAAATAAAAAGATGTGAGGCACATGTGTCCACCAGTGCACTCACCTTCTGACCCGCAACCATCAGATCTGCAAACATCAAGCCCTTTGGCTTGCGACTCCCCTTACTCTAGATAGCATTGAGCACCAATGACCCAAGCTTTGCTGCCCCTGACTCTGGCTCCTCGTCAGACTCCTTGTCTATAGCAGCCAGCTTGCCCTTTTACGGGTAATTACGTGCTATGTGGGTCCCTCCACATAGGTAACAGCTAGTGCTCTCGGTCCCCTTTGCTTTCACTTGCCTGTTAGGTGGCTTCCTCTCGCCATCCTATGCTTGAAACGGTCTCGGTCTCCATCCTTGGACTCCGATCACGGTCCTTCCCCTGATATTCTTTCGGTCCCTATCGTCCCTGCCCTACCATTGGCTTGGTAGACCGAACTTGTCAGAGCTTGAACTCTATCAAGCCTCGGCATGTAGTCATGGCTTTAGGCCAAGTCATGAAACTCCTCTCCTTTTGTAGGCTACATGCTTCACCCACGACTTCAGCCCATCCATGAAAGCAAATAAAGAGTCCTTCTTGCCTTAGATCCCAGATCAATAGCATTAGTTTAGAGAATTTCTGGACATATTCCCTTATGTCCCCTTGCTGGCTTCAACTTGTGCAACTTTGCTCGTGCCTCATCATCGACATATTTCGGGTAAAATTGTTCTCTGAACTCCTTTTGGAACTCTGCCCAGGTTCCAATCTTGGTGCTCCCACACCTGACATCATCACACCTACGCCTCTACCACAATAAGGCTACATCAGTGAGATACATAGCAGCGATGCTTACCTTTATCACCTCATCTTGCATGCCCATGGCCTAGAAGTACTGCTCCATACCCCAAAGGTAGTTATCTACTTCCTTGGCCGCCCTAGTCCCCTTGAACTCCTTAGGCTTGGGGACATCCAATTTGGACTTGGACACTCCAGCAAACATGCCATTCCCAATGGCAATCTTGCAAGCAACGAGCTCACTGGTAAGCTCCTCCATCCGCTGGCGCATGGCCTCCATGCCATCGCGCAAGGTCAGCACTTCAGCCTCCATGGTCTAATTCTTTTAGGTGAACACGTCCAAGCCTTTGTTGAGAGCAGCTTGCAGCTCACTTTGGATCTCCTCCCCCATGGAGTCTAGCGATGCAATGTGAGTCTCTACCCCTTCAAGCTTCTCCCCCATGTCGTCCATGGTCACCTCCACCTTGGCCAGCCTACCATCCATGGTAGACCAGATATCTCTAGAACTGGCTTTCTTCCCTCTTCCACGCCCATGCTCCTGGGCCTCTGGTTGGTGGTTAGCAGTGTCACTTTGGGATGCCATCTCCTCTAACCTGCACAACACAAACACGCAGAATCAAACCTGCTCTGATACCAACTGTCACGGGCTTTGACCTTAAACTCAGAAACCGTGCGGCCTTAGGCTTGGAATCTCCTCCTTTATGCCTAAGTCAGCCTAAAACACAAGCGTACAGGCACTAGAACAACAGGAAGGGCTGATTACGCAAGTTAAAGAGAAACAGGATAAGAAGGCAGAATTCTGGAAATGCTCTTGTATTCACTGAAATAGAAGTGTTTGATGGTGTACAAATGAGGGAGGAGCAGCCCTCTATTTATAGTTGAGGCTCCAGCTTACACTTAATGGCAATATCCCTAGAATAAAGGCTAAAATCATGGGATTATACAGATTATAATCAATCAAGATGCTAACTCCTGATTTTGAGGGTCAACCAAATCTGCCAAGATGCTGTTGCTGATCCTACCTGCTTCCAGAAGCTTCCCCTGCGTGTCTAGCACCTTGGGCCCTTCTGGATGTGGTACGGGCAGCTTGTATGCCAGGCCTTGGTATCACGGGCTGGCCTGCAAGTTGGGCAGGCGTTCTAAACTCATTTACTAGGCTTTGCATGCAGATACCCGCCAGCACGCCTGGTCTGTAGGCCTCAACCTCTGGCTCGCCTGCTGGTGCGCCTGATGTGCCTGATGTGCCTGGCACGCCCGCCTAGGGTGTGACACTTGGCCCTTATATTGGCCCCCTATCCCTCATCAAACCTCAAGAACTCACACCCCCTTAAAGAGCATTTGAGATTTTATAGGTTTGCTGCCAGTAGCCATTAAAGTGTCTAAAATGGGGACACTTTTTCAAACGGTCACAAAATCGTCTCCACTTCGAATTTTTAGCTGAATTTTTTTTGTGCATGCCAAAAAAAAATACAAGGATCACCTCTACCAAATTTGGGGGCAAAATGCTTTCTAAAAAAATTTTAAAAAATCCCAAACCACAAAATGTTTCGAAAGGCTTAGGGGACTATTGTATCAATTTACAAGCCATAAAAATGGCATTGGCATGGCAGAAATATGAAGATGTGCTTGAACCCACCTACCACCCATTCGATCCTCAGCTTGCGCATCCTGCCTCTTTGGTCGGCTGAACGCCTGCACGCTCGTTTCATGGGTTGACTTAGGCATACAGAGTTCATCCCTAGTCTAAGCATACAGAGTTCATTCCTAATCTAAGATCAGATTGGACCGAGGGTTGCGGCAACAGGATCGACAGCACGCAGGGGGGACCGGGCCAATCCCCGGCTTGTGCATTTTGCCTCTCTGACAGGTTGAGCACCCGTACGCCCGTTTCGTGGCTTGGCTTAGGCAAAGGGAGTTCATTCCATGTCTAAGCCCCAAACGAACCGAGGGTTGTGGCAGTGGGATCGGCAGCCCGTAGAGGGGGACCGGGCCGATCCCCGGCTTGTGCATTATGCCTCTCCGGCTAACTTAGCACCCGCACACTCGTTTTTCATGGGTTGACATAGGCATACAGAGTTCATTCCCAATCTAAGATCGGACCGGACCGAGGGTTGCAGCAGCAGGATCGACAGCACGCAGGGGTGATCGGGTCGATCCCCGGCTTGCGCATTCTGCCTCTCCGGCCGGCTGAGTGCTCGCACGCTCGTTTTGTGGGTTGGCTTAGGCATATGGAGTTCATTCCATGTCAAAGCATACGGAGTTCATTCCCAGTCTAAGATCGGACCGGACTGAGGGTTGCGGCAGAAGGACCAGCAACAGGATCGGCAGCACACAGGGGGACCGAGCCGATCCTCGACTTGCGCATTTTGCCTCTCCAACCGGCTGAGCACCCACACGCTGTTTCATGGGTTGGCTTAGGCATACAGAGTTAATTCCATATCTAAGCCCCAGCCAGACTGAGGGTTGTGGCAGTAGAACCGGCAGCGGGATCGGTAGCACGCATAGGGGGATCGAGCTGATCCCCGGCTTGCGCATTATGCCTCTCCGACCGACTGAGCGCCCGTACGCTCATTTCGTGGGTTGACTTAGGGATACGAAGTTCATCCCCAATCTAAGCATACGGAGTTCATTCCTAGTCTAAGATCAGTCCGGACCGAGGGTTACGGCAGTAGGATTGGCAGCACACAGGAGGGACCGGGCCGATCCCAAGCTTGCACATTCTGCCTCTCCGTCTGGCTGAGCACCCGTACACTCGTTTCCTGGGTTGGCTTAGGCATAAGGAGGTTATTCCATGTCTAAGCCCCAGCTGGACTGAGGGTTGTGGTAGTGGGATCGACAGCACGCAAGGGGGACCGGGTCGATCCCCAGCTTGCGCATTCTACCGAAGTTTTGCCTCTCCGGCTGGCTGAGCGCCCGCACACCCATTTCGTGGGTTTGCTTAGGCGTAGGGAGTTCATTTCATGTCTAAGCCCCAGCTGGACCAAGGGTTGTGGCAGCGGGACCAGCAGCACGCAGAGGGGGATCGGGCCGATCCCCAACTTGCGAATTATGCCTCTTCGGTCGGCTTAGCGCCCGCACGCTCATTTCATGGGTTGACTTATGCGTACAGAGTTCATTTCGAGTCTAAGATCGGACCAGACCGAGGGTTGTGGCAGCAAGATCGACAGCACGCAGGGGGGACTGGGCCGATCCCTGGCTTGCGCATTCTGCCTCTCCGATCGGCTGAGCGCCCGCACGCTCATTTCGTAGGTTGGCTTAGGCATACGGAGTTCATTCCATGTCTAAGCATACGGAGTTCATTCCCAATCTAAGATTTTAAGCCACGGTACACATGCTAGGCTCAGGCATGTGCTAGTGCCATATTTTTTTCGCCCGGGGCACCATCGTCGGAGAGCCTAACTGGCGGCATTGGGGGTTCCGGTGATTGGGGGGCCGGGGGGTTGTGCGCAGATGATGTACGATGGGTACTGGTACTTGGCCCTTATATTGTCCCCCTATCTCTCATCAAACCTTAAGAACTCACACCTCCTTAAAGAGCATTTGAGATTTTATAGGTTTACTGCCAGTAGCCATTAAAGTGTCTGAAATGGGGACACTTTTTCAAACGGTCACAAAATCTTCTCCACTCCGAGTTTTTAGCTGAATGTTTTTGTGCATGCCAAAAAAAAATACAAGGATCACCTCTACCAAATTTGGGGACAAAAATCTTTCTAAAAAATTTTTAAAAAATCTCGAACCGTAAAAAGTTTCAAAAATCGTGACAAATAGAAAACGGGTCGTCTTGCCACAAAATTTCACATGAAGGCTTAGGGGACCATTGTATGAATTTACACACCATAAAAATGGCATTGGCGTGGCAGAAATATGAAGATGTGCTTGAACCCACCTACCACCCGTTCGATCCCCGGCTTACGCATCCTGCCTCTCTGTTCGACTGAGCGTCCGCATGCTCATTTCGTGGGTTGACTTTGGCATACGAAGTTCATCCCCAGTCTAAGCATACGGAGTTCTTTCCCAGTCTAAGATCGGACCGGACAGAGGGTTGCGGTAGTAGGATCGGCAGCATGCAAGGGGGACCAGGCCTATCCCCGGCTTGAACATTCTGCCTCTCCGATCAGCTGAACGTCCGCAGGCTCGTTTTGTGGGTTGGCTTAGGCATAGGGAGTTCATTCCAAGTCCAAGCCCCAATCGGACCAAGGGTTGTTGCAGCGGGACCGACAGCACGCAGAGGGGGACCGGGCTAATCCCTGGCTTGTGCATTATGCCTCTCCGACCGGTTCAGCACCCTCACGCTCGTTTTGTGGGTTAACTTAGGCATACGGAGTTCATTCCCAATCTAAGATCAGACCAGACTGAGGGTTGTGGTAGCAGGATCGACAGCACGCAGGAGGGATCGGGCCGATCCCCAACTTGCACATTCTGCCTCTCCGGTCGGCTGAGCGCCCGTACGCTCATTTTGTGGGTTGGCTTAGGCATACGGAGTTCATTCCATGTCTAAGCATACGGAGTTCATTCCCAGTCTAAGCATATGGAGTTTATTCCCAGTCTAAGATCGAATCGGGTCGAGGGTTGCGGCAATAGGATCAGCAGCACGTAGGGTGGACTGGGCCGATCTCTGGCTTGCGCATTCTACCTCTTCGGTCGGCTGAGCACCCGGACGCCCGTTGCATGGGTTGGCTTAGGCATAGGGAGTTTATTCCATGTCTAAGCCCCAGTCATATCGAGGGTTGTGGCAACGGGATCGGCAGCACGCAAAGGGGGATCGGGCTGATCCCCAGCTTGCGCATTCTGCCTCTCCGATTGGCTGAGTGCCCGCACGCTCGTTTCGTGGGTTGGCTTAGGTATACGGAGTTCATTCCATGTCTAAGCATACGGAGTTCATTCCCAGTCTAAGAGTTTGAGCCACGGTGCACATGCTGGGCTCAGGCATGTGCTGGTGCCACAATTTTTTTCGCCTGGGGCACCATCATCGGAGCATCGTCGAAGAGCCTAACCGGCAGCATTGGGGGTTCTGGCGATTGGGGGGGACGGGGGGTGTGCATACATGATGTGCGATGGGTGCTGGTACTTGGCCCTTATATTGGCCCCCTATCCCTCATCAAACCTCGAGAACTCACACCCCCTTAAAGAGCATTTGAGATTTTATACGTTTGCTGCCAGTAGCCATTAAAATGTTTGAAATGGGGACACTTTTTTCGAACGATCACAAAATCTTCTCCACTTTTTTCACCTCTACCAAATTTGGGGACAAAAATCTTTCTAAAAAAATTTTAAAAAATCTTGAACCGTAAAAAGTTTTAAAAATCGTGAAAAATGAAAACTGGGTCATCTTACCACGAAACTTCACATGAAGGCATAGGGGACCATTGTATGAATTTACAAGCCATAAAAATGGCATTGGCACGGTAGAAATATGAAGATGTGCTTGAACCCACCTACCACCCGTTCGATCCCCGGCTTGCGCATCCTGCCTCTCTGGTCGACTGAGCGTCGCACGCCCGTTTCGTGGATTGACTTAGGCATACGGAGTTCATCCCCAGTCTAAGCATACGGAGTTCATTCCTACTCTAAGATCGGATCGGATCGAGGGTTACGGTAGCAGGATCGAGAGCATGCAAGGGAGACCGGGCCAATCCTCGGCTTGTGCATGTAGGGGGGACCGGCCCGCACGCCCATTTCGTGGATTAGCTTAGGCATAGGGAGTTCATTCCATGTCTAAGCCCCAGCCGGACCAAGGGTTGTGGCAGTGGGACCGGTAGCATACAGAGGGGGACAGGGTCGATCCCTGGCTTGTGCATTATACCTCTCCAGTCGGCTCAACGCCCGAACGCTCATTTCGTGGGTTGACTTAGGCATATGAAGTTCATTCCTAGTCTAAGATCGGATCGGACCGAGGGTTGTGGTAGCAGGACCAGCAGCAGGATCGACAGCATGCAGGGGGGACCAGAACGATCCCTGGCTTGCGCATTCTGCCTCTCCGGCCGGCCTCCCCGACCGGTTGAGTGCCTGCACGCTCGTTTCATGGGTTGACTTAGGCATACGGAGTTCATCCCCAGTCTAAGCATAAGGAGTTCATTCCCAGTCTAAGATCGAACCGGACCGAGGGTTGCGACAGCAGGATCGGCAGCACGCAAGGGGGACCGGGCTGATCCCTGACTTGCGCATTCTACCTCTTCGACCGGCTTGCGCATTCTGCCTCTCCGGTCGGCTGAGTGCCCGCACGCTCATTTCATGGGTTGGCTTATGCATACGGAGTTCATTCCCAGTCTAAGATCAGACCAAACCGAGGGTTGCGGTAGCAGGATCGATAGCACGCAGGGAGGGACCGGGTCGGTCCCCTGCTTGCGCATTCTACCTCTCTGGCCGACTGAGCACCCGCACGCTCATTTCATGGGTTGGCTTAGGCATACGGAGTTCATTCCATGTCTAAGCCCCAGTCAGACCGAGGGTTGTGGTACTAGGATCGGGTTGACCCCCGACTTGCGCATTATTTCTCTCCGGCTGGTTGAGCGCCCACATGCTTGTTTCATGGGTTGGCTTAGGCATACGGAGTTCATTCCGTGTCTAAGCATATGGAGTTCATTCCCAGTCTAAGATTTTAAGCCACGATGCACATTCTGGGCTCAAGCATGTGCTGGTGCTGCATTTTTTTCACTGGAGCATCACCGGAGCATCACCGGAGCATCACCGGAGCATCATCAGAGCATCACCAGAGCATCATCAGAGCATCGTCGGAGAGCCTAACCGGTGGCATTGGGGGTTCCGACGATTGGGGGGGCTGGGGGGTGTGCGCATATGATGTGCGATGGGTGATGGTACTTCGCCCTTATGTTGGCCCCATATCCCTCATCAAACGTCGAGAACTCACACCCCCTTAAAGAGCATTTGAGATTTTATAGGTTTGCTGCTAGTAGCCATTAAAGTGTCTGAAATGGGGACACTTTTTTGAAACGTTCACAAAATCTTCTCCACTTCGAGTTTTTAGGTGAATTTTTTTGTGCATGCCAAAAAAATACAAGGATCACCTCTACCAAATTTAGGGACAAAATTCTTTCTAAAAAAATTTTAAAAAATCCTGAACCGTAAAAAGTTTCAAAAATCGTGAAAAATAGAAAACGGGTCGTCTTGCCATGAAACTTCACATGAAGGCGTAGGGGACCATTGTATGAATTTACAAGCCATAAAAATGGCATTGGCATGGCAGAAATATGAAGATGTGCTTGAACCCACCTACCACCCATTCGATCCCCGGCTTGCGCATCCTGCCTCTCTGGTCGACTGAGCGTGCACGCCCGTTTCGTGGATTGACTTAGGCATACGGAGTTCATCCCCAGTCTAAGCATACGGAGTTCATTCCCAATCTAAGGTTGGACTGGACCAAGGGTTGCGACAGCAGGATCGGCAGAATGCAGGGGGGACCGGGTCGATCCCCGACTTCCGCATTCTGCCTCTCCGGTTGGCCGAGCACCCTCACACTCGTTTTGTGGGTTGGCTTAGGCATACGGAGTTCATTCCATGTCTAAGCATACAGAGTTCATTCCCAGTCTAAGAGTTTGAGCCAAGGTGCACATGCTAGGCTCGAGCATGTGCTGGTGCCACATTTTTTTCGCCCGGGGCACCATCACTGGAGCATCGTCGGAGCATCACCGGAGAGCCTAACTGGTGGCATTGGGGTTTTGGCAATTGGGGGGGCCAGAGGTGTGTGCACATGATGTGCTGTGGGTGCTGGTACTTAGCTCTTATATTGGCCCCCTATCCCTCATCGAACCTCGAGAACTCACACCCCCTTAAAGAGCATTTGAGATTTTATAGGTTTGCTGCTAGTAGCCATTAAAGTGTCTGAAATGGGGACACTTTTTTGAAACGTTCACAAAATCTTCTCCACTTCGAGTTTTTAGCTGAATTTTTTTGTGCATGCCAAAAAAATACAAGGATCACCTCTACCAAATTTGGGGACAAAATTCTTTCTAAAAAAATTTAAAAAAATCCTAAACCGTAAAAAGTTTCAAAAATCATGAAAAATAGAAAACGGGTCGTCTTGCCATGAAACTTCACATGAAGGCGTAGGGGACCATTGTATGAATTTACAAGCCATAAAAATGGCATTGGCATGGCAGAAATATGAAGATGTGCTTGAACCCACCTACCACCCGTTCGATCCCCGGCTTGCGCATCCTGCCTCTCTGGTCGACTGAGCGTCCGCATGCTCATTTCATGGGTTGACTTAGGCATACGGAGTTCATCCCCAGTCTAAGCATACGGAGTTCATTCCCAATCTAAGGTTGGACTAGACCGAGTGTTGCGACAGCAGGATCGGCAGCATGTAGGGGGATCGAGTCGATCCTCGGCTTGTGCATTCTACCTCTCCGACCGATTGAGCGGCCCGCACGCTCATTTCGTGGGCAGGCTTAGGCATACAGAGTTCATTCCATTTCTAAGCATAAGGAGTTCATTCCCAGTCTAAGAGTTTGAGCCACGGTGCACATGCTGGGCTTGGGCATGTGCTGGTGCCACATTTTTTTCGCTCAGGGCAACATCGTCGGAGCATCGCCGGAGGGCCTAACCGGCGGCAATAGGGGTTTCGGCGATTGGGGGGCCAGGGGGTGCACGCACATGATGTGTGATGGGTGCTGGTACTTGGCCCTTATATTGGCCCCCTATCCCTCATCAAACCTCAAGAACTCACACCCCCTTAAAGAGCATTTGAGATTTTATAGGTTTGCTGTCAGTAGCCATTAAACTGTCTGAAATGCAGACACATTTTTCAAATGGTCACAAAATCTTCTCCACTTCAATTTTTTAGCTGAACTTTTTTGTGCATGCCAAAAAAAATACAAGGATCACCTCTACCAAATTTGGGGACAAAACGCTTTCTAAAAAAATTTTAAAAAATCCCGAACCGTAAAAAGTTTCAAAAATCATGAAAAATAGAAAACGGGTCATCTTGCCACGAAACTTCACTCGAAGGCATAGAGGACCATTGTATGAATTTACAAGCCATAAAAATGGCATTTGCATGGCAGAAATATGAAGATGTGCTTGAACCCACCTACCACCCGTTCGATCCCCGATTTGCGCATCCTGCCTCTCTGGTCAGCTGAGCGTCCGCACACTTGTTTCATGGGTTGCCTTAGGCATACGAAGTTCATCCTCAATCTAAGCATACAGAGTTCATCCCCAGTCTAAGATCAGATCAAACCTAGGGTTACAGCCGTAGGATCAGCGGTACGTAAGGGGATCGAGCTGATCCCTGGCTTACGCATTCTGCCTCTCCGGTCGGCTGATCGCCCGTATGCCCGTATCATGGGTTGGCTTAGGCATACGGAGTTCATTCCATGTCTAAGCCCCAGCCAGACCGAGGGTTGTGGCAGCGGGACTGGCAGCACGCAGAGGGGGATCGGGTCGATCCTCGGTGTGCGCATTATGCCTCTCCGGCTGGCTCAACACCCGCACGCTCGTTTCATGTGTTGACTTAGGCATATGAAGTTCATTCCTAGTCTAAGATCAGACCAGACTGAGGGTTTCAGTAGCAAGATCGACAGCACATAGGGGGGACAGGGTCGGTCCCTGGCTTGCGCATTCTGCCTCTCCAGCTGGCTGAGTGCCCGCACGCTCGTTTCGTGGGTTGGCATAGGCATACGGAGTTAATTCCATGTCTAAGCATACGAAGTTCATTCCCAATCTAAGATCAGACCGAATCGAGGGTTGCGGCAGCAGGACTAGCAACAGGATCAGCAGCACGCAGGGGGGACCGGGTCGATTCCTAGCTTGCGCATTCTACCTCTTCGATCGACTGAGCGCCCGTACGCTCGTTTCGTGGGTTGGCTTAGGAATACGGAGTTCATTCCATGTCTAAGCCCCCGTTCGATCGAGGGTTGTGGTAGTAGGATCGAAAGCGGGATCGGTAGCATGCATAGGGAGATCGAGCTGATCCTCGGCTTGCATATTATGCCTCTCCAACCGGTTGAGCACCCGCACGCTCGTTTCGTGGGTTGACTTAGGCGGAGTTCATCCCCAGTCTAAGCTTACAGAGTTCATTCCCAGTCTAAGATCAGACCGGACTGAGGGTTGTGACAGCAGGATCGATACCACGCAGGGGGGATCGGGCCGTTCCCCGACTTACGCATTCTGCCTCTTTGATCGGCTGAGCCCCCGCACGCCTGTTTCGTGGGTTGGGTTAGGCATAGGGCATTCATTCCATGTCTAAGCCCCAGTCAGACCGAGGGTTGTGGCAGTGGGACCGACAGCACGCAGAGGGGGACCGAACTGATCCCCGACTTACGTATTATTCGTCTTCGACCAGCTTAGCGCTCGAACGCTCGTTTCATGGGTTGAAATAGGCATACGGAGTTCATTCCCACTCTAAGATCGAATTTGATCGAGGGTTGCAGCAGCAAGATCGATAGCACACCGGGGGGGATTAGGCCGATCCCCAGCTTGTGCATTCTGCCTCTCCGGCTGGCTGAGCGCCTGCACGCTCGTTTCATGGGTTGGCTTAGGCGTACGGAGTTCATTCCATGTCTAAGCATACGGAGTTCATCCCCAAGTCTAAGAGTTTGAGCCACAGTGCACATGCTGGGCTTGGGCATGTGCTGGTGCCGCATTTTTTTTGCCCGGGGCACCATCGTCGGAGCATCGTCGGAGAGCCTATCCGACGGCATTGGGGGTTCCGACGATTGGAGGGGTCGGGGGGTGTGCACACATGATGTGCGATGGGTGGTGGTACTTGGTCCTTATATTGGCCCCCTATCCCTCATCAAACCTTGAGAACTCACACTCCTTTAAAGAGCATTTGACATTTTATAGGTTTGCTGGCAGTAGCCATTAAAGTTTCTGAAATGAGGACACTTTTTTCAAAGGGTCACAAAATCTTCTCCACTTCGAGTTTTTAGCTGAATTTTTTTGTGCATGCCAATAAAAATACAAGGATCACCTCTACCAAATTTAGGGACAAAACTCTCTCCAAAAAAATTTTAAAAAATCTCGAACCGCAAAAAGTTTCAAAAATCGTGAAAAATAGAAAACGGGCCGTCTTGCCATGAAACATCACATGAAGGTGTAGGGGACCATTGTATGAATTTACAAGCCATAAAAAAGGCATTGGCATGGCAGAAATATGAAGTTGTGCTTGAACCCACCTACCACCCGTTCGATCCCCGGCTTGCGCATCCTGCCTCTCTGGTGGGCTGAGCATCCGCATGCTCGTTTTGTGGGTTGACTTAGGCATACAGAGTTCATCCCCAATCTAAGCATATGGAGTTCATTCCCAGTCTAAGATTGGATCGGACCGAGGGTTGCGACAGCAGGATCGACAGTACGTAGGGGGGACCAGTCCGATCCCCGGCTTGCGCATTCTTCCTCTCCGGTCGACTGAGCACCTGCACGCCCGTTTTATGGGTTGGCTTAGGCATAGGGAGTTCATTCCATGTCTAGGCCCCAGCCGGACCGAGGGTTGTGGCAGCGGTACCGGTAGCACATAGAGGAGGATCGGACTGATCCCCAGCTTGCGTATTATGCCTCTCCGATCGGCTCAGCGCCCGCACGCTCATTTCATGGGTTGACTTAGGCATACGGAGTTCATTCCCAGTCTAAGATCAGATCAGATCAAGGGTTACGGTAGCAGGATTGACAGCACGCAGGGGGGATCGAGCCGGTCCCCGGCTTGCAAATTCTACCTCTCCGACCGACTAAGCGCCCGCACGTTAATTTCGTGGGTAGGCTTAGGCATACGCAATTCATTCCATGTCTAAGCATACGGAGTTCATTCCCTGTCTCAGATCAGATCGGATCGAGGGTTCTGGTAGGAGGACCAGTAGTAGGATCGACAGCACGCAAGGGGGGACCGGGCCGATCCCAAGCTTGCGCATTCTACCTCTCCCGTCGGTTGAGTGCCCGCACGCTCATTCGTGGGTTGGCTTAGGTATATGGAGTTCATCCCATTTCTAAGCCCCAACCGGATCAAGGGTTGTGGTAGTAGGACCGATAGTGGGATCGATAGCATGCAGAGGGGGATCGGGCTGATCCTCGACTTGCGCATTATGCCTCTCCAGCCGGTTGAGTGCCCGCACGCTCGTTTCATGGGTTGACATAGGCATGCGAAGTTCATCTCCAGTCTAAGCATACGGAGTTCACTCCCAGTCTAAGATCGGATCAGATCAGATCAAGGGTTGTGACAGCAGGATCGACTGCACGCAGTGGGGATCGAGCTGATCCCCGACTTACGCATTCTACCTCTCCTGTCGGCTGAGCGCCCCCACGCCCGTTTCGTGGGTTGGCTTAGGCATAGGGAGTTCATTCCATGACTAAGCCCCAGCCGGACTGAGGGTTGTGGCAACGGGACCGACAGCACGCAGAGGGGGATCGGGCCGATCTCTGGCTTGCGAATTATGCCTCTCCGACCTGCTCAGCGCCCAAACGCTCGCTTCGTGGGTTGACTTAGGCATACGGAGTTCATTCCCAGTCTAAGATCAGACCGGATCGAGGGTTGCGACAGCAAGATCGACAGCACGCAGAGGGGGACCGGGTCGACCCCGACTTGCGCATTCTGCTTCTTAGATCGACTGAGTGCCTACATGCTCATTTCATGGGTTGGCTTAGGCATATGGAGTTCATTCCATGTCTAAGCATACGAAGTTCATTCCCAGTCTAAGATCAGACTGGATCGAGGGTTGCGGCAGCAGGACCAGTAGTAGGATCGACAGCACGCAGGGGGGATCGGGCTGATCCCCGGCTTGCGCATTCTGCCTCTCCGGTCGACTGAGCGCCCGTACGCTCATTTCGTGGGTTTTCTTAGGCATACGGAGTTCATTCCATGTCTAAGCCCTCGTCGGATCGAGGGTTACGGCACCAAGACCGGCAGCGGGATCGGTAGCACACAAAGAGGGACCGTGCTAATCCCCGGCTTGCGCATTATGCCTCTCTGACTGGCCTTTTGGCCGGTTGAGCACCCGCACGTTCGTTTCGTGGGTTATCTTAGGCATACGAAGTTCCTCCCCAGTCTAAGCATACAGACTTCATTGCCAGTCTAAGATTGGATCGGACTGAGGGTTGTGGCAGCAGGATCGATAGCACGCAAGGGGGATCGACCGATCGCTAACTTCCGCATTCTGCCTCTCCAGTCAGCTAAGTGCCCGCACACTCGTTTCGTGGGTTGGCTTAGGCATAGGGAGTTCATTCCATGTCTAAGCCCCAGCCAGACTGAGGGTTGTGGCAGTGGGATCACAACACGTAAAGCGGGATCAGGTCAATCCCTGACTTGCACATTATGCCTCTCCGACTGGCTCAGCGCCCGTACGCTTGTTTCATGGGTTGACTTAGGCATACGCTCGTTTCATGGGTTGACTTAGGCATACGGAGTTCATTCCTAGTCTAAGATCGGATCGGACTGAGGGTTACGGTAGTAGGACCAGCAGTAGGATCGACAGCACGCAGGGGGGATCGGGTCGATCCTCGGCTTGCGTATTTTGCCTCTCCGATCGACTGAGCGACCGCACGCCCGTTTCGATGGTTTTTTTAGGCATACGAAGTTCATTCCATGTCTAACCCCAGCTAGACCGAGGGTTGTGGCAGTAAGATTCGTAACGAGATCGACAGCATGCAGAGGGGGACTGTGCTAATCCCTGGCTTGTGCATTATGCCTTTTCGATCGGCCCTCCGGTCTGCTGAGCACCCGCACACTCGTTTCGTGGGTTGACTTAGGCATACATAGTTCATCCCCAGTCTAAGCATATGGAGTTCAATGCCAGTCTAAGATTGGATTGGACCGAGGGTTGCGGCAGCAGGATCGGTAGCACGCAGGGGGGATCGGGCCGATCTCTGGCTTGCGCATTCTGCCTCTCCGGTCGGTTGAGCGCCCACACGCCCGTTTTGTGGGTTGGCTTAGGCATAGGGAGTTCATTCCATGTCTAATCCCCAGCCAAACTGAGGGTTGTGGCAGCGGGATCGACAGCACGGAGAGGGGGATCGGGCTGATCCCCGACTTGCGTATTATGCCTCTCCGATTGGCTCAACGCCCGCACGCTCGTTTCGTGGGTTTACTTAGGCATACGGAGTTCATTCCCAGTCTAAGATCAGACCGGACAGAGGGTTACAGCAACAGGACCAACAGCAGGATCGACAGCAAGCAGAAAGGGACCGGACCGGTCCCCAGCTTGCTCATTCTGCCTCTCCGACCGACTGAGCGCCCTCACGCTTGTTCATGGGTTAGCTTAGGCATACAAAGTTCATTCCACGTCTAAGCCCTAGCCAAACCGAGGGTTGTGGCAACAGGACTGGCAGCTAGATCGACAGCACGTAGAGGGGGATCAGGCTGATCCCTGACTTGCGCATTATGCCTCTCAAGCGACCTTCTTCGGCCGGCTGAGCGCCCGTACGCTCGTTTCATGGGTTGACTTAGGCATACGAAGTTCATCCCTAGTCAAGCATAAGGAGTTCATTCCCAGTCTAAGATCGGATCGGATCAGATCGAGGGTTGCAACAGAAGGTTCGGCAGCACGTAGGGGGGATCGAGCCGATCCCCGGCTTGTGCATTCTGCCTCTCCGACCAGCTGAGTGCCCGCACGCCCGTTTCATGGGTTGGCTTAGGCATAGGGAGTTCATTCCATGTCTAAGCCCCAGCCAGATCGAGGGTTGTGACAATGGGACCGGCAGCATGTAAAGGGGGATCGGGTTGATCCCCGGCTTATGCATTATGCCTCTCCGGTCGGCTCAACGCCCGAACGCTCATTTTGTGGGTTGACTCAGGCATACGGAGTTCATTCCCAGTCTAAGTTCGGATCAGACTGAGGGTTACGACAGAAGGTTCGGTAGCACGCAGGGGGATAGGGCCAATCCTCGGCTTGCGTATTCTGCCTCTCCTGCCAGCTGAGGACCCACACGCCCGTTTCGTGGGTCGGCTTAGGCATAGGGAGTTCATTCCATGTCTAAACCCCAACCGAACCGAGGGTTGTGGCAGCGAGACCGATAGCACGTAGAGGGGGATCGGGCCGATCCCCAGCTTGCGCATTATGCCTCTCCGGTCGGCTCAACGCCCAAATGCTCGTTTCATGGGTTGACTTAGGCATACGGAGTTCATTCCCAGTCTAAGATCAGACCGGATTAAGGGTTGCAATAGCAGGATCGACAGCACGCAGGGGGGGACCGGGTCGGTCCCCGACTTACGCATTCTGCCTCTCCAGCAGGCTGAGTGCCCGCACGCTCGTTTCATGGGTTGGCTTAGGCATACAGAGTTCATTCCATGTCTAAGCATATGGAGTTCATTCCCAGTCTAAGATCGGACCGAATCGAGAGTTGCAACAACAGGACCAGTAGCAGGATCGACGGCACGCAGGGGGGACCGGGCCGATCCCCGGCTTGCGCATTTTGCCTGTCCGACCGGCTGAATGCCCGCATGCCCGTGTCATGGGTTGGCTTAGGTATAGGGAGTTCATTCCATGTCTAAGCCCCAGCTGGATCGAGGGTTATGGCAGCGGGACCGATGGCACGCAGAGGAGGATCAGGCCATCCCGGGCTTGCACATTATGCCTCTCCGACCGGCTGAGCACCCGCACGCTCGTTTCATGGGTTGGCTTAGACATACAGAGTTCATTCCATGTCTAAGCCCCAGTTGGACCGAAGGTTATGGCAGTAGGACCGGCAGCAAGATCAGCAGCATGCAGAGGGGGACCGGGCTGATCCCCGACTTGCGTATTATACCTCTCCGACGGGCTGAGCACCCGCACGCTCGTTTCATGGGTTGACTTAGGCATACGGAGTTCATCCCCAGTCTAAGCATACGGAGTTCATTCCCAGCCTAAGATAGGACCGGATCGAGGGTTGCAACAGCAGGATCGATAGCATGCAGGGGGGATTAGGCTGATCCTCAACTTGTGCACTCTGCCTCTCCGACAGGCTGAGCCCCTGCACGCCCATTTCGTGTGTTGGCTTAGGCATAGGGAGTTCAT
Organism: Durio zibethinus; assembly: GCF_002303985.1. The sequence continues at coordinate 31,990,502 of NW_019167826.1, read as the reverse complement.
TCCATGTCTAAGCCCCAGTCGGATTGAGGGTTGTGGCAGCGGGACTGGCAGCACATAGAGGGGGACCAAGCGGATCCCTGGGTTACTCATTATGCCTCTTCGGTCGGCTCAGTGCCCGGACGCTTGTTTCGTGGGTTGACTTAGGCATACAGAGTTCATTCCCAGTCTAAGATCAGACCGGATCGAGGGTTGCGGCAACAGGATCGACAGCACACTGGGGGGATCGGGTTGGTCCCCGACTTACGCATTCTACCTCTCCGGTCGGCTAAGTGCCCGCACGCTCGTTTCATGGGTTGGCTTAGGCATACGGACTTCATTCCATGTCTAAGCATACGGAGTTCATTCCCAGTCTAAGATCAGACTGAACCGAGGGTCGAGGTAGCAAGACCAGCAGCGGGATCGACAACACGCAGAGGGCACCAGATCGATCCCCAGCTTGCGCATTCTGCCTCTCCGGCCGACTGAGCGCCCGCAAGCTCATTTGTTTCATGGGTTGGCTTAGGCATACGGAGTTCATTCCATGTCTAAGCCCCAGCCAGATCGAGGGTTGTGGTAGCAGGACCGGCAGCGGGATCGGCAGCAAGCAAAGGAAGACCAAGCTGATCCTCGACTTACGTATTATGCCTCTCCGATCGGCCTCTCCAATCGGCTGAATGCCCGTATGCTTGTTTCATGTGTTGACTAGGCATACGGAGTTCACCCCCAGTCTAAGCATACAGAGTTCATTCCTAGTCTAAGATTGAACTGGACTGAGGGTTGCAGCAATAGGATCGGCAGCACGTAGGGGGTACCAGGTCGATCCCCGACTTACGCATTCTGCCTCTTCGGTAGGCTGAGCGCCTGTACACCCGTTTCGTGGGTTGGATTAGGCATAGGGAGTTCATTCCTTGTCTAAACCCCAGCCGGACCGAGAGTTGTGGCAGCGGGACTGGCAACACGTAGAGGAGGACCTGGTCGATCCACGGCTTACGCATTATGCCTCTTCGGTCGGCTCAGCGCCCGAACGCTCATTTTGTGGGTTGACTTAGGCATACGGAGTTCATTCCCATACTAAGATCGGACCAGAACGAGGGTTACGACAGCAGGATCGACAGCATGCAGGAGGGACCTGGTCGGTCTTCGACTTACACATTCTGCCTCTCCGACCGGCTGAGCGCCCGCACGCTCGTTTCGTGGGTTGGCTTAGGCATACGGAGTTCATTCCATGTCTAAGCCCCAGTCAGATCGAGGGTTGTGGCAGCAGGACCGGCAGCGGGATCGACAGCAGGCAAAGGGGGACCAGGCTGATCCTCAGCTTACGCATTATGCCTCTCCGATCGGCCTCTCCGACCGGCTGAGCGCCCGCACGCTCGTTTCATGGGTTGACTTAGGCATACGGAGTTCACCCCCAGTCTAAGCATACAGAGTTCATTCCTAGTCTAAGATCGAACCGGACCGAGGGTTGCGACGCAGGATCGACAGCACGTAGGGGGGACCAGGCCGATCCCCGGCTTGCGCATTCTGCCTCTCCGACCGGCTGAGCGCCCGTACGCTTGTTTCATGGGTTGGCTTAGGCATAGGGAGTTCATTCCATGTCTAAACCCTAGTCGGACCAAGGGTTGCGGCAGCGAGACCAGCAACACGCAGAGAGGGACCTATTTGATCCTCGACTTACGCATTATGCCTCTTCGGTCGGCTCAATGTTCGAACGCTCGTTTCGTGGGTTGACTTAGGCATACAGTGTTCATTCCTAGTCTAAGATCAGACCAGACCGAGGGTTGCGATAGCAGGATCGACAGTACGCAGGGACGACCTGGCCGGTCCCTGACTTGCGCATTCTACCTCTCCAATCGGTTGAGCGCCTGCACGTTCATTTCGTGGGTTGGCTTAGGCATACAGAGTTCATTCTATGTCTAAGCATATGGAGTTCATTCCCAGTTTAAGATCGAACCAGACTGAGGGTTGCGCCAGCAGGACCAGTAGTAGGATTGACAGCACGTAGGGGGACCTAGCTGATCCTCGGCTTGCAAATTCTACCTCTCTGACCGGCCTCTCCGGCTGACTGAGCGCCCGCACGCTCGTTTCGTGGGTTGGCTTAGGCATACAGATTTCATCCCCAGTCTAAGTATACGGAGTTCATTCCTAGTCTAAGATCGAAATCGGATCAAGGGTTGCGACAGCAGCATCGACAGCATGCAGGAGGGACCGACCAGCTGAGCGCCTGCCCGCCCATTCGTGGGTTGGCTTAGGCATAGGGAGTTCATTCCATGTCTAAGCCCCAACCGAACTGAGGGTTATGGTAGCGGGACCGGCAATACGTAGAAGGGGACTGGTCTGATCCTCGACTTACGTATTTTACCTCTCCGGTTGGTTGAGCGCCCGCACGTTCCTTTCGTAGGTTGGCTTAAGCATACAGAGTTCATTCGATGTCTAAGCATACGGAGTTCATTCCCAGTCTAAGATCATACCGGACCGAGGGTTGCGGTAGGAGGACTAGCAGCAGGATTGGTAGCACACAAAAGGGGACCGGGCCTATCTCCGACTTACCTATTCTGCCTCTCCGGTCGACTGAGTGCCTGTACGCTCGTTTCGTGGGTTAGCTTAGGCATACGGAGTTCATACCATGTCTAAGCCCCAGTCGGACCGAGGGTTGTGGCAGCAGGATCGACAACACGCAGAGGAGGATTGGGCTGATCCTCGACTTGCATATTATGCCTCTTCGATCGGCCTCTCCGGCCGGCTGAACGCCCGCACGCACGTTTCATGGGTTGACTTAGGCATACGGAGTTCATCCCCAGTCTAAGCATGTGGAGTTCATTCCCAGTCTAAGATCGGATCAGATTGAGGGTTACGGCAGCTAGATCGGTAGCATGCAGGAGGGATCGGATCGATCCCTGGCTTGCGCATTCTACCTTTCTGGGCGGCTGAGTGCCCGCACGCCCATTTCATGGGTCGGCTTAGGCATAGGGAGTTAATTCCATGTCTAAGCCCCAGTCGGACCGAGGGTTGTGGCAGCGGGACCGGCAGCACATAGAGGGGGATCAGGCCGATCCCTGACTTTTGCATTATGCCTCTCCGGCCAGTTGAGCGCCCCCACGATCGTTTTGTGGGTTGACTTAGGCATACAGAGTTCATTCCCAGTCTAAGATCAGACCGGACCAAGGGTTGCAGCAGCAGGATCGACAGCACGCAGGGGGGACCGGGCCAGTCCCCGGCTTATGCATTCTGCCTCTCCAGCCGGTTGAGCACCTGCACATTCGTTTCATGGGTTGGCTTAGGCATACGGAGTTCATTCCATGTATAAGCATGTAGAGTTCATTCCCAGTCTCAGATCAAATCGGACTCGAGGGTTGCAGTAGTAGGGACCAGAGCAGGATCGGTAGCACGCAAGGGGGACCGGGCCAATCCCTGGCTTACGCATTCTGCCTCTCCGGTCGGCTGAGCCTCCTACGCTCATTTCGTGGGTTGGCTTAGGGCATACGGAGTTCATTTCCATGTCTAAGCTCCAGTCGGACCGAGGGTTTTGGCAGAAGGACGATAGCGGATCGACAGCACGCAGAGGTGGACCGAGCTGATCCCTGGCTTGCACATTATGCCTCTCCAACCGGCCTCTCCGGTTGACTGAGTGCTCGCACGCTGATATTGTGGGTTGACTTAGGCATATGGAGTTCTTCCCCAGTCTAGGCATACGGAGTTCATTCCTAGTCTAAGATCAGACCAGACCGGGGGTTACGACAGCAAGATCGATGGCATGCAGGGCACCGGGTCGATACCCGATTTGCACATTCTGCCTTTTCGATCGGCTGAGTGCACGCACGCCCGCTTCATGCGTTGGCTTAGGCATAGGGAGTTCATTCCGTGTCTAAGCCCCAGCCGGACCGAGGGTTGTGGCAACGAGACCGACAGCTCATAGAAAAGGACTGGGTTAATCCTCAGCTTGTGCATTATGCCTCTCTGACCGGCTCGGCACCCGAACGCTCATTTCGTGGGTTGACTTAAGCATACGGAGTTCATTCCCAATCTAAGAATGGATCGGATCGAGGGTTACGACAGTAGGATCGACCGCACGTAGGAGTGGATCGAGTCGGTCCCTGGTTTGTACATTCTGCTTCTTCGACCGACTGAGCACCCGTACATTCCTTTCGTGGGTTGGCTTAGGCATACGGAGTTTATTCCATGTCTAAGCATGCAGAGTTCATTCCCTGTCTAAGATCAGGCTGGACTAAGGGTTGCGGTAGCAGGACCAGTAGCAGGATCAACAGCACGTAGGGGGGATCGAGCTGATCCTCGGCTTGCACATTCTGCCTCTCTGGCTGGCTGAACGCCCACAAAATGATTTTTTTAAGTTGACTTAGGCATACGGAGGCTTCTATCCCCAGTCTAAGTCATACTGAAGTTCATTCCCGAGTCTAAGATCGGATCGGATCGAAGGTTACGGTAGAAGGATCGACAACACCACAGGTAAGGGATTGGCCTTCCCCGGTTAGCATTCTGCCTCCGGCCAGCTGAGCGCCCGCACGCTCGTTTCGTGGTTGCTTAGGCATAGGGAGTTCATCCATGTCTAAGCAGCGCAACGAGGTTATGCGTATGAACTGGCAGCACGTAGAGGGGACCGAGTAGTCCCGATTACGCATTCTGTCGATCCCGATGAGCTCAAGCTTATGGATTAGGTTCATTTCCTCAGTCTAAGATATGGGAGATGGCAGTTATCAAACCAGAAGGTTCGGAGTAGGATCGGTAGCACACAGAGGGGGACTGGGCCGATCCCTGGCTTACGCATTTTACCTTTTCGATCGACTGAGCGCCCGCACACCCGTTTCGTGGGTTGGCTTAGGCGTAGGGAATTCATTAAATGTCTAAGCCCCAGCCGGACCGAAGATTATGGCAGTAGGACCGGCAGCATACAGAGAGGGGTCGGGTTGATCCCCGACTTATGCATTATACCTCTCCGGCGGCTTACGCAGAGGGCTGAGCCGAACCGAGGGTTGTGGCAACGGGTCGAATGCTCGTTTCGTGGGTTGACTTTGGCATACAGAGTTCATTCCCAATCTAAGATCAAATCGGACTGAAGGTTGTGGCAGCAGGATCGACAGCAGGTAGAGGGGATTGGGCCAATCCACGGCTTGCGCATTCTGCCTCTCTGGCTGGCTGAGCACCCGCACGCTCGTTTCGTGGGTTAACTTAGGCATAGGGAATTCATTCCATGTCTCAGCCCCAATCAGACCGAGGGTTGTGGCAGCGGGACCGGCAGCACACAGAGGGGGATCGGGTCGATCCCCGACATGCGCATTATGCCTCTTCAGTCGGCTCAGCGCCCGCACACTCATTTTGTGGGTTGACTTATGCAAACGGAGTTCATTCCCAGTCTAAGATCGGACCTGATTGAGGGTTGCGACAGCAAGATTGACACCACACAGGGGGCAATCTGGTCGATCCCAGACTTACGCATTCTACCTATCCGCCGACTGAGCGCCCTGCATGCTCATTTCATGGGTTAGCTTAGGCATACTAAGTTCATTCCATGTCTAAGCATACGGAGTTCATTCCTAGGCTAAGATTTTAAGCCACGGTGCACTTGCTGGGCTCCGGCATGTGCTGGTGTGGCATTTTTTTCGCCCGGGGCACCATAGTCGAAGCATCACCGGAGCATCACCGGAGAGCCTAACCGACGGCATTGGGGGTTTCGATGATTGGGGGGGGCCGGGGGGGTGTGCGCATCCTGCCTCTCTGGTCGGCTGAGTGCCCGCACTCTCGTTTCATGGATTGGCATAGGCATATGGAGTTCATCCCCAGTCTAAGCATACGAAGTTCATTCCCAATCTAAGGTCGGACCGGACTGAGGGTTGCAGCAGCAGGATCGACAGCACGCAGGAGGGATCGGGGCCATCCCTGACTTACGCATTCTGCCTCTCCGATCGGGTGAGCGCCCGCACGCCCATTTCGTGGGTTGGCTTAGGCATAGGGAGTTCATTCCATGTCTAAGCCCCAGCCGAACTGAGGGTTGTGGTAGCGGGACCGGCAGTACGCAGGGGGGATCGAGCCGATCCCAGGCTTACGAATTATGCCTCTCCGGCCGGCTGAGTGCCCGCACGCTCATTTCGTGGGTTGGCTTAGGCATACGGAGTTCATTCCATGTCTAGGCATACGGAGTTCATTCCCAGTCTAAGATCGAATCGGACCGAGGGTTGTGGTAGCAGGACCAGCAACAGGATCGACAGCACGCAGAGGGGGACCGGGCCGATCCCTGGCTTGTGGATTCTGCCTCTTCGACCGGCTGAGCACCCGCATGCCCATTTCATGGGTTGGCTTAGGCATAGGGAGTTCATTCCATGTCTAATTCCTGGCCGATCCGAGGGTTGTGGTAGCGGGACCGATAGCACGCAGAGAGGGACTAGGCTGATCCCCAGCTTGCTAATTATGCCTTTCCGGTCAGCTCAGTGCCCGTATGCTCATTTCATGGGTTGACTTAGGCATACGAAGTTCATTCCCCATCTAAGATCGGATCAGACTGAGGTTGCGGCAGCAGGATTGACAGCACGTAGGGGAGGATCGGGTCGATCCCCGGCTTGCCCATTCTGCCTCTCCGACCGACTGAGCACCCGAACACTCGTTTCATGGGTTGGCTTAGGCATACGGAGTTCATTCCATGTCTAAGCATACGGAGTTCATTCCCAATCTAAGATCAGACTGGACAAAAGGTTGTGGCAGCAGGATAGACAGCAAGCAGAGGGGACCGGGCTGATCCCCGACTTACGTATTCTGCCTCTCCGGCCGGTTGAGCGCCCACACGCTCATTTCATAGGTTGGCTTAGGCATACGGAGCTCATTCCATGTCTAAGCCCCAAACCGGTCAAGGGTTGTGGTAGCAGGACCGACAGTGGGATCGATAGCACGTAGAGAGGGACCGGGCTAATCCCCGACTTGCACATTATGCCTCTCCGATCAGCCTCTCCGGTCGACTGAGCGCCCGTACGCTCGTTTCGTGGGTTGACTTAGGTATACGGAGTTCATCCCCAGTCTAAGCATACGGAGTTCATTCCCAGTCTAAGATTAGACTAGACCGAGGGTTGCGACAGTAGGATCGGTAGCATGCAAGGGGATCGGGCTGATCCCCGGTTTACGCATTCTACCTCTTCGGCCGGCTGAGGGCCTGCATGCCCGTTTCGTGGGTTGGCTTAGGCATAGGGAGTTCATTCCATGTCTCATCACCAGCCAGACCGAGGGTTGTGGCAGCGGGATCGGTAGCATGTAGAGGGGGATCGGGTTGATCCTCGACTTGCGCATTATGCCTCTTCGGCCGGCTCAACGCTCGTACGCTCATTTTGTGGGTTGACTTATGCAAACGAAGTTCATTCCTAGTCTAAGATTGGATCGGACCGAGGGTTGTGGCAGCAGGATCGACAGCACGTAGAGGGGGATCGGGTCGATCCCCGACTTACACATTCTACCTCTCCTACCAGCTGAGCGCTCGTACGCTCGTTTCATGGGTTGGCTTAGGCATACGGAGTTCATTCCATGTCTAAGCATACGGAGTTCATTCCTAGCCTAGGATTTTAAGCCACGGTGCACTTGCTGGGCTTCGACATGTGCTGGTGCGGCATTTTTTTCGCCCGGGGCACCATCACCGAAGCATTGCCAGAGCATCGTCGGAGAGCCTAACCGGTGGCATAGGAGGTTCCGATGATTGGGGGGCCGGGGGGTGTGCGCACATGATGTTCGATGGGTGCTGGTACTTGTGTCACGGGCTCAGACCTTAGACTCAGAAACCGTGCGACCTTAGGCTTGGAATCTCCTCTTTTATGCCTAAGTCAGCCTAAAACACAAGCGTACGGGCACTAGAACAATGGGAAGGGCTGATTATGCATGTTAAAGAGAAATAGGATAAGAAGGCAAAATTCTGGAAATGCTCTTGTATTCACTGAAACGGAAGTGTTTGATGGTGTACGAATGAGGGAAGAGCAGCCTTCTATTTATAGTTGAGGCTCTAGCTTACACTTAATGGCAATATCCCTAGAATAAAGGCTAAAATCATGGGATTATACAGATTACAGTCAATCAGGATGCTAACTCTTGATTTTCAGGGTCAACCAAATCTGCCAGGATGTTGCTGCTGATCCTGCCTGCTTTCAGAAGCTTTCCTTGCGTGTCTAGCACCTTGGGCCCTTCTGGATGTGGTACGGGCAGCTTGTATGCCAGGCCTTGGTCTCACGGGCTGGCCTGTAGGTTGGGCGGGTGTTCTGAACTCGTTTACTAGGCTTTGCATGCAGATACTCGCCAGCACGCCTGGTCTGCTCAACCTCGGCTCACCTGCTGGTGCGCCTGATGTGCCTAGCATGCCCAGCCAGGCATGACATTCTCCCCCACCAGATTGTGCAATGCCCTCATTACGTCTTCTGCATGGTACTGCCTGATCTGGTCCCCAAACTACCATAAGTCATTTGCTAGTTCCCAACTCACCTCACTGTCTGGAAGTCCCTTCCAGCGCACCAAGTACTCTTGTCCTGCCTAATAGTTCTTTCGTCTCACCTCTCGATCGGCTATGATGCTGTGGACCTCCTTCTCATATGAGGCCATTGCTCCCAATGGCGTACACTTTGACTCTGCCCATCCTGGATCTTTCTCATCCTTATGGAACGGCTTGAGCATGCTCACATGGAACACCAGGTGTACCCTCAGCTTGGGTGGCATATCCAGCTTGTAGGCAACCTTGCCTACCCTCTTGACTACTCAAAAAGGTCCCTCATACCTCTAGACTAGGCCTTTGTGCAGCCCCCTATGGTGCACAATGGGATGTAGCTTCACCAATACCAAGTCTCCAACCTAGAACTGCACGTCCCGCCTATTTTGGTCTGCCCACTTCTTCGACCTCTTGGCCGCCTTGTGTAGACAAACTCTGGCCAAGTCAGTTTACTCTACCATGCCATGGCAAACTTGTATGCTGCTGGATTCCACCTTATATAACCTGCAGCAATCGAACCAGGTGTTAGTGGTTGTTGCCCTGTCACAACCTCAAATGGGCTCTGGTTTGTTGCCTCGCTCCTTTGCAAGTTGTAGGAAAATTGCACAATATCTAGTAGCTTTGGCCAGTCCTTTTGTGTGGCACTCACATAGTGCCTGAGGTAGACCTCCAATAGTCCATTCACTCGTTCTGTCTGCCCATCGGTCTGCGGATGCATGCTGGTGGAAAAGTTCAAGTCTGACCCCAACAGCTTGAACAACTCAGTCCAAAACATACCCATGAAACGCCCGTCCCGATCACTAACAATGGTCCTCGGCACTCCCCAGTACTTAACCATGTTTTTTAGGAACAATCAAGCTGCCTCCTCGGCTGGGCACTCTTTGGTTGCTGGAATGAAGATTCCATACTTGGAAAACCTGTCCACCACTACCATGATGCTTCCAAACCCTTTTGCTTTGGGTAGACCAACTATAAAGTTCAGAGAAACACTCTCCCATGGTCGCTCTGGCACTGGCAATGGCTCCAAGAGACTGCCTGGTTTCTTGAGCTCCACGTTGTCCTATTGGCACACAAGATAAGTCTTCATATAGGCTTCCACATCCCTCATGTGCAGCTAGTAGTACCGGTCTTCGATCAATGTCAAGGTATGGCTCACTTCGGGGTGTCTAGCCCACCTTGAATCATGGCATTCTTGCAAAACTTCCTTGTGGAGCTTCCTGTGCTACGGCACAAATAGTTTACTTCCCCTGGTGTACAGCAAGTCATCCTGTAACCAAAATCGCCTAGTCTTACCTTACTGGGCGTACTCCATCAAAGCCTTGGCTGTAGGATCATGCACAAGTCCCTCTTTGATGTGCGGCACCAGTGACCCCTCTGGTTGGCTAATGGTAGCAAGGTTAGCCTTCCTGCTCAAGGCGTCTGCCACTAGGTTCACCCGCCCCGGCTTGTACTCTATCTGGAAATCAAATTCTGTAAGAAAATCTTACCATCTTGCCTACTTTGGGGACAACTTCTTCTGCATCTAGAAGTAGCTGGTTGCCACATTATCCGTCCTAACAACGAACCTTGACCCTAACAGGTAATGGCACTAAGTGCGCAAGCAGTGCACCACTGCAGTCATCTCATTCTCTTGGACCGTGTACTTGCGCTCAGTCTCGTTCAGCTTTCTGCTCTCGAATGCGACTGGACGTCCCTCCTGCATCAACACGCCCCCTATGGGAAAGTCTGATGCATCCGTATGCACCTCATACGGCTTGGCATGATCTGGTAAGGCCAAGACTGGCTCCTCGATCATAGCCCGCTTCAACCTGTCAAAGGCTTCCTGGCACCCTGTGCTCCACTCCCATGCTTTACCTTTCTTGAGCAAGTCAATCAATGGCGTGGCTATTGCTGAGTGACCTTTGATGAAGCGTCTGTAGTAGTTGACCAGCCCAAGGAACGATCTCAACTCAGTGACCTTGGCTAGCGGTTGCCACTCCAGGATGGCGTGTATCTTGCCTTCATCCATGCGTATCCTGCCACCTCCCACTATGTGGCCAAGGAACGGGATCTCCTGCTGGGTGAATGAGCACTTTTCCCTCTTGACAAATAGCTTGTGCGCCCGTAACACCTCGAACACCTGTCTCAAGTGGTCTACATGCTCTCCTAAATTCTGGCTATAGATCACAATGTCATCCAAATAAACCACAACAAACCGATCAAGGAATGACAGAAGTACCTTGTTCATAAAGGTGCAGAATGTTGCTGGGGCGTTCGTGATTCTGAAAGGCATCACCAAGAACTCATACAAACCATACTGAGTGACACATGCTATCCTTTGGCTCATCTACCTCTGCGATCCTGACTTGATAGTAGCCTGATCTCAAAATCCAACTTGGTGAACCACCTTGCACTCCCAAGTTGATCGAACAAGTCCGCAATGAGTGGGATGAGGTACTTGTTCTTGATGGTCAGCTTGTTCAAAGCCCAGTAGTCTATGCACAACCACAACAACCCATCATGCTTATGTTGAAATAGAATCGATGCACCATAGGGTGCCTTCGATGGCCTGATGAAGCCAGCATCAACTAACTCTTTGAGCTACTTCCTTAACTCCTCCAACTCTGGTAGAGACATTCGGTAAGGGGCTCTAGCTGGTGGCTTGGCCTCGGACACTAGCTCGATCTTGTGGTCCACCTTCCTCTTAGGTGGTAGCTTGCTAGGTAGCTTTTACGGGCATCACATCACTAAAGGTCTTTAGCAGCTTTAGCACCTCCAAGGGTGACTCGGTCTCTTTCTCCCTTCACTCATCATATTTCAAGACTGCCAAGAAGGTGTCTTTTTGTCTGCTTACTGCCTTGGCAAATTGGATGGCTGACACCACCCGTGACCCAACTCCAGACCCTCTCCTCAATGGCACTAGGCATTGGCACCGTGCATCCAAGATGCAAACACAATCGATAAAAGGCACAAGGAGGGTGTTAATCCGAACAAGGAAATCCAACCCAATCATAAACTCATAGTCGTCAAGGGGTATTACCTCAATGGTCTCCTTGCCTTTCCAGTCTCCAAGCTGCAACTCCACTCCCCGCGTTACTCCAATGGCTGGAACTTCCTTGGAGTTCATCATTTTGATGGTACCAGTCCCTTTCTGCACCTTTAGTCTGAGCTTCTGGGCTCTATCACCTGAAATAAAAAGATGTGGGGCACCTGTGTCCACCAGTGTGCTCACCTTCTGACCTGTAACCATCAGATCCGCAAACATCAAGCCCTTTGGCTTACGGCTCCCCTTACTCTAGACAGCATTGAGCACCAATGACCCAAGCTTTGCTACCCCTGACTCTGGCTCCTCGTCAGACTCCTTGTTTACAGTAGCCAGCTTGCCCTTCTACGGGTAATTGGGCGCTATGTGGCTCCCTCCACATAGGTAGCATGCTAGTGGCTCTCGGTCCCTCTTTGCTTTCCACTTGCTTGCTGGTGGCTTCCTCTCGCCATCCTTGGTTGAACGGTCTCGGTCTCTATCCTTGGACTCCCGATCACGGTCCTTCCCCTTGGACTGCTTCTTCTGGTCCCTATCGTCCCTGCCCTTACCCTTAGGCTTGGTAGACTCGAACTTGTTCAAAGGCTTGAACTCTATCAAGGCCTCGACAGTAGTCATGGCTTTAGCCAAGTCATGAACTCCTCTCCTTTGTAGCTCATGCTTCACCCACGGCTTCAGCCCATCCATGAAAGCAAATAAGGCATCCTTCTCACCTAGATCCGAGATCTGTAGCATCAGTTCAAAGAATTTTTGGACATACTTCCTTATGTCCCCTTACTGGCTCAACTGCACAACTTTGCCCGTGCCTCATCATCGGCATACTCAAGTAACATTGTTCTCTGAACTCCTTTTGGAACTCTGCCCAGGTTTCAATCTTGGCACTCCCACACCTGACATCATCACACCTGCACCTCTACCACAATAAGGCTACATCAGTGAGATACATAGCAGCGATGCTTACCTTTATCGCCTGGTCTTGCATGCCCACGGCCTGGAAGTACTGCTCCATTCCCCAAAGGTAGTTATCTACTTCCTTGACCGCTCTAGTCCCCTTGAACTCTTTAGGCTTGGGGACATCCAATCTGGACTTGGACACTCCAGCAAACATGCCATTCCCAATGGCAGTCTTGCAAGCAACGAGCTCATTGGTAAGCTCCTCCATCCACTGGCGCATGGCCTCCATGCCATCGTGCAAGGTCAGCACTTCAGCCTCCAAGATCTGATTCTTTTGGGTGAACACATCCAAGCCTTTGTTGAGAGCAGCTTGCAGCTCACTTTGGATCTCCTCCCCCATGGAGTCTAGCGATGCAATGTGAGTCTCTACCCCCTCAAGCTTCTCCCCCATGTCGCCTATGGTCACCTCTACCTTGGCCAGCCTACCGTCCATGGTAGACCAGATATCTCTAGAACTGGCTTTCCTCCCTCTTCCATGCCCATGCTCCTAGGCCTCTGGTTGTTGGTTAGTAGCGTCACTTTTGGATGCCATCTCCTTTAACCTACACAACACAAACACGCAGAATCGAACTTGCTCTGATACCAACTGTCACGGGCTCCGACCTTAGACTCAGAAATCATGCGGCTTTAGGCTTGGAATCTCCTCCTTTATGCCTAAGTCAGCCTAAACACAAGCGTATGGGCACTAGAACAATGGGAAGGGTTGATTATGCAAGTTAAAGAGAAACAGGATAAGAAGATAGAATTTTAGAAATGCTCTTGTATTCACTGAAACAGAAGTGTTTGATGGTGTACAAATAAGGGACAAGAAGCCCTCTATTTATAGTTGAGGCTCCAGCTTACACTTAATGGTAATATCCCAAGAATAAAGGCTAAAATCATGGGATGATACAGATTACAATCAATCAGGATGCTAACTCTTGATTTTCAGGGTCAACCAAATCTGCCAGGATGCTGCTACTGATCCTGCCTGCTTCGAGAAGCTTCCCTTGCATGTCCAGCACCTTGGGCCCTTCTGGATGTGGTGCGAGCAGCTTTTATGCCAGGCCTTGGTCTCACGGGCTGGTCTGCAAGTTGGGCGGGCATTCTGAACTCGTTTGCTAGGCTTTGCGTCCAGATACCCGCCAGCACGCCTGGTCTACAGGCCTCAACCTCTGGCTCGCCTGCTGGTGTGCCTAATGTGCCTGGCGTGCCCACCCAGGGCATGACACTTGGCCCTTATATTGGCCCCTATCTTTTATCAAACCTCGAGAACTCACACCCCCTTAAAGAGCATTTGAGATTTTATAGGTTTGCTGTAAGTAGCCATTAAAGTGTCTGAAATGGGGACACTTTTTTCAAACGGTCACAAAATCTTCTCCACTTCGAGTTTTTAGCTGAATTTTTTTGTGAATGCCAAAAAAAATACAAGGATCACCTCTAACAATTTTGGGGACAAAACTCTTTCTAAAAAAATTTTAAAAATCCCAAACTGTAAAAAGTTTTGAAAATCGTGAAAAATAGAAAATGGGTCGTAATGCCACGAAACTTCACATGAAGGCTTAGGGGAAAATTGTATGAATTTACAAGCCATAAAAATGGCATTGGCATGGTAGAAATATGAAGATGTGCTTGAACCCACCTACCACCCGTTTGATCTTCGGCTTACGCATCCTGCCTCTCTGGTCAGCTGAGCACCCGCACGCTCGTTTCGTGGGTTGACTTAGGCATACAGAGTTCATCCCCAGTCTAAGCATACGAAGTTCATTCCCAGTCTAAGATCAGACCAGATTGAGGGTTTCGACAACAGGATCAACAGTACGTAGGGGGGACTGAGCCAATCCTTGGCTTACGCATTCTACCTCTCCGATCGGCTGAGAACCCGCACGCCCATTTCCTGGGTTGGCTTAGGCATAGGGAGTTCATTCCATGCCTAAGCCCCAGCCAGATCGAAGGCTGTGGCAGCGGGACCGGCAGCACGCAGAGAGGGACCAGACCGATCCTCGGCTCATGATTTATGCCTCTCCGGCCGGTTCAGTGCCCTACACTCGTTTCGTGGGTTGACTTAGGCATACATAGTTCATTCCCAGTCTAAGATCAGACAGGATCGAGTGTTGCGATAGCAGGATCGACAGCACGCATGGGGGGGATCAGGTCGATTCTCGACTTACGCATTCTGCCTCTCCGACCAGCTGAACGCGCACATGCTCGTTTCGTAGGTTGGCTTAGGCATACAGAGTTCATTCCATGTCTAACCATACGGAGTTCATTCCCAGTCTAAGATCGAACCGGACCAAGGGTTGCTACAGCAGGACCAGCAGCAGGATCACAGCACGCCGGGGGGACCGAGTTGATCTCTGACTTATGCATTCTACCTCTCTTGTCGGCTGAGCACCCGCACGCTTGTTTGGTGGGTTGGCTTAGGCATACAGAGTTCATTCCATGTCTAAGCCCCAGCCGATTCGAGGGTTGTGGTAGCAGGACCGACAACGGGATCGACAGCACATAGAGGGGGACCGGGTCGATCCCTGGTTTGCACATTATGCCTCTCCGGTTGGTTGAGCGCCCGCATGCTCGTTTCGTGGGTTGACTTAGGCATATGAAGTTCATCCCCAATCTAAGCATACGGAGTTCATTTCCAGTCTAAGATTGGATCGGACTGAGGGTTGCGACAGTAGGATCGACAGCACGTAGGGAGGATCGGGTCGATCCCTGGCTTGCGTATTCTACCTCTCTGGCCGGCTGAGTGCCTGTATGCCCGTTTCGTGAGTTGGCTTAGGCATAGGGAGTTCATTCCATGTCTAAGCCCCAGTCAGACCAAGGGTTGTGGCAGCGAGATCGACAGAACGTAGAGGGGATCGGGCTGATCCCCGGCTTGCGTATTCTGCCTCTCTGACCAGCTGAGCACCCACACGCCTGTTTCGTGGGTTGGCTTAGGCATAGGGAGTTCATTCCATGTTTAAGCCCCAGCTAGACCGAGGGTTGTGGCAGCGGGACCGACAGCACGCAGAGGAGGATCGGGCCCATCCCTGACTTGTGCATTATGCCTCTTCGATCGGCTCAGCACCCGCACGCTCATTTGGTGGGTTGACTTAGGCATATGGAGTTCATCCCCAGTATAAGCATACGAAGTTCATTCCCAGTCTAAGATTGGATCAGGCCTAGGGTTGCGGTAGTAGGATCGACAGCACATAGGGGGTCCGGACCGATCCCCGGCATGCGTATTCTGCCTCTCCGGCTGGCTAAGCGCCCGCACACTCGTTTCGTGGGTTTGCTTACGCATACGAAGTTCATTCCATGTCTAAGCATACAGAGTTCATTCCTAGTCTAAGATTTTGAGCCACGGTGCACATGCTGGGCTAGGGCATGTGCTGGTGCCGCATTTTTTTCACCTGAGGCACCATCGTCGGAGCATTGCCAGAGAGCCTAACCGGCGGCATTAGGGGTTCCGACAAATGGGGGGGCCGGGGGGTGTGCGCACATGATGTGCAATGGGTGCTGGTACTTGGCCATTATATTGGCCCCCTTTCCCTCATCGAACCTCGAGAACTCACAACCCCTTAAAGAACGTTTGAGATTTTATAGGTTTGCTGCCAGTAGCAATTGAAGTGTCTAAAATGGGAACACTTTTTTCAACCGGTCACAAAATCTTCTCCACTTTGATTTTTTAGCTGAATTTTTTTGTGCATGCCTACAAAAATACAGGGATTACCTCTACCAAATTTGGGACAAAAATCTTCCTAAAAAATTTTTTAAAAATCCCAAACCCCAAAAAGTTTTAAAAATCATGAAAAACAGAAAACGGGTCGTCTTGCCATGAAACTTCACATGAAGGCTTAGGGGACCATTGTATCAATTTACAAGCCTTAAAAATAGCATTGGCATGACAAAAATATGAAGATGTGCTTGAACCCACCTACCACCCGTTCGATCCTCGGCTTACGCATCCTGCCTCTCTGGTCGACTGAGCGCCCGTATGCTCGTTTGAAAGGTTGACTTAGGCATACGGAGTTCATCCCCAGTCTACGGATACAAAGTTCATTCCCAGTCTAAGATCAAACCAGATCGAGGGTTGCAGCAGCAGAATCGATAGCACGCAGAGGGATCAGGCCGATCCTCGGCTTACGCATTCTGCCTCTCCGGTCGACTGGGTGCCCGCACACCCGTTTCATGGGTTGGCTTAGGCATAGGGAGTTCATTCCATGTCTAAGCCCCAGTCGGACCGAGGGTTGTGGTAGTGGGAGTGACAGCATGCAGATAGGGATTGAGTCAATCGTCGGCTTGTACATTCTGCCTCTCCGACCGACTCAGCGCCCGTACGCTCGTTTCATGGGTTGACTTATGCATACGGAGTTCATTCTCAGTCTAAGATCAGATCGAACCGAAGGTTACAGTAGTAGGATCGACAGCACATAGGGGGGGTTCAGGTCGGTCCCCAGCTTCCACATTCTGCCTCTCCGACTGGCTGATCGCCCGGAAGCACGCTCGTTTCATGGGTTGGCTTAGGCATACGGAGTTCATTCCATGTCGAAGCATTACGGAGTTCCTTTGCCCGTCTAAGATCGGATCCGGACCGAGGTTGCTCTGATAGCACGACCAGCAGTGGGATCGACAGCACACAGGGTGGGACCGGGTCGATCCCCGGCTTTGCGGCATTCTGCCTCTCCGATCAGCTGAGCCAGTACGCTCATTTCGTGGGTTGGCTTAGGGCATACGAGAGTTCATTCAATGTCTAACGCCCCAGTCAGATCGAGGGTTGTGGTAGTAGGACCGGCAGCGGGATCGACAGCATGTAGAGAGGGACCGAGCCGGTCCCCGACTTATGCATTATGCCTCTCCAGCCGGCTGAGCGCCCGTACGCTCATTTCATGGGTTGACTTAGGCATACGGAGTTCATCTCCAGTCTAAGCATACAGAGTTCATTCCCAGTGTAAGATTAGACCGGACCGAGGGTTGCGGCAGCTGGATTGACAGCACGCAGGGGGGATCGGACTAATCCTCGGCTTGCGCATTCTGCCTCTCCAACTGGCCGAGCACCCACACGCCCGTTTCATGGGTTGGCTTAGGCATAGGGAGTTCATTCCATGTCTAAGCCCCAGCCAAACCGAGTGTTGTGGCAGCGGGACTGGCAGCACGCAGAGGGGGACTGGGTCGATCCCCAGCTTCTGCATTATGCCTCTCCAGCCGGTTCAGTGCCCGCACGCTCATTTCATGGGTTGACTTATGCATACGGAGTTCATTCCTGGTCTAAGATCAGACCGAACTGAGGATTGCGGTAGCAGGATCGACAGCACGTAGGGGGGACCGGGCCGATCCTCAGCTTGTGCATTCTGTCTCTTCGACTGGCTGAGCACCCGCACGCTCGTTTCGTGGGTTGGCTTAGGCATATGGAGTTCATTCCATGTCTAAGCATACGAAGTTCATTCCCAGTCTAAGATTTTGAGTGACGGTGCACACGCTGGGCTCGGGCATGTGCTGGTGTCGTATTTTTTTCGCTCAGGGCTCCATCGTCGGAGCATCACCGGAGAGCCTAATCGACGGCATTGGGGGTTCCGACGATTGGGGGGGCCGGGGGGGTGTGCATATGATGTGCGATGGGTGCTGGTACTTGGCCCTCATATTGGCCCCCTATCCTTCATCAAACCTTGAGAACTCACACCCCCTTAAGGGGCATTTGAAATTTTATAGGTTTGCTGCCAGTAGCCATTAAAGTGTCAGAAATGGGGACACTTTTTTCAAATGGTCACAAAATCTTCTCCACTTCAAGTTTTTAGCTGAATTCTTTTATGCATGCCAATAAAAATACAAGGATCACCTCTACCAAATTTGGGGATAAAACTCTTTCTAAAAAAATTTTAAAAAATCCCGAACCGTAAAAAGTTTTGAAAATCATGAAAAATAGAAAATGGGTCGTCTTGCCATGAAACTTCACATGAAGGCTTAGGGGTACATTGTATGAATTTACAAGCCATAAAAATGGCATTGGCACGGCAAAAATATGAAGATGTGCTTGAACCCACCTACCACCCATTCGATTGCCGGCTTGCGCATCCTGCCTCTCTGGTCGACTGAGCGCCCGCACGCTCGTTTCGTGGGTTGACTTAGGCATACGTCATTCATCAGTCTAAGCATACGAAGTTCATTTTCAGTCTAAGATTGGACTGAACCGAGGGTTGCAGCAGCAGGATCGACACACGTAGGAGGGACTGGATCGATCCCCGGCTTGCGCATTCTGCCTCTTCGACCGGCTGAGCACCCGCACGCCCGTTTCGTGGGTTGGCTTAGGTATAGGGAGTTCATTCCATGTCTAAGCCCCAGCCAAACTGAGGGTTGTGGCAGCGGGATCGGTAGCACGCAGAGGGGGACCGAGTCGATCCCTGGCTTGCGCATTATGCCTTTCCGATCGGCTCAGTGCCTGCACGTTCATTTCATGGGTTGACTTAGGCATACGAAGTTCATTCCCAGTCTAAGATCAGACCAGACCGATGGTTGTGGTAGCAGGATCGATAGCACGTTGGGGGGGATCGGGTCGATCCCCGACATGCGCATTCTGCCTCTCCGACCGCCTTATCGCCCGTACGCTTGTTTCATGGGTTGGCTTAGACATACAGAGTTCATTCCATGTCTAAGCATACAGAGTTCATTCCTAGTCTAAGATCGGACCGGATCGAAGGTTGCAACAGCATGACCAGCAGCAGGATCGACAGCACGCAGGGGGGACCGGGCTGATCCCTGGCTCGTGCATTCTACCTCTCTGGCCGGTTGAGCACCCGCACGATCTTTACGTGGGTTGGCTTAGGCATACGGAGTTCATTCCATGTCTAAGCCCTAGTCGAACCAAGGGTTGTGGCAGCAGGACTGGTAGCAAGATTGGCAGCACGAAGAGGGGGACCGAGCTGATCCCTGGCTTGCGCATTATGCCTTTCAGGTCGACCTCTCCGACCAGCTGAGCGCCCGCACACTCGTTTCGTGGGTTGACTTAGGCGTACGAAGTTCATCCCCAGTCTAAGCATATGGAGTTCATTCCCAGCCTAAGATCAGATCGGATCGAGGGTTGCGATAGCAGGATCGGTAGCACGCAGGGGGGACTGGGTCGATCCTCGACTTGCGCATTCTGCCTCTTTGGCCGGTTGAGCACCCGCACGCCCATTTCGTGGGTTGGCTTAGGCATAGGGAGTTCATTCCATATCTAAGCCCCAACTAGACCGAGGATTGTGGCAGTGGGACTGACAGCACATAGAGGGGGACCGGGCTGATCCCTGGCTTGCACATTATGCCTCTTCAGCTGGCTCAGCACCCGCACGCTCGTTTTGTGGGTTGACTTATGCATATGGAGTTTATTCCTAGTCTTAGATCGAACCGGATCAAGGGTTGTGGCAGCAGGATCAACAGCACGTAGGGGGGGTCAGATCGATCCCCGGCTTGTGCATTCTGCCTCTCTGGTCGACTGAGCGCCCGTACGCTCGTTTCCTTGGTTGGCTTAGGCATACGGAGTTTATTCCATGTCTAAGCATACAGAGTTCATTCCCAGTCTAAGATTTTAAGCCACGGTGCAAATGCTAGGCTCAGGCATCTGCTGGTGCCATATTTTTTTCGCTTAGGGCACCATCGTCAGAGCATCGTCGGAGAACCTAACTGACGACATTAGGAGTTCTGACGATTGGGAGGGCCGGGGGGTGTGCGCACATCATGTGCAATGGGTGCTGGTATACGGAGTTCATTCCATGTCTAAGCCCCCGAACCAAGGGTTGTGGCAGCAGGACCGGTAGCGAGATCGATAGCATGCAGAGGGGGATCGGGCTGATCCTCAGCTTGCGCATTATGCCTCTCCGGCCAGCTGAACGCTCGCACTCTCATTTCATGGGTTGACTTAGGCATACGAAGTTCATCCCCAGTCTAAGCATATAGAGTTCATTCCCAGTCTAAGATCAGACCAGATCGAGGGTTAGGGCAGCAGGGATCAGCAGCACGCAAGGGGGACCGGGCCGATCCTCGACTTGCGTATTCTGCCTCTCCGATCGACTGAGCACCCGCACACCCGTTTCGTGGGTCGGCTTAGGCATAGGGAGTTCATTCCACGTCAAGCCCCAGCCGGACTAAGGGTTGTGGTAGCGGGATCGGCAACATGCAGAGTGGGATCAGGTCGATCCTCAGCTTACGCATGCCTTTTCGGCTAGCTCAATGCCCGCATGCTCGTTTCATGGGTTGACTTAGGCATACGGAGTTCATTCCCAGTCTAAGATCGGATCGGACCAAGGGTTACGATAGCAGGATCGACAGCACGCAAGGGGGACCTTTTCGATCGACTAAGCGCCCACACGTTCGTTTTGTGG
>NW_019167826.1:31912893-31968780 GCF_002303985.1 Durio zibethinus | reverse complement strand
GAGTTCTCGAGGTTCGATGAGGGATAGGGGGCCAATATAATGGCCAAGTACCAGCACCCATTTCACATCATGTGCGCACACCCCCCAGCCCCCCAATCGTCGGAACCCCCAATGCCGTTGGTTAGGCTCTCTGGCAATGCTCCGACGATAGTGACCTGGGCGAAAAAAATGTGGCACCAGCACATGCCCGAGCCCAGCATGTGCACCGTGGCTCAAAATCTTAGACTAGGAATGAACTCCGTATGCTAAGACATGGAATGAACTCCGTATGCCTAAGCGTACGAGCGTTCAACCGACCAGAGAGGCAGAATGCGTAAGCCGAGGATCGGCCCGGACCACTTACGTGCTGTCGATCCTGCTACTGCAACCCTTGACCCGATCCAATCTTAGACTGGGAATGAACTTCGTATGCTTAGACTGGGGATGAACTCCATATGCCTAAGTCAACCCACCAAACGAGCATGCGGGCGCTGAGTCGGTCGAAGAGGCACAATGCACAAGTCGGGGTTCAGCCCGATCCCCCTCTACGTGCTACCAGTCTCGTTGCCACAACCCTTGGTCTGGCTGGGGCTTAGACATGGAATGAACTCCCTATGCCTAAGCCAATCCACGAAATGGGTGCGCGGGCGCTCAGCTGGTCGGAGAGGGAGAATGTGAAAGTCGGGGATCAGCCCGATCCCCCTTATGTTCTGTCGATCTCGCTGCCACAACCCTTAGTCCAACTGGGGCTTAGACATGGATTGAACTCCTTATGCCTAAGCCAACCCACGAAACGGGCGTACAGGGCGCTCAGCCGGCCAGAGAGGCAGAATGCGCACGCTAGGGATCGACTTGGTCTTCCCTACGTGCTGTCGATCCTGCTGTCGCAACCCTCAGTTCGATCCAATCTTAGACTGGGAATGAACTCTGTATGCTTAGATTGGGGATGAACTTCGTATGCCTAAGTCAACCCATGAAACGAGCATGCGGACGTTCAACCGACCGGAAAGGCCGGTCGGAGAGGTATAATGTACGAACCGAGGATCAGCCCGGTCCCCCTCTGTGTGCTGTCGATCCCGTTGCCGGTCCTGCTGCCATAACCCTCGGTTCGGCTGGGGCTTCGACATGGAATGAACTCCGTATGCCTAAGCCAACCCACAAAACAAGCGTGCGGGTGCTCAGCCGGCCGAAGAGGTAGAATACGTAAGTCGGGGATCGGCTCGTTCCCCCCCGGCATGTTGTCGTTCCTGCTGTTGGTCCTGCTATCGCAACCCTTGGTCCGGTCTGATCTTAGACTAGAAATGAACTCTGTATGCTTAGACATGGAATGAACTCCGTATGCCTAAGCTAACCCACGAAACGAGCATGTGGGCGTTCAGCTGGTTGGAGAGGCAGAATGCGCAAGTCGGGGATCGACCTGATCCCCTCTTGCGTGCTGTCGATCCTGCTGCTGTAACCCTCAGTCCTATCCAATCTTAGACTGGGAATGAACTCTGTATGCCTAAGTCAACCCATGAAATGAGCATACGGGCGCTGAGCCAACCGAAGAGGCATAATGCGTGAGCCGAGGATCGGTCTGGTCTCTCTCTGCGTGCTGCCGATCCTACTACCGTAGCCCTCGGTCCGGCTGGGGCTTAGGCATGGAATGAACTCCCTATGCCTAAGCTAACCTAAGAAACGGGCGTGCGGGTGCTCAGTCGATCGGAGAGGCAGAATGCGCAAGCCAGGGATTGGCCCAGTCCCCCCTGCGTACTATCGATCCTGTTGCCGCAACCCTCGATCTGGTTCGATCTTAGACTTGGAATGAACTTCGTATGCTTAGACTGGAGATGAACTCTGTATGCCTAAGTCAACCCACGAAACGAACGTGCGGGTGCTCAGCCGACCAGAGAGGCAGGATGCGTAAGCCGAGGATCGAACGGGTGGTAGGTGGGTTCAAGCACATCTTCATATTTCTGCCATGCCAATGCCATTTTTATGGCTTGTAAATTCATACAATTTTCCCCTAAGCCTTCATGTGAAGTTTCGTGGCATGACGACCCATTTTCTATTTTTCATGATTTTCAAAACTTTTTACGGTTTGGGATTTTTTAAAATTTTTTTAGAAAGCGTTTTGGCCCCAAATTTGGTAGAGGTGATCCTAGTATTTTTTTTTTGGCATTCACAAAAAAATTCAGCTAAAAACTAGAAGTGGAGAAGATTTTGTGACCGTTTGAAAAAAGTGTCCCCATTTTAGACACTTTAATGGCTACTTGTAGCAAACCTATAAAATCTCAAATGCTCTTTAAGGGGGTGTGAGTTCTTGAGGTTTGATGAGGGATAGGGGGCCAATATAAGGGCCAAGTGTCATGCCCTGGGAGGGCGCGCCAGGCACATCAGGCACACCAGCAGGCGAGCCAAAGGTTGAGGCTCGCAGACCAGGCGTGCTGGTGGGTATCTGCGCACAAAGCCAAGCAAACGAGTTCAGAATGCCCGCCCAACTTGCAAAGCAGCCCGTGAGACCAAGGCCTGGCATACAAGCTGCCCGCACCACATCCAAAAGGGCCCAAGGTGCTGGACACGCAAGGGAAGCTTCTGGAAGCATGCAGGATCAGCAGCAGCATCCTGGTAGATTTGGTTGACCCTGAAAATCAGGAGTTAGCATCCTGATTGAATGTAATCTGTATAATCCCATGATTTTAGCCTTTATTCTAGGGATATTGCCATTAAGTGTAAGCTGGAGCCTCAACTATAAATGGAGGGCTTCTTGTCCCTCATTTATACACCATCAAACACTTCTGTTTCAGTGAATACAAGAGCATTTCTAGAATTCTGCCTTCTTATCCTGTTTCTCTTTGACTTGCATAATCAGCCCTTCCCATTGTTCTAGTGCTTGTACGCTTGTGTTTTAGGCTGACTTAGGCATAAAGGAGGAGATTCCAAACCTAAGGCCGCACAGTTTTTGAGTCTAAGGTTGGAGCCCGTGACAGTTGGTATCAGAGCAAGTTCGATTCTACGTGTTTGTGTTGTGTAGGTTAGAGGAGATGGCATCCCAAAGTGACACTGCTAACCAATAACCAAAGGCCTAGGAGTATGGGCATGGAAGAGGGAGGAAAGCCAGTTTTAGAGATATCTGGTCTACCATGGGCGGTAGGCTGGCCAAGGTGGAGGTGACCAAGGGCGACATAGGGGAAAAGCTTGAAGGGGTAGAGACTCACATTACATCACTAGACTCCATGGGGGAAGAGATCCGAAGTGAGCTGCAAGCTACTTTCAACAAAGGCTTGGATGTGTTCACCCAAAAGAATTAGACCTTGGAGGCTGAAGTGCTGACCTTGCACGATGGCATGGAGGCCTGCGCCAGTGGATGGAGGAGCTTACCAGTGAGCTCGTTGCTTGCAAGACTGACATTGGGAATGGCATGTTTGCTGGAGTGTCCAAGTCCAGATTGGATGTCCCCAAGCCTAAGGAGTTCAAGGGGACTAGGGCGGCCAAGGAAGTAGATAACTACCTTTGGGGTTGGAGCAGTACTTCCAGGCCATGGGCATGCAAGACCAGGCGATAAAGGTAAGCACCGCTGCTATGTATCTCACTGATGTAACCTTATTGTGGTAGAGGCACAGGTGTGATGATGTCAGGTGTGGAAGCACCAAGATTGGAACCTGGGCAGAGTTCCAAAAGGAGTTCAGAGAACAATTTTACCTGGAGTATGCCGATGATGAGGCGCGAGCAAAGTTGTGCAGGTTGAACCAATAAGGGGACATAAGGGAGTATGTCCAAAAATTCTCTGAACTGATGCTACAGATCTCAAATCTAGGTGAGAAGGATGCCTTATTTACTTTCATGGATGGGCTGAAGCTGTGGGTGAAGCATGAGCTACAAAGGAGAGGAGTTCATGACTTGGCTAAAGCCATGACTACTGTCGAGGCCTTGATAGAGTTCAAGCCTCTGAAGAAGTTCGAGTCTACCAAGCCTAAGGGTAAGGGCAGGGACGATAGGGACCGGAAGAAACAGTCCAAGGGGAAAGATCATGATCGAGAGTCCAAGGATGGAGATCGAGACAGTTCAACCAAGGATGGCGAGAGGAAGCCACCAGCAGGCAAGTGGAAAGCAAAGGGGGATCGAGAGCCACTAGCATGGTACCTATGTGGAGGGAGCCACATAGGGCGCAATTACCTGTAGAAGAGCAAGCTGGCTACTATAGACAAGAAGTCTGACGAGGAGCCAGAGTCAGGGGTAGCAAAGCTTGGGTCGTTAGTGCTCAATGCTATCTAGAGTAAGGGGAGCCGTAAGCCAAAGGGCTTGATGTTTACGGATCTGATGGTTGCGGGTCAGAAGGTGAGAACACTGGTGGACACAGGTGCCTCACATCTTTTTATTTCAGGTGATAGGAGCTCGGAAGCTCGGACTAAAGGTGCAGAAAGGGACTAGTACCATCAAAACGGTGAACTCCAAGGAAGTTCCAGCCATTGGAGTAGCGCGGGGAGTGGAGTTACAGCTTGGAGACCGAAAAGGCAAGGAGACCATTAAGGTAATACCCCTTGACGACTATGAGTTTGTGATTGGGTTGGATTTCCTTGTTCGGATTAACGCCCTCCTTGTGCCTTTTGCCGATTGTGTTTGCATCTTGGATGCACGGTGCCAATGCCTAGTGCC
This sequence comes from Durio zibethinus, assembly GCF_002303985.1. Next base: position 31,964,166 of record NW_019167826.1, on the reverse strand, counting down.
ATTGAGGAGAGGGTCTAGAGTTGGGTTGCGGGTGGTGTCAGCCATCCAATTTGCCAAGATAGTAAGCAGATAAGAAGAAACCTTCTTGGCAGTCCTAAAATATGATGAGCCAAGGGAGAAAGAGATCGAGTCACCCTTGGAGGTGCTAAAAGTGCTGAAGACCTTTAGTGATGTGATGCCCGCAAAGCTACCTAGCAAGCTACCACCTAAGAGGGAGATGGACCACAAGATCGAGCTAGTGTTCGAGGCCAAGCCACCAGCTAGAGCCCCTTACCGAATGTCTCTACCAGAGTTGAAAGAGTTAAGGAAGCAGCTCAAAGAGTTAGTTGATGCTGGCTTCATCAGGCCATCGAAGGCACCCTATGGTGCACCGATTCTATTTCAATGCAAGCATGATGGGTTGTTGCGGCTGTGCATAGACTACCGGGCTTTGAACAAGCTGACCATCAAGAACAAGTACCCTATCCCACTCATTGCGGACTTGTTCGATCAACTTGGGAGTGCAAGGTGGTTCACCAAGTTGGATTTGAGGTCAGGCTACTATCAAGTCAGGATCGCAGAGGGAGATGAGCCAAAGATAGCATGTGTCACTCAGTATGGTTCGTATGAGTTCTTGGTGATGCCTTTCAGAATCACGAACGCCCCAGCAACATTCTGCACCCTTATGAACAAGGTACTTCAGTCATTCCTTGATCGATTTGTTGTGGTTTATTTGGATGACATTGTGATCTACAGCCAGAATTTAGGAGAGCATGTAGACCACTTGAGACAGGTGTTCGAGGTGTTACGGGCGCACAAGCTGTTTGTCAAGAGGGAGAAGTGCTCATTCACCCAGCAGGAGATCCCGTTCCTTGGCCACATAGTGGGAGGTGGCAGGATACGCATGGTGAAGGCAAGGTACACGCCATCCTGGAGTGGCAACCACCAGCCAAGGTCACTGAGTTGAGATCATTCCTTGGGCTGGTCAACTACTACAGGCGCTTCATCAAAGGTCACTCAGCAATAGCCACGCCATTGACTGACTTGCTCAAGAAAGGGAAAGCATGGGAGTGGAGCACAGGGTGCCAGGAAGCCTTTGACAGGTTGAAGCAAGCTATGACCGAGGAGCCAGTCTTGGCCTTACCAGACCATGCCAAGCCGTATGAGGTGCATACGGATGCATCAAACTTTGCCATAGGGGGCGTGTTGATGCAGGAGGGACGTCCAATCGCATTCGAGAGCAGAAAGTTGAACGAGATTGAGCGCAAGTGCATGGTCCAAGAGAAGAAGATGACTGCAGTGGTGCACTGCTTGCGCACTTGGTGCCATTACTTGTTAGGGTCAAGGTTCGTGGTTAGGACAGAAATGTGGTGACCAGCTACTTCCAGATGCAGAAGAAGTTGTCCCCCAAGCAGGCAAGATGGCAAGATTTTCTTACAGAATTTGATTTCCAGATGGAGTACAAGCCGAGGCGGGTGAACCTAGTAGCAGACGCCTTGAGCAAAAAGGCTAACCTTGCTGCCATAAGCAAACCAGAGGGGTCACTGGTGCCGCACATCAAGGAGGGACTTGTTCATGATCCTACAGCCAAGGCTTTGATAGAGTACGCCCGGCAAGGTAAGACTAGGTGGTTTTGGTTGCAGGATGACTTGCTGTACACCAGGGGAAGTAAACTATTTGTGCCGCAGCACGGGAAGCTCCGCAAGGAAGTTTTGCAATAATGCCATGATTCAAGGTGGGCTAGACACCCCGGAGTGAGATGTACCTTGGCGTTGATTGAGGACTGATACTACTGGCTGCACATGAGGGATGATGTGGAAGCCTATGTGAAGACTTATCTTGTGTGCCAACAGGACAAGGTGGAGCTCAAGAAACCAGGTGGTCTCTTTAAGCCATTGCCAGTGCCAGACTTTTTCGTCACCAGCAGAATGAAGCATCATGTAATTGGACGTTTCCAGAATCTTAATTCCACAACACAAGGATGCCCGAGCGAGAGGACAGTTTAAAAAATGGAGTACTGAAGGACATTGTTATGATGCAGTTTCGATAGTTTGGACCTCAAGGCACTATGTGACGTGCCATACTAAGGGCACTGCCACAAAGCTAGCTAAGATATTGCACAATTTTCCTACAACTTGCAAGGAGCGAGCAACGAACCAGAGCCCATTTGAGGTTGTGACAGGGCAACAACCACTAACACCTGGTTCGATTGCTGCAGGTTATACAGGGTCGAATCCAGCAGCATACAAGTTTGCCAAGGCATGGCAGAGCAAACTGACTTGGCCAAAGTTTGTCTACACAAGGCGGCCAAGAGGTCGAAGAAGTGGGCAGACCAGAATAGGCGGGACGCGCAGTTCTAGGTTGGAGACTTGGTATTGGTGAAGCTGCATCCCATTGTGCGCCATAGGGGGCTGCACAAAGGCCTAGTCCAGAAGTATTAGGGACCTTTCCGAGTAGTCAAGAGGGTAGGCAAGGTTACCTATAAGCTGGATATGCCACCCAAGCCGAAGGTGCACCCGATGTTCCATGTGAGCATGCTCAAGCCAATCCATGAGGATGAGGAAGATCCAGGATGGGCAGAGTCAAAGTGTGCACCATTGGGAGCAAGGCCCTCATATGAGAAGGAGGTTCATAGCATCATAGCCGATCGAGAGGTGAGACAGAAGAACTATCAGGCAAGACAAGAGTACTTGATGTGCTGGAAGGGACTTCCAGATAGTGAGGTGAATTGGGAACCAGCAGATGACTTATGGCAGTTCAGGGACCAGATCAGGCAGTACCATGCAGAAGATGTAATGAGGGCCTTGCACAATCAAGTGGGGGAGAATGTCATGCCCTGGGTGCTGGCGGGTGAGCAAGAGGTTGAGGCCCGCAGACCAGGCATGCTGGCGGGTATCTACATGCAAAGCCTAGTAAACGAGTTCAGAATGCCCGCCCAACCTGTAGGCCAGCCTATGAGACCAAGGCTTGGCATACAAGCTGCCCGCACCACATCCAGAAGGGCCCAAGGTGTTAGACACGTAAGGGAAGCTTCTGAAAGCAGGTAGGATCAGCAGCAACATCCTGGCAAATTTGGTTGACCTTGAAAATAAGGAGTTAGCATCCTGATTGATTGTAATCTGTATAATCCCATGATTTTAGCCTTTATTCTAGGGATATTGCCATTAAGTGTAAGCTGGAGCCTCAACTATAAATAGAGGGCTGCTCCTCCCTCATTTGTACACCATCAAACACTTCCGTTTCAGTGAATACAAGAGCATTTCCAAAATTCTGCCTTCTTAGCCTATTTCTCTTTAACATGCATAACCAGCCCTTTCCATTGTTCTAGTGCCCATACGCTTGTGTTTTAGGCTGACTTAGGCATAAAGGGGGAGATTCCAAGCCTAAGATCACACGGTTTCTGAGTCTAAGGTTGGAGCCCGTGACACAAGTACCAGCAGCCATCGCACATTATGTGCGCACACCCCCCCGGCCCCCCAATCACCGGAACCCCCAATGCCGTCGGTTAGGCTCTCCGATGATGCTCTGGTGATGCTTCGACGATGGTGCCCTGGGCAAAAAAAATGCCGGAGCCTAGCAAGTGCACCATGGCTTAAAATCTTAGGCTAGGAATGAACTCCGTATCCTTAGACACGGAATGAACTCCATATGCCTAAGCCAACCCATGAAATGAGCATGCAGGCGCTCAACCAGCGGGAGAGGTAGAATGCGTAAGTCAAGGATCGGCCCGATCCCCCCTGCGTGCTATCAATCCTACTGCCACAACCCTCAGTCCGATCCGATCTTAGACGAGGAATGAACTCCGTTTGCATAACTCAACCCACGAAACGAGCGTGCAGGTGCTGAGCCGGTCGAAGAGGCATAATGCGCAAGTCGAGGATCAACCCGATCCCCCTCTACATGCTACCGATCCCGCTGCCACAACCCTCGGTCTGGCTGGTGATGAGACATGGAATGAACTCCCTATGCCTAAGCCAACCCACGAAACGGGCATGCAGGCCCTCAGCCGGCCGAAGAGGTAGAATGCGTAAACCGGGGATCAGCCCGATCCCCTTGCATGCTACCGATCCTACTGTCGCAACCCTCGGTCTAGTCTAATCTTAGACTGGAAATGAACTCCGTATGCTTAGACTGGGGATGAACTCCGTATACCTAAGTCAACCCACGAAACGAGCGTACGGGCGCTCAGTCGACCGGAGAGGCTGATCGAAGAGGCATAATGTGCAAGTCGAGGATTAGCCCGGTCCCTCTCTACGTGCTATCGATCCCACTGTCGGTCCTGCTGCCACAACCCTTGACCGGGTTGGGGCTTAGACATGGAATGAGCTCCGTATGCCTAAGCCAACCCATGAAATGAGCGTGTGGGTGCTCAACCGGCCGGAGAGGCAGAAAGCCCAAGTCGGGTATCAGCCTGGTCCCCTCTGCTTGCTGTCGATCCTACTGCCACAACCTTTTGTCCAGTCTAATCTTAGATTGGGAATGAACTCCGTATGCTTAGACATGGAATGAACTCCGTATGCCTAAGCCAACCCATGAAACGAGCGTGCGGGTGCTCAACCGGTCGGAGAGGCAGAATGGGCAAGCCGGGGATCGACCCGATCCTTCCCTGCGTGCTGTCGATCCTGCTACCGCAACCCTCAGTCCGATCTGATCTTAGATGGGGAATGAACTTCGTATGCCTAAGTCAACCCATGAAATGAGCATACGGACACTGAGTCGATCGGAGAGGCATAATCAGCAAGCTGGGGATCAGCCTAGTCCCCCTCTGCGTGCTATCGGTCCCGCTACCACAACCCTCGAATCGACCAGGAATTAGACATGGAATGAACTCCCTATGCTAAGCCAACCCACGAAATGGGCATGCGGGTGCTCAGCCGGTCGAAGAGGCAGAATCCACAAGCCAGGGATCAGCCCGGTCCCCCTACGTGCTGTCGATCCTGCTGTTGGTCCTGCAGCCACAACCCTCGGTCCGGTCCGATCTTAGACTGGGAATGAACTTCGTATGCCTAGACATGGAATGAACTCCGTATGCCTAAGCCAACCCATGAAATGAGCGTGCGGGCGCTCAGCCGGTCGGAGAGGCATAATTAGTAAACCTGGGATCGGCTCGATCCCCTCTGCGTACTGTCGGTCCCGCTACCACAACCCTCAGTTCGGCTGGGGCTTAGACATGGAATGAACTCCCTATGCCTAAGCCAACCCACGAAATGGGCGTGCGGGCGCTCACCCGATCGGAGAGGCAGAATGCGTAAGTCAGGGATGGCCCCGATCCCTCCTGCGTGCTGTCGATCCTGCTGCTGCAACCCTCAGTCCGGTCCGACCTTAGATTGGGAATGAACTTCGTATGCTTAGACTGGGGATGAACTCCGTATGCCTACGCCAACCCACGAAATGAGAGTGCGAACGCTCAACCGACCAGAGAGGCAGGATGTGCACACCCCCTGGCCCCCCTAATCGTTGGAACCCCCAATACCGCCGGTTAGGCTCTCCGACGATGCTCTGGTGATGCTTCAATGATGGTGCCCTAAGCGAAAAAAATGCCGCACCAGCACATGTCGGAGCCCAGCAAGTGCACCGTGGCTTAAAATCTTAGGCTAGGAATGAACTCTGTATGCATAGACATGGAATGAACTTAGTATGCCTAAGCCAACCCACAAAATGAGCATGTAGGCGCTCAGTCGACCGGAGAGGTAGAATGCGCAAGTCTGGGATTGACCCGATCGCCCCCTGCGTGCTGTTGATCTTGCTGTCGTAACCCTCGGTCCAGTCTGATCTTAGACTGGGAATGAACTCTGTTTGCATAAGTCAACCCATGAAACGAGCGTGCAGGCATTGAGCCGACCGAAGAGGCATAATGCGCAAGCCGGGGATCGACCCGATCCCCCTCTGTGTGCTGCCGGTCCCGCTGCCACAACCCTCGGTCTGATTGGGGCTGAGACATGGAATGAATTCCCTATGCCTAAGTTAACCCACGAAACGAGCGTGCGGGTGCTCAGCCAGCCAGAGAGGCAGAATGCGCAAGCCGGGGATCGGCCCAATCCCTCCTACGTGCTGTCGATCCTGCTGCCACAACCCTCAGTCCGATTTGATCTTAGACTGGGAATGAACTCTATATGCCTAAGTCAACCCATGAAACGAGCGTTCAGCCCATTGCCACAGCCCTCGATCTGGCTCGGCCCTCTGCGTAAGCCACCGGAGAGGTATAATGCGTAAGTCAAGGATCAGCCCGACCCCTCTCTGTATGCTGTCGGTCCTGCTGCCACAACCCTCGGTCCGGCTGGGGCTTAGACATTTAATGAATTCCCTATGCCTAAGCCAACCCACGAAACGGGTGTGCGGGTGCTCAGTCGATCGAAAAGGTAAAATACGCAAGCCAAGGATTGGCCCGGTCCCCCCTGTGTGCTACCGATCCTACTGCCGTAACCTTCGATCTGGTCTGATCTTAGACTGGGAATGAACTCCATAAGCTTAGACTGGGGATGCACTCCAGAATGCGTAAGTCGGGGACTGACTTGGTCCCCCTCTACGTGCTACCAGTCTCACTGCCACAACCCTCGGTTCGGCTGGGGCTTAGACATGGAATGAACTCCCTATGCCTAAGCCAACCCACAAAACAAGCGTGCGGGCACTCAGCTGGCCGGAGAGGCAGAATGCGTAAGCCGGGGATAGGCCCAATCCCCTTGTGTGTTGTCGATCCTTCTGTCGTAACCCTCGATCCGATCCGATCTTAGACTGGGAATGAACTTCGTATGCTTAGACTGGGGATGAACTCCGTATGCCTAAGTCAACCTAAAAAATCATTTTGTGGGCGCTCAGCCAGCCAGAGAGGCAGAATGCGCAAGCCGGCGATTAGCTCGGTCCCCCTACGTGCTGTTGATCCTGCTACTGGTCCTGCTACCATAACCCTTAGTCTGGTCTGATCTTAGACAGGGAATGAACTCCATATGCTTAGACATGGAATCAACTCCGTATGCCTAAGCCAACCCATGAAAGGAGTGTGCGGGTGCTCAGCCGGTCGGAGAGGCAGAATGTACAAACCAGGGACCGGCTCGATCCACTCCTGCGTGCGGTCGATCCTACTATCGTAACCCTCGATCCGGTCCATTCTTAGACTGGGAATGAACTCCGTATGCTTAAGTCAACCCACGAAATGAGCGTTTGGGTGTCGAGCCGGTCAGAGAGGCATAATGCGCAAGCTGAGGATTAGCCCAGTCCTCTTCTATGAGCTGTCGGTCCCGCTACCACAACCCTTGGTTCGGCTGGGGCTTAGACACGAAATGAACTCCCTATGCCTAAGCCAACGCACGAAGCGGGCGTGCGTGCACTCAGTCGATCGGAAAGGCAGAATGTGCAAGCCGGGTATCGACTCGGTCCCCCTGCATGCCATCGATCTTGCTGTCGTAACCCCCGGTCTGGTCTGATCTTAGACTAGGAATGAACTCCGTATGCCTAGACTGGGGATGAACTCCGTATGCCTAAGTCAACCCATAATATCAGCGTGCAAGCACTCAGTCGACCGGAGAGGCCAGTTGGAGAGGCATAATGTGCAAGCCCAGGATCAGCTCGGTCCACCTCTGCGTGCTGTCGATCCCGCTGTCGGTCCTCCTGCCAAAACCCTCGGTCCGACTGGAGCTTAGACATGGAATGAACTCCGTATGCCTAAGCCAACCCACGAAATGAGTGTACGGGCGCTCAGCCGATCGGAGAGGCAGAATGCGCAAGCCAGGGATCGGCCCGATCCCCCCTTGCATGCTACCGATCCTGCTCTGGTCCTACTACCGCAACCCTCGATCCGATCTGATTTGAGACTGGGAATGAACTCTACATGCTTATACATGGAATGAACTCCGTATGCCTAAGCCAACCCGTGAAACGAATGTGCAGGTGCTCAACCGGCTGGAGAGGCAAAATGCATAAGCCGGGGACTGGCCCGGTCCCCCCTGCGTGCTGTCGATCCTGCTACCGCAACCCTTGGTCCGATCTGATCTTAGACTGGGAATGAACTCTGTATGCCTAAGTCAACCCACAAAACGATCGTGCGGGCGCTCAACCGACCGGAGAGGCATAATGCAAAAGTCAGGGATCGGCCTGATCCCCCTCTATGTGCTGCCGGTCCTGCTGCCACAACCCTCGATCTAGCTGGGGCTTAGACATGGAATTAACTCCTTATGCCTAAGCCGACCCATGAAATGGGCGTACGGGCACTCAGCCGGCCAGAAAGGCAGAATGCGCAAGGCAGGGATCGGCCCGATCCCTCCTGCGTGCTATCGATCCAGCTGCCGTAACCCTCGGTCTGATTCGATCTTAGACTGGGAATGAACTCCACATGCTTAGACTGGGGATGAACTCTGTATGCCTAAGTCAACCCATGAAACGTGCATGTGGGCATTCAGCAGGCCGAGAGGCCGATCGAAGAGGCATAATATGCAAGTCGAGGATCAGCCCGGTCCTCCTCTGCGTGTTGCCGATCCTGCTGCCACAACCCTCGGTCCGACTGGGGCTTAGACATGGAATGAACTTCGTACGCCTAAGCCAACCCACGAAACGAGCGTACGGGCGCTCAGTCGACCGGAGAGGCAGAATGGGTAAGCCAGGGATAGGCCCGGTCCCCCTTTGTGTGCTACCAATCCTACTGCTAGTCCTCCTACCGCAACCCTCGGTCTGGTATGATCTTAGATTGAGAATGAACTCCATATGCTTAGACATGGAATGAACTCTGTATGCTTAAGCCAACCTACGAAACGAGCGTGCAGGCGCTCAACCAACCGGAGAGGTAAAATACGCAAGCCGAGGATCGGACCAGTCCCCTTCTGCGTGTTGTCGGTCCCGCTACCACAACCCTTGATCCGGTTGGGGCTTAGACATGGAATGAACTCCCTATGCCTAAGCCAACCCACGAAATGGGCGGGCAGGCGCTCAGCTGGCCGGTTCCTCCTGGATGCTGTCGATGCTGCTGTCGCAACCCTTGATCCGATTCGATCTTAGACTAGGAATGAACTCCGTATGCTTAGACTGGGGATGAAATCCGTATGCCTAAACCAACCCACGAAACGAGCGTGCAGGCGCTCAGTCGGTCGGAGAGGTCGGTCAGAGAGGCAAAATTTGCAAGCCGAGGATCAGCTAGGTCCCCCTACGTGCTGTCGATCCTACTACTGGTCCTATTGGCGCAACCCTCAGTCTGGTTTGATCTTAAACTGGGAATTGACTCCATATGCTTAGACATAGAATGAACTCCGTATGCCTAAGCCAACCCACGAAATGAACGTGCAGGCGCTCAACCGATCGAAGAGGCAGAATGCGCAAGTCAGGGACCGGCCAGGTCACCCCTGCATACTGTCGATCCTGCTATCGCAACCCTCAGTCCGATCTGATCTTAGACTGGGAATGAACTCCGTATGCCTAAGTCAACCCACGAAACGAGCGTTATGGCATTGAGCCGATCGAAGAGGCATAATGCGTAAGTCGAGGATCGACCAGGTCCCTCTCTGCGTGTTGCTGGTCTCGCTGCCACAACTCTCGATCTGGCTAGGGTTTAGACATGGAATGAACTCCCTATGCCTAAGCCAACCCATGAAACAAGCGTACGGGTGCTCAGCCGGTCGGAGAGGCAGAATGCGCAAGCCGGGGATCGGCCTGGTCCCCCTTACGTGGTGTCAATCCTGCGTCGCAACCCTCGGTCCAGTTCGATCTTAGACTAGGAATAAACTCCGTATGCTTAGACTGGGGGTGAACTCCGTATGCCTAAGTCAACCCATGAAACGAGCGTGCGGGCACTCAGCCAGTCGAAAAGGCCGATCGGAGAGGCATAATACGTAAGCTGAGGATCAGCCTGGTCCTCTTTTGCCTACTGTCGATCCCGCTACCGGTCCTGCTGCCACAACCCTCCTTCCGACTGGGGCTTAGACATGAAATGAACGCCGTATGCCTAATCCAACCCACGAAACGAGCGTGCGAGCGCTCAGCCGGTCGGAGAGGCAGAATGTGTAAGTCGAAGACCGACCAGGTCCCCCCTGCGTGCTGTTGATCCTGCTGTCGTAACCCTCATTCTGATCCGATCTTAGTCTGGGAATGAACTCCGTATGCCTAAGTCAACCCACGAAATAAGCGTTCGGGCGCTGAGCCGATCGGAGAGGCATAATGCGTAAGCCGAGGATCGACCAAGTCCCCCTCTACGTGTTGCCAGTCCCGCTGCCACAACTTTCAGTTCGGCTGGGGTTTAGACATGGAATGAACTCCCTATGCCTAATCCAACCCACGAAACGGGCGTACAGGTGCTCAGCCAGCCGAAGAGGTAGAATGCGTAAGTCAGGGATCGGCCTGGTCCCCCCTACGTGCTACCAATCCTGTTGTTGCAACCCTCGATCCAGTTCAATCTTAGACTAGGAATGAACTCTGTATGCTTAGACTGGGGGTGAACTCCGTATGCCTAAGTCAACACATGAAACAAGCATACGGGCATTCAGCCGATCGGAGAGGCCGATCGGAGAGGCATAATACGAAAGTCGAGGATCAGCCTGGTCTTCCTTTGCTTGCTGCCGATCCCGCTGTCGGTCCTGCTACCAAAACCCTCGGCCTGGCTGGGGCTTAGACATGGAATGAACTCCGTATGCCTAAGCCAACCCATGAAACAAATGTGCGGGCGCTCAGTCGGCCGGAGAGGCAGAATGCACAAACCGGGGATCGGCCCGGTCCCCCCCTGCGTGTTGTCGATCCCACTGCTGGTCTTGCTGCCTCAACCCTCAGTCCGGTCTGATCTTAGACTGGGAATGAACTCCGTATACTTAGACATGGAATGAAGTCCGTATACTTAAGCCAACCCACGAAACGAGCGTGCGGGCACTCAACCGATCGGAGAGGTAGAATGCTTAAGTCGGGGACCGATCCGATCCCCCCAGTGTGCTGTCAATCCTGTTGTCGCAACCTTCGGTCCGGTCTGATCTTAGACTGGGAATGAACTCTGTATGCCTAAGTCAACCCATGAAACAAGCGTCCGGGCACTGAGCCGACCAAAGAGGCATAATGCGTAAGCCGGGGATCGGCTCGATCCCCCTCTATGTGCTGCCAGTCCCGCTGCCACAACCCTCAATCCGACTGGGGCTTAGACATGGAATGAACTCCCTATGCCTAAGCCAACACACGAAATGGACGTGCGGGGGCTCAGCCTGCCGGAGAGGCAGAGTGCGCAAGCTGAGGATCAGCCTAATCCCCCCTACGTACTATCGATCCTGCTGTTGCAACCCTCGATTCGGTCCTATCTTAGGCTGGGAATGAACTTCGTACGCTTAGACTGGGGATAAACTCCGTATGCCTAAGTCAACCCATGAAACAAGCGTGCGGGTGCTCAGCCCGTTGGAGAGGCATAATGTGTAAGCCGGGGATCAGCCCGGTCCCCCTCTGCGTGCTGCTGATCTTGCTGCTGGTCCTACTGCCATAACCGTCGGTCCGACTGGGGCTTAGACATGGAATGAACTCTGTATGTCTAAGCCAACCCACGAAACGAGCGTGCGGGTGCTCAGCCGGTCGGAGAGGCATAATGTGCAAGCCGAGGATGGCCCGATCCTCCTCTGCGCGCCATCGGTCCCGCTGCCATAACCCTCGGTCCAACTGGGGCTTAGACATGGAATGAACTCCTTATGCCTAAGCCAACCCATGACACGGGCATGCGGGCATTCAGCCGGCCGGACAGGCAAAATGCGTAAGCCGGGGATCGGCCCTGTCCCCCCTGCGTGCTATTGATCCTGCTACTGGTCCTGTTGCTGCAACTCTCGATTCGGTCCGATCTTAGACTGGGAATGAACTCCATATGCTTAGACATGGAATGAACTCCGTATGCCTAAGCCAACCCATGAAACGAGTGTGGGGGCACTCAGCCTGCTGGAGAGGCAGAATGCGTAAGTCGGGGACCGACCTGGTCCCCCCCTACGTGCTGTCGATCCTGCTATTGCAACCCTTAATCCGGTCTGATCTTAGACTGAGAATGAACTCTGTATGCCTAAGTCAACCCATGAAACGAGCGTTTGGGCATTGAGCCGACCGGAGAGGCATAATGTGCAAGCTGAGGATCGGCCCGATCCCCCTCTGCGTGCTGTCGGTCCCGCTACCACAACCCTTGGTTCGGCTGGGGTTTAGACATGGAATGAACTCCCTATGCCTAAGTCGACCCATGAAACGGGCGTGTGGGTCCTCAGCTGGCGGGAGAGGCAGAATACGCAAGCCGGGGATTGGCCCTATCCCCTTGCGTGCTACCGAACCTTCTGTCGCAACCCTCAGTCTGATCCGATCTTTGACTGGGAATGAACTCCGTATGCCTAAGTCAACCCACAAAATGAGCGTTCGACCGCTGAGCCGATCGGAGAGGCATAATGCATAAGCCGGGGATCGACCCGATCCCCCTTTACGTGCTGCCGGTCCCATTGTCACAACCCTCGATCTGGCTAGGGCTTAGACATGGAATGAACTCCCTATGCCTAAGCCAACCCACGAAATGGGCTTGCGGGCAGTCAGCTGGCCGGAGAGGCAGAATGCACAAGCCGAGGATCGGCTCGATCCCCCCTGCATGCTGTAAAACCTTCTGCCATAACCCTCGGTTCGATCCGATCCAATCTTAGACTGGGAATGAACTCCTTATGCTTAGATTGGGGATGAACTTCGTATGCCTAAGTCAACCCATGAAATGAGCGTACAGGTGCTTAGCCAGCTGAAGAGGCCCGCTTGAGAGGCATAATGCGCAAGTCAGGGATCAGCGCGATCCTCCTCTACGTGCTGTCGATCCAGCTGCCAGTCCTGCTGCCACAACCCTCGGTCTGGCTAGGGCTTAGACGTGGAATGAACTTTGTATGCCTAAGCTAACCCATGAAACGAGCGTGAGGGCGTTCAGCAGGTTGGAGAGGCAGAATGAGCAAGCTGGGGACCGGTCCGATTCTTTTCTGCTTGCTGTCGATCCTGCTGTTGGTCCTGCTACTGTAAACCTCTGTCCGGTCCGATCTTAGACTGGGAATGAACTCCGTATGCCTAAGTAAACCCACGAAACGAGTGTGCGGGTGTTGAGCCAATCGGAGAGGCATAATACGCAAGTCAGGGATCGGCCCGATCCCCCTCTTCGTGCTGTCGATCCCGCTGCCACAACCCTCGGTTTGGCTCGGGATTAGACATGGAATGAACTCCCTAAGCCTAAGCCAACCCACAAAATGGGCGTGTGGGCGCTCAGCCGATCCGAGAGGCAGAATGCGCAAGCCAGAGATCGGCCCGATCCCCCTTGCGTGCTACCGATCCTGCTGCCGCAACCCTCGATCCAATCCAATCTTAGACTGGCATTGAACTCCGTATGCTTAGATTGGGGATGAACTATGTATGCCTAAGTCAACCCACGAAACGAGTGTGTGGGTGCTCAGCAGACCGGAGGGCCGATCGGAAAGGCATAATGCGCAAGCCAGGGATTAGCATGGTCCCCCTCTGCATGCTGCCGATCCCATTATGAATCTTGCTACCACAACCCTCGGTCTGGCTGGGGTTAGACATGGAATGAACTTCGTATGCCTAAGAAAACCCACGAAACGAGCGTGCGGTCACTCAGTCGATCGGAGAGGTAAAATATGCAAGCCGGGGATCAACCCGATCCCCCCTGCGTGCTGTCGATCCTACTGCTAGTCCTACTACCGCAACCCTCAGTCCAATCTGATCTTAGATTGGGAATGAACTCCGTATGCCTAAGTCAACCCATGAAACAAGCGTACGAGCGCTGAGCCAGTCGGAGAGGCATAATGTGCAAGTCAGGGATTGACCTGATCCCATTTTACGTGTTGTGATCCCACTGCCACAACCCTCAGTCTGGCTGGGGCTTAGACGTGGAATGAACTCCTTAAGCCTAAGCCAACCCACGAAACGGGTGTGCGGGCCCTTAGCTGACTGGAGAGGCAGAATGCGCAAGTTGGGGATCGGTCGATCCCTCCTGCGTGCTACCGATCCTGCTGTCGCAACCCTCGGTCCGATCCAATCTTAGACTGGCAATGAACTCCGTATGCTTAGACTGGGGATGAACTACGTATGCCTAAGTCAACCTACGAAACGAGCGCGCGGGTGCTCAGCCAGCCAGAGGGCCAGTCGGAGAGGCATAATGCACGAGCCGAGGACTAGCACGGTCCCCCTCTGCGTGCTGCCGATCCCATAGCCGGTCTTGGTGCCCTAACCCTCGGTCCGACGAGGGCTTAGACATGGAATGAACTCCATATGCCTAAGAAAACCCACGAAACGAGCGTACGGGCCCTCAGTCGACCGGAGAGGCAGAATGCGCAAGCCGGGGATCAGCCCGATCCCCTCTACGTGCTGTCGATCCTTCTATTGGTTTTTACTGCCGCAACCCTCGATCTAGTCTGATCTTAGACTAGGAATGAACTGCGTATGCTTAGACATGGAATGAACTCCGTATGCCTAAGCCAACCCATGAAATGAGCATGTAGGCACTCAGTCGATCTAAGAGGCAGAATGCGCAAGTCGGGGATCGACCCAGTCCCCCTCTGCGTGCTGTCGATCTTACTGTCGCAACCCTCGATCCGATCTGATCTTAAACTGGGAATGAACTACGTATGCCTAAGTTAACCCACGAAGTGAGCGTTTGGGCACTGAGCCGATCGGAGAGGCATAATTCGCAAGCCAGAGATCGGCCCGATCCCCCTCTACGTGCTGTCGATCCCGGTGCCACAACTCTCGGTCTGGCTGGGGCTTAGTCATGGAATGAACTCCCTATGCCTAAGCCAACCCATGAAACAGGCATGGGGGTGCTCAACCGACAGTAAAGGTAGAATGCGTAAGCCGGGGATCAGCTCGGTCCCCACTGCGTGCAACCGATCCTGCTGTCACAACCCTTGATCTGATCTTAGACTGGGAATGAACTCCGTATGCTTAGACTGGAGATGAACTCCGCATGCCTATGTCAACTCATGAAACGAGCGTGCGGACGCTCAGCCGGCTGGAGAGGCATAATGCTCAAGTCGAGGATCAGCCCGATCCCCCTCTGCATGCTACCGATCCCACTATCGGTCCTACTACCACAACCCTTGATCCGAATGGGCCTTAGAAATGGAATGAACTCCGTATGCCTAAGCAAACCCACGAATGAGAGTACGGGCGTTCAGTCGACGGAAGAGGTAGAATGCGCAAGCTTGGGATCGACCCGGTCCCCCTCTGCATGCTGTCGATCCTGCTGCTAGTCCTGCTGCCATAACCCTCGATCCGATCTGATTTGAGAAAGGGAATGAACTCCGTATGCTTAGACATGGAATGAATTCCATATGCCAAAGCCTACCCACGAAACGAGCGTATGGGCGCTCAGTCGATCGAAGAGGTAGAATGTGCAAGCCGGGGACCGACCCAATCCCTTCTGCATGCTGTCAATCCTGCTACCGTAACCCTTCGTCTGATCTGATCTTAGACTGGGAATGAACTCCGTATGCCTAAGTCAACCCATGAAATGAGCGTACGGGCGCTGAGCCGATCGGAGAGGCATAATGCGCAAGCCGGGGATTGGTCCGATCCTCCTCTACGTGCTACCGGTACCGCTACCACAACCCTCAATCCGGTTGGGGCCTAGACATGGAATGAACTCCCTATGCCTAAGCCAACCCACAAAACGGGCGTGCAGGCGCTCAGTCGACCGGAGAGGAAGAATGCGCAAGCCGGGGATCGGACTGGTCCCCCCTACGTACTGTCGATCCTGCTGTCGCAACCCTCGGTCCGATCCAATCTTAGACTGGGAATGAACTCCATATGCTTAGATTGGGGATGAACTCTGTATGCCTAAGTCAACCCACAAAACGAGCATGTGGATGCTCAGCCCACCAGAGAGGCAGGATGCGCAAGCCGGGGATCGAACGGGTGGTAGGTGGGTTCAAGCACATTTTCATATTTCTATCATGCCAATGCCTTTTTTATGGCTTGTAAATTCATACAGTGGTCCCCTACACCTTCATGTGATGTTTCGTGGCAAGACAGCCCGTTTTCTATTTTTCACGATTTTTGAAACTTTTTGCGGTTCGGGATTTTTTAAAATTTTTTTGGAGAGAGTTTTATCCCTACATTTGGTAGAGGTGATCCTTGTATTTTTATTGGCATGCATAAAAAAATTCAGCTAAAAACTCAAAATGGAGAAGATTTTGTGACCCTTTGAAAAAAGTGTCCTCATTTCAGAAACTTTAATGGCTACTGCCAGCAAACCTATAAAATGTCAAATGCTCTTTAAAGGAGTGTGAGTTCTCAAGGTTTGATGAGGGATAGGGGGCCAATATAAGGACCAAGTACCACCACCCATCGCACATCATGTGTGCACACCCCCCCGACCCCTCCAATCGTCGGAACCCCCCAATGCCGTCGGATAGGCTCTCCGACGATGCTCCGACGATGGTGCCCCGGGCAAAAAAAATGCGGCACCAGCACATGCCCAAGCCCAGCATGTGCACTGTGGCTCAAACTCTTAGACTTGGGAATGAACTCCGTATGCTTAGACAAGGAATGAACTCCGTACGCCTAAGCCAACCTACGAAACGAGCGTGCAGGCGCTCAGCCAGCCGGAGAGGCAGAATGCACAAGCTGGGGATCGGCCTGATCCCCCCCAGTGTGCTGTCGATCTTGCTGCCGCAACCCTCGATCAGATTCGATCTTAGAGTGGGAATGAACTCCGTATGCCTATTTCAACCCATGAAACGAGCGTTCGAGCGCTAAGCTGGTCGAAGACGAATAATACGTAAGTCGGGGATCAGTTCGGTCCCCCTCTGCGTGCTGTCGGTTCCACTGCCACAACCCTCGGTCTGACTGGGGCTTAGGCATGGAGTAATGCCCATGCTAACCCAACCCACGAAACAGACGTGAGGGTTGCGATCAAAAGAGGCAGAAGCAAGTCGGGGGACGGCCCGATCCCCTGCTGGTATTCTGATCCTCTGTCACAACCCTCAGTCCGGTCGATCTTCACTGGGTGACTTAGGCATTAGGGGTCATCCGCTAAGTAACCCACGAACGAGGTGCGGGTTCAACCGGTTGGAGAGGCATCAATGCAAGGAGGATCAGCTCGATCCCCTAGCATGCACATTATCCCTTTCGATCGCTCACACCCACACCTCGTCGACGGGGGCTTAGACATGGAATGAACTCCGTTATGGGCCTAAGCCAACCCACGAAACGAGTGTGCGGGTGCTCAGTCGATCGAAGAGGTAGAATGCGCAAGCTAGGAATCGACCCGGTCCCCCCTGCGTGCTGCTGATCCTGTTGCTAGTCCTGCTGCCGCAACCCTCGATTCGGTCTGATCTTAGATTGGGAATGAACTTCGTATGCTTAGACATGGAATTAACTCCGTATGCCTATGCCAACCCACAAAATGAGCGTGCGGGCACTCAGCCAGCCGGAGAGGCAGAATGCGTAAGCCAGGGATCGACCCGATCGCCCTACGTGTTGTCGATCCTGCTACTGAAACTTTCAGTCTGGTCTGATCTTAGACTGGGAATGAACTTCATATGCCTCAGTCAACCCATGAAATGAGCATGCGAGTGTTGAGCCAGCGGGAGAGGCATAATGCGCACATCGAGGATCGACCCGATCCCCCTCTGCGTGCTAACAGTCCCGCTGCCACAACCCTCGGTCTGGCTGGGGCTTAGACATGGAATGAACTCCGTATGCCTAAGCCAACCCATGAAACGGGCATACGGGCGATCAGTCGACCGGAGAGGCAGAATGCGTAAGCCGGGGATCAGCTCGGTCCTCTTACGTACTGTTGATCCTATGGTTGCAACCCTCGGTTTGATCTGATCTTAGACTGGGGATGAACTCCGTATGCTTAGATTGAGGATGAACTTTGTATGCCTAAGTCAACCCATGAAACGAGTGTGCAGACGCTCAGCTGACCAGAGAGGCAGGATGCGCAAATCAGGGATCGAACGGGTGGTAGGTGGGTTCAAGCACATCTTCATATTTCTGCCATGTAAATGCCATTTTTATGGCTTGTAAATTCATACAATGGTCCCCTACACCTTCGAGTGAAGTTTCGTGGCAAGATGACCCGTTTTCTATTTTTCATGATTTTTGAAACTTTTTACGGTTCGGGATTTTTTAAAATTTTTTTAGAAAACGTTTTGTCCCCAAATTTGGTTGAGGTGATCCTTATATTTTTTTTGGCATGCACAAAAAAATTCAGCTAAAAAATTGAAGTGGAGAAGATTTTGTGACCATTTGAAAAATGTGTCTGCATTTCAGACAGTTTAATGGCTACTGACAGCAAACCTATAAAATCTCAAATGCTCTTTAAGGAGGTGTGAGTTCTTGAGGTTTGATGAGGGATAGGGGGCCAATATAAGGGCCAAGTACCAGCACCCATCGCACATCATGTGCGTACACCCCCTGGCCCCCCCAATCGCTGAAACCCCTATTGCCGTCGGTTAGGCCCTCCGGCGATGCTCCGACGATGGTGCCCTGAGCGAAAAAAATGTGACACCAGAACATGCCCGAGCCCAGCATATGCACCGTGGCTCAAACTCTTAGACTGGGAATGAACTCCTTATGCTTAAAAATGGAATGAACTCCGTATGCCTAAGCCAACCCACGAAATGAGCGTACGGGCGCTCAGTCGGTCGGAGAGGTAGAATTCACAAGCCGAGGATCAGCTCGGTCCCCCCTGCATGCTGCCGATCCTACTGTCGCAACACTTGGTCTGGTCCAACCTTAGATTGGGAATGAACTCCGTATGCTTAGACTGGGGATGAACTCCGTATGCCTAAGTCAACATGAAATGAGCATGCGGACGCTCAGTCGACCAGAGAGGCAGGATGCGCAAGCCGGGGATCGAACGGGTGGTAGGTGGATTCATGCACATCTTCATATTTCTGCCATGCCAATGCCATTTTTATGGCTTGTAAATTCATACAATGGTCCCCTACGCCTTCATGTGAAGTTTCATGGCAAGACGACCCGTTTTCTATTTTTCATGATTTTTGAAACTTTTTACGGTTTAGGATTTTTTTAAATTTTTTTAGAAAGAATTTTGTCCCCAAATTTGGTAGAGGTGATCCTTGTATTTTTTTGGCATGCATAAAAAAATTCAGCTAAAAACTCGAAGTGGAGAAGATTTTGTGAACGTTTCAAAAAAGTGTCCCCATTTCAGACACTTTAATGGCTACTAGCAGCAAACCTATAAAATCTCAAATGCTCTTTAAGGGGGTGTGAGCTCTCGAGGTTCGATGAGGGATAAGGGGCCAATATAAGAGCTAAGTACCAGCACCCACAGCACATCATGTGCACACACCTCTGGCCCCCCCAATTGCCAAAACCCCAATGCCACCAGTTAGGCCTCTCGGTGATGCTCCGACGATGCTCCAGTGATGGTGCCCCGGGCGAAAAAAATGTGGCAAGCACATGTCGAGCCTAGCATGTGCACTGGCTCAAACTCTAGACTGAATGCTCTGTATGCTTCATGGAATGAATACGGTTATGCCTGAAACCCACAGAACGAGTGTAGGGTGCTCGGCACCGAGAGGCAGAATGCGAAGTCGCAGGATGACCCGGTCCCCCTGATTCTGATCTGCTGTCGCATCCTGGTCCAGTCCACTTAGCTGGATGAACTCCTGTATGCTTTTATGGGATGAACTTGGTATGCCGAAGTCAATCCACGAAACGGGCGTGCGACGCTCAGTCGACCAGAGAGGCAGGATGCGCAAGCCGGGGATCGAACGGGTGGTAGGTGGGTTCAAGCACATCTTCATATTTCTACCGTGCCAATGCCATTTTTTTGGCTTGGAAATTCATACAATGGTCCCCTACGATTTCATGTGAAGTTTCGTGGCAAGACGACCCATTTTCTATTTTTCATGATTTTTGAAACTTTTTACGGTTCGGGATTTTTTAAAATTTTTTTTGAAAGATTTTTGTCCCCAAATTTGGTAGAGGTGATCCTTGTATTTTTTTTGGCATGCACAAAAAAATTCAGCTAAAAAATCGAAGTGGAGGAGATTTTGTGAACGTTTGAAAAAAGTGTCCCCATTTCAGACACTTTAATGGCTACTAACAGCAAACCTATAAAATCTCAAATGCTCTTTAAGGGGGTGTGAGTTCTCGACGTTTGATGAGGGATATGGGGCCAACATAAGGGCGAAGTACCATCACCCATCGCACATCATATGCGCACACCCCCCAGCCCCCCCAATCGTCGGAACCCCCAATGCCACCGGTTAGGCTCTCCGGCGATGCTCCGATGATGCTCCGATGATGCTCCGGTGATGCTTCGGAGCCCAGAATGTGCATCGTGGCTTAAAATCTTAGACTGGGAATGAACTCCATATGCTTAGACACGGAATGAACTCCATATGCCTAAGCCAACCCATGAAACAAGCATGTGGGCGCTCAACCAGCCGGAGAGAAATAATGCGCAAGTCGGGGGTCAACCCGATCCCCATCTGAGTGTTGGTGATCTTGCTGTCGGTCCTAGTACCACAACCCTCGGTCTGACTGGGGCTTAGACATGGAATGAACTCCGTATGCCTAAGCCAACCCACGAAACGAGCGTGCGGGTGCTCAGTTGGCCAGAGAGGTAGAATGCGCAAGCAGGGGACCGACCCGGTTCCTCCTTGCATGCTATCGATCCTGCTATCGTAAACCTCGGTTTGATTTGATCTTAGACTGGGAATGAACTCTGTATGCATAAGCCAACCCATGAAATGAGCGTACGGGCGCTCAGCCGACCGGAGAGACAGAATGCGCAAGCCGGTCGAAGAGGTAGAATACGCAAGTCAGGGATCAGCTTGATCCCCCTTACGTGCTACCGATCCTACTGTCGCAACCCTCGGTCCGGTTCGATCTTAGACTGGGAATGAACTCCTTATGCTTAGACTGGGGATGAACTCCGTATGCCTAAGTCAACCCACGAAACGAGCGTGCAGGCACTCAACTGGTTGGGGAGGCCGGTCGGAGAGGCAGAATGCGCAAGCCGGGGATCGTTCTGGTGCCCCCCTGCATGCTGTCGATCCTGCTGCTGGTCCTGCTGCCACAACCCTCAGTCCGATCCGATCTTAGACTAGGAATGAACTTCATATGCCTAAGTCAACCCACGAAATGAGTGTTCGAGCGTTGAGCTGACTGGAGAGGCATAATGCACAAGCCAGGGATCGGCCCTGTCCCCCTCTGTGTGGTGTCGGTCCCACTGCCACAACCCTTGGTCCGGCTGGGGCTTAGACATGGAATGAACTCCCTATGCCTAAGCTAATCCACGAAATGGGCGTGCGGGCCGGTCCCCCCTACATGCACAAGCCGAGGATTGGCCCGGTCTCCCTTGCATGCTCTCGATCCTGCTACCGTAACCCTCGATCCGATCCGATCTTAGAGTAGGAATGAACTCCGTATGCTTAGACTGGGGATGAACTCCGTATGCCTAAGTCAACCCATGAAATGAGCGTGTGGGCGTTCAGCCGATCGGAGAGGCCGATCGGAGAGGCATAATACACAAGCCGGGGATCAGCCCGATCCTTCTCTACGTGCTGCTGATCTCGCGACCGATCCTGCTGCCTCAACCCTCAGTCTGGCTGGGGCTTAGACATGGAATGAACTCGGTATGCCTAAGCCAACCCATCAAATGAGCGTGCGGGTGCTCAACCGGCAGGAGAGGTAGAATGCACGAGCCGGGGACTGACTCGATCCCCCCTGCGTGCTGTCGATACTTCTACCACAACCCTCGGTCCGGTCTGATCTTAGACTGAGAATGAACTCTGTATGCTTAGACATGGAATGAACTCCGTATGCCTAAGCCAACCCACAAAACGAGCGTGCGGGCGCTCAACCGACCGAAAAGGCAAAATGCGTAAATTGGGGACCAGCCCGATCCCCCCTGCGTGCTGTCGATGCTGCTGTCGCAACCCTTGGTCCGGTCTGATCTTAGACTAGGAATGAACTCCGTATGCCTAAGTCAACCCACGAAACAAGTGTGTGGGCGCTCGGCCGATCGGAGAGGCAGAATGCGCAAGCCGGGGATCGACCCAATTCGCCCCTGCATGCTGCCGATCCTGCTGTTGGTCCTGCTACCGCAAGCCTCGATTCAGTCCGATCTTAGACTAGGAATGAACTCCGTATGCTTAGACATGGAATGAACTTGTATGCCTAAACCAACCTATAAAACGAGCGTACGGGCGCTCAGCCGGTCAGAGAGGCAGAATGCATAAGTCGAGGATCGGCTCGATCCCACCCTGCGTGCTATCGATCCTACTGTCGCAACCCTCGGTCCGATCTGATCTAAGATTGGGAATGAACTTCGTATGCCTAAGTCAACCTACGAAATGAGCGTTTGGGCACTGAGCTGGCCGGAGAGGCATAATGCGCAAGCTAGGGATCCGCCCAGTCCCCCTCTGCATGCTGTGGTCCCGCTGCCACAACCCTCGGTTCGGTTGGGGCTTAGACATGGAATGAACTCTGTATGCCTAAGCCAACCCACGAAACGAGCGTGCGGGTGCTCAGTCGGCCAGAGAGGTAGAATGCGTAAGCAGGGGACCGACTCGGTCCCTCCCTGCGTGCTATCGATCCTGCTACCGCAACCCTCGTTCCGGTCTGATGTTAGACTGGGAATGAACTCCGTATGCCTAAGCCAACCCATGAAATGAGCGTGGGGGCGCTCAACCGGCCGAAGAGGCAGAATGCGCAAGCCAGTCGAAGAGGTAGAATGCATAAGCCAGTCGGAGAGGTAGAATGCGCAAGTCGAGGATCAGCTCGGCCCCCCTTGCGTGCTGCCGATCCTACTGCCGCAACCCTTGGTCTGGGTTGATCTTAGGCTGGGAATGAACTCCAAATGCTTAGACTGGGGATGAACTCCTTATGCCTAAGTCAACCCATGAAACGAGCGTGCAGGCACTTAGTCGACCGGGGAGGCAGACCGAAGAGCAGAAGGCGCAAGCTGGGGATCGGCCCGATCTCCCCCTACGTGCTGTTGATCCTACTACTGGTCCTGCTATCGTAACCCTCGGTCCGATCCAATCTTAGACTAGGAATGAACTCCGTATGCCTAAGTCAACCCACGAAAAAACGTTTGGGCGCTGAGCTGGCTAGAGAGTCATAATGCGTAAGCCAGGAATTGGCCCTATCCCCCTCTGTGTGCTGTCGATCCTGCTACCATAGCACTCAGTCCGGCTTGGGCTTAGACATGGAATGAACTCCCTATGCCTAAGCCAATCCACGAAACGGGCGTGTGGGCGCTCAGTCGGCCGGAGAGGCAGAATGCGCAAGCCGAGGATCGACTCGGTCCCCCCTGCGTGCTGTCGATCTTGCTGTTGGTCCTGCTGCCGGTCCTGCTATCGCAACCCTCGGTCGGATCCGATCTTAGACTAGGAACGAACTCCGTATGCCTAAGTCAACCCACGAAATGAGTGTTTGGGCGCTGAGTCAGCTAGAGAGGCATAATGCGCAAGCCAGGGATCGGCCCTATCCCCCTCTGTGTGCTGCCGGTCCCACTACCACAACACTAGGTTCGGCTTGGGCTTAGACATGGAATGAACTCCGTATGCCTAAGCCAACCCACAAAATTAACGTATGGGCACTCAGCCAATCAGAAAGGCAGAATGCGTAAGCCGGGGACCGGTCAGGTCCCCCCTACGTGCTGTTGATCCTACTGCCACAACCCTCGGTCCGATCTGATCTTAGACTGGGAATGAACTCTGTATGCCTAAGTCAACCCATGAAACGAGTGTGCGGGTGCTCAGCCGATCGGAGAGGTAGAATGTGCAAACCGAGGATCGGCCCGGTTCGCCCCTGCATACTACTGATCTTACTGTTGGTCCTACTACCGCAAGCCTCGATCCGGTCCGATCTTAGACTAGGAATGAACTTCGTATGCTTAGACATGGAATGAACTCTGTATGCCTAAGCCAACCCATAAAACGAGCGTACGGGCGCTCAGTCGGTCGGAGAGGTAGAATGCGCAAGCCGAGGACAGGTTCGATCCCACCCTGTGTGCTGTCGATCCTACTACCGTAACCCTCGGTCTGATCTGATCTAAGATTGGGAATGAACTCCGTATGCCTAAGCCAACCCACGAAACGAGCGTTTGGGCACTGAGCTGGCCGGAGAGGCATAATGCACAAGCTAGGGATCGGCCCAGTCCCTCTCTATTTTCTGCGATCCCCGCTGCCACAACCCTCGGTTCGGCTGGGGCTTAGACATGGAATGAACTCTGTATGCCTAAGCCAACCAACGAAACGAGCGTGTGGGCACTCAGTCGACCGGAAAGGCAGAATGCGCTAGCCGGGGTTCAACCCGATCCCCTCTGTGTGCTGTCAATCCTACTATCGCAACCCTTGGTCTGATCTAACCTTAAGACTGGGAATAAGCTCCTTATGCTTAGACATGGAATGAACTCCGTATGCCTAAGTCAACCGACGAAACGAGCATGCGGGTGCTCAGCCAGCCGGAGAGGCAGAATGCGCAAACCGGGGATCGAATCGGTCCCCCCTGCATGCTGTCGATCCTGCTATCACAACCCCCGATACGGTCAAATCTTAGACTGGGAAAGAACTCCGTATGCCTAAGTCAACCCATGAAACGAGTGTTCGGGCATTGAACCGATCGTAGAGGAATAACGCACAAGCCGAGGATCAGCCCGATCCCCCTCTGCGTGCTGTTAGTCCCACTGCCACAACCGTCAGTCCGGCTGGGGCTTAGACATGGAATGAACTCCCTATGCCTAAGCCAACCCACGAAACAGGTGTGTGGGTGCACAGCCAACCAGAGAGGCAGAATGCACAAGCTAGGGATCGACCCGGTCCCCCCTACATGCTGCTGATCCTGCTGTCGCAACCTTCGGTCTAGTCTGATCTTAGATTGGGAATTAGCTCCGTATTCTTAGACTGGGGATGAACTCCGTATGCCTAAGTCAACCCATGAAATGAGCTTACGGGCGCTCAGCCGGTCGAAAAGGCCGATCGGAAAGGAATAATGTGCAAGCTGGGGATCAGCTCGATCCCCCTCTGCGTGCTGCAAATCTCGCTGTCAGTCCTACTGCCACAACCCTCGGTCCGACTGGGCTTAGACATGGAATGAAGTCTGTATACCTAAGCCAACCCACGAAACGAGCGTGCAGGCGCTCAGCCGGTAGGAGAGGTAGAATGCGCAAGTCAGGGACTAGCCTGATTCCCCCTGCGTGCTGTCGATCCTGCTACCTCAACCGTCTGTCCGATCTGATCTTAGACTGGGAATGAACCCGTATGCCTAAGTCAACCCACGAAACGAGCGTGCGGGTGCTGAGCCAATCGAAGAGGCATAATGCGTAAGCCGAGGATCGACCCGATCCCCCTCTATCTGCTGTCGATCCCACTGCCACAACCCTCGGTCTGGCTGGGGCTTAGACATGGAATGAACTCCCTATGCCTAGACTGGGAATGAACTCCGTATGCTTAGACATGGAATGAACTCCGTATGACAAAGCCAACCCACAAAATGAGCGTACGGGTGCTCAGCCGATCGGAGAGGCAGAATGCGCAAGCCGGGGACCGGCCCGATCCCTCCTGCGTGCTGTCGATCCTGCTACCACAACCCTCAGTCTGGTCTGATCTTAGATTGGGAATGAACTCCATATGCCTAAGTTAACCCATGAAACGAGCGTGCGGACATTGACCCGGCTGGAGAGGCATAATGCACAAGCCGGGGATCAACCCAATCCCCCTCTGCGTGCTGTCGGTCCCGCTGCAACAACCCTCGGTCCGGTTGGGGCTTGGACTAGGAATGAACTCCCTATGCCTAAGCCAACCCACGAAACGGGCCTGCGAACGCTCAGCCGATCGGAGAGGCAGAATGTTCAAGCCGGGGATAGGCCTGGTCCCCCTTGCATGCTGTCGATCCTACTACCGCAACCCTCTGTCCGGTCTGATCTTAGACTGGGAATGAACTCCGTATGCTTAGACTGGGGATGAACTTCGTATGCCAAAGTCAACCCACGAAACGAGCGTGCGGACGCTCAGTCGAACAGAGAGGCAGGATGCGTAAGCCGGGGATCGAACGGGTGGTAGGTGGGTTCAAGCACATCTTCATATTTCTGCCACGCCAATGCCATTTTTATGGTGTGTAAATTCATACAATGGTCCCCTAAGCCTTCATGTGAATTTCGTGGCAAGACGACCCGTTTTCTATTTGTCACGATTTTTGAAACTTTTTACGGTTCGAGATTTTTTAAAAATTTTTTAGAAAGATTTTTGTCCCCAAATTTGGTAGAGGTGATCCTTGTATTTTTTTTTGGCATGCACAAAAACATTCAGCTAAAAACTCGGAGTGGAGAAGATTTTGTGACCGTTTGAAAAAGTGTCCCCATTTCAGACACTTTAATGGCTACTGGCAGTAAACCTATAAAATCTCAAATGCTCTTTAAGGAGGTGTGAGTTCTTAAGGTTTGATGAGAGATAGGGGGACAATATAAGGGCCAAGTACCAGTACCCATCGTACATCATCTGCGTACAACCCCCCGGCACCCCAATCACCAGAACCCCCAATGTCGCTAGTTAGGCTCTCCGACGATGGTGCCCCGGGCGAAAAAAATACGGCACTAGCACATGCCTGAGCCCAGCATGTGGACCGTGGCTTAAAATCTTAGATTGGGAATGAACTCCGTATGCTTAGACATGGAATGAACTCCGTATGCCTAAGCCAACCTACGAAATGAGCGTGCGGGCGCTCAGCCGGTCGGAGAGGCAGAATGCGCAAGCTAGGGATCGGCCCGGTCCCCTCTGCGTGCTGTCGATCTTGCTGTCGCAACCCTCGGTCTAGTCCGATCTTAGACTCGAAATGAACTCTGTACGCATAAGTCAACCCATGAAATGAGCGTGCGGGCGCTAAGCCGACCGAAGAGGCATAATTCGCAAGTTGGGGATCGGCCCGATCCCCCTCTGCGTGCTGCTGGTCCCGCTGCCACAACCCTTGGTCCAGCTGGGGCTTAGCCATGAAATGAACTCCTAGCTAAGCAAACCAACGAAATGGGTGTGCGGGCGCTCAGCCAGCGAGAGGCAAACTTCGGTAGAATGCGCAAGGGGGATCGACCCCGGTCCCCTTGCGTGCCTGTCGATCCATACACAACCCTCAGTCCAGCTGGGGCTTAGACATGGAATAACCTCCTTATGCCTAAGCCAACCCAGGAAACGAGTGTACGGGTGCTCAGCCAGACGGAGAGGCAGAATGTGCAAGCTTGGGATCGGCCCGGTCCCTCCTGTGTGCTGCCAATCCTACTGCCGTAACCCTCGGTCCGGACTGATCTTAGACTAGGAATGAACTCCGTATGCTTAGATTGGGGATGAACTTCGTATCCCTAAGTCAACCCATGAAATGAGCGGACGGGCGCTCAGTCGGTCGGAGAGGCATAATGCGCAAGTCGGGGATTAGCCCGGTCCCCCTTGCATGCTACCGATCCCACTGCCGGTCCTACTGCCACAACCCTCGGTTTGGTTGGGGCTTAGACATGGAATGAACTCCGTATGCCTAAGCCAACCCATGAAACAAGCGTGTGGGCGCTCAGCCGGCTGGAGAGGCAAAATGCGCAAGCAGAGGATCGGTTCGATCCCCCCTGTGTGCTGTCGATCCTGTTGCTGGTCCTTCTGCCGTAACCCTCAGTCCGGTCCGATCTTAGACTGGGAATGAACTCCGTATGCTTTGACATGGAATGAACTCCGTATGCCTAAGCCAACCCATGAAACGAGCGTGCGAGCACTCAACCGGCCGGAGAGGCAGAATGCGCAAGCCAGGGATCGACCCGATCACCCCTGCATGCTATCGATCCTGCTACTGCAACCCTCGGTCCGGTCTGATCTTAGACTGGGAATGAACTCCGTATGCCTATGTCAACCCATGAAAATGACTGTGCGGGTGCTAAGTTAGCCGGAGAGGCATAATGCGCAAGCCGGGGATCGGCCCGGACCCCCCTCTGCGGGCTACCGATCCCACTGCCACAACCCTCGGTTTGGCTAGGGCTTAGACATGGAATGAACTCCCTTTGCCTAAACCAAGCCATGAAACGGGCGTACGGGGGCTCAACCGGTTAGAGAGGCAGAATGCACAAGTCGAGGATTGGCCCGGTCCCCCCTGCGTGATGTCGATCCTGTTGCCACAACCCTCGATCTGATCCGATCTTAGATTGGAAATGAACTCTATATGCTTAGACTGGGGATGAACTCCGTATGCCTAAGTCAACCCATGAAATGAGCGTGCGGGCGTTCAGCCGACCAAAAAGACAGGATGCGTAAGCCGAGGATCGAATGGGTGGTAGGTGGGTTCAAGCACATCTTCATATTTCTGCCATGCCAATGCCATTTTTATGGCTTGTAAATTGATACAATAGTCCCCTAAGCCTTTCGAAACATTTTGCGGTTTGGGATTTTTTAAAATTTTTTCAGAAAGCGTTTTGCCCCCAAATTTGGTAGAGGTGATCCTTGTATTTTTTTTTGGCATGCACAAAAAAAATTCAGCTAAAAATTCAAAGTGGAGACGATTTTGTGACCGTTTGAAAAAAGTGTCCCCATTTTAGACACTTTAATGGCTATTGGCAGCAAACCTATAAAATCTCAAATGCTCTTTAAGGGGGTGTGAGTTCTTGAGGTTTGATGAGGGATAGGGGGCCAATATAAGGGCCAAGTGTCACACCCTAGGTAGGCATGCCAGGCACATCAGGCGTACCAGCAGGCGAGCCAGAGGTTTAAGCCTACAGACCAGGCGTGCTGGCGGGTATCTGCATGCAAAGCCTAGTAAATGAGTTTAGAACGCCTGCCCAACTTGCAGGCCAGCCCGTGATACCAAGGCCTGGCATACAAGCTGCCCGTACCACATCCAGAAGGGCCCAAGGTGCTAGACACGCAGGGGAAGCTTCTGGAAGCAGGTAGGATCAGCAACAGCATCTTGGCAGATTTGGTTGACCCTCAAAATCAGGAGTTAGCATCTTGATTGATTATAATCTGTATAATCCCATGATTTTAGCCTTTATTCTAGGGATATTGCCATTAAGTGTAAGCTGGAGCCTCAACTATAAATAGAGGGCTACTCCTCCCTCATTTGTACACCATCAAACACTTCTATTTCAGTGAATACAAGAGCATTTCCAGAATTCTGCCTTCTTATCCTGTTTCTCTTTAACTTGCGTAATCAGCCCTTCCTGTTGTTCTAGTGCCCGTACGCTTGTGTTTTAGGCTGACTTAGGCATAAAGGAGGAGATTCCAAGCCTAAAGCCGCACGGTTTCTGAGTCTAAGTCGAAGCTCGTGACAGTTGGTATCAGAGCAGGTTTGATTCTACGTGTTTGTGTTGTGCAGGTTAGAGGAGATGGCATCCCAAAGTGACACTGCTAACCACCAACCAGAGGCCCAGGAGCATGGGCGTGGAAGAGGGAAGAAAGCCAGTTCTAGAGATATCTGGTCTACCATGGATGGTAGGCTGGCCAAGGTGGAGGTGACCATGGACGACATGGGGGAGAAGCTTGAGGGGGTAGAGACTCACATTGCATCGCTAGACTCCATGGGGGAGGAGATCCAAAGTGAGCTGCAAGCTGCTCTCAACAAAGGCTTGGACGTGTTCACCTAAAAGAATCAGACCATGGAGGCTGAAGTGCTGACCTTGCGCGATGGCATGGAGGCCATGCGCCAGCGGATGGAGGAGCTTACCAGTGAGCTCATTGCTTGCAAGATTGCCATTGGGAATGGCATGTTTGCTGGAGTGTCCAAGTCCAGAATGGATGTCCCCAAGCCTAAGGAGTTCAAGGGGACTAGGGCGGCCAAGGAAGTAGATAACTACCTTTGGGGTATGGAGCAGTCCTTCTAGGCCATGGGCATGCAAGACGAGGTGATAAAGGTAAGCATCGCTGCTATGTATCTCACTGATGTAGCCTTATTGTGGTAGAGGCGCAAGTGTGATGATGTCAGGTGTGGGAGCACCAAGATTGGAACCTGGGCAGAGTTCCAAAAAGAGTTCAGAGAACAATTTTACCCCAAGTATGCCGATGATGAGGCACGGGCAAAGTTGCACAAGTTGAGCCAGCAAGGGGACATAAGGGAATATGTCAAGAAATTCTCTAAACTAATGCTACAGATCTGGGATCTAGGTAAGAAGGACTCTTTATTTGCTTTCATGGATGGGTTGAAGTCGTGGGTGAAGCATGAGCTACAAAGGAGAGGAGTTCATGACTTGGCTAAAGCCATGACTACTGTCGAGGCCTTGATAGAGTTCAAGCCTCTGAACAAGTTCGAGTCTACCAAGCCCAAAGGTAAGGGCAGGGACGATAGGGACCAAAAGAAGTAGTCCAAGGGGAAGGACCGTGACCGGGAGTCCAAGGATGGAGACTGAGACCGTTCAACCAAGGATGGCGAGAGGAAGCCACCAACAGGCAAGTGGAAAGCAAAGGGGGACCGAGAGCCACTAGCTTGTTACCTATGTGGAGGGAGCCACATAGCACGTAATTACCCGTAAAAGGGTAAGCTGGCTGCTATAGACAAGGAGTCTGACGAGGAGCCAGAGTCAGGGGCAGCAAAGCTTGGGTCATTGGTGCTCAATGCTATCTAGAGTAAGGGGAGTCACAAGCCAAAGGGCTTGATGTTTACAGATCTGATGGTTGTGGGTCAGAAGGTGAGCGCACTGGTGGACACATGTGCCTCACATCTTTTTATTTTAGGTGATAGAGCCCGGAAGCTCGGACTAAAGGTGTAGAAAGGGACTGGTACCATCAAAACGGTGAACTCCAAGGAAGTTCCAGCCATTGGAGTAGCACGGGGAGTGGAGTTGTAGCTTGGAGACTAGAAAGGCAAGGAGACCATTGAGGTAATACCCCTTGACGACTATGAGTTTGTGATTGGGTTGGATTTCCTTGTTCGAATTAACGCCCTCCTTGTGCCTTTTGTCGATTGTGTTTGCATCTTGGATGCACGGTGCCAATGACTAGTGCCATTGAGGAGAGGGTCTAGAGTTAGGTCGCGGGTGGTGTCAGCCATCCAATTTGCCAAGGTGGTAAGCAAACAAGAAGACACCTTCTTGGCAGCCCTGAAATATGATGAGCTAAGGGAGAAGGAGACCAAGTCACCCTTAGAGGTGCTAAAGGTGATGAAGACCTTTAGTGATGTGATGCCCACAAAGCTACCTAGCAAGCTACCACCTAAGAGGGAGGTGGACCATAAGATCGAGCTGGTGTCCGAGGCCAAGCCACCAGCTAGAGCCCCTTACCGAATGTCTCCAATAGAGTTGGAGGAGTTGAGGAAGCAGCTCAAAGAGTTAGTTGATGCTGGCTTCATCAGGCCATCGAAGGCACCCTATGGTGCACCGGTTTTATTTCAGCACAAGCATGATAGGTCATTGTGGCTGTGTATAGACTACCGGGCTTTGAATAAGCTGACCATCAAGAACAAGTACCCCATCCCACTCATTGTGAACTTGTTCGATCAACTTGGGAGCGCAGGTGGTTCACCAAGCTGGATTTGAGGTCAGGCTACTATCAAGTCAGGATCACGGAGGGAGATGAGCCAAAGACAGCATGTGTCACTCGGTATGGCTTGTATGAGTTCTTGGTGATGCCTTTCGAACTCACGAACACCCCAGCAACATTCTGCACCCTTATGAACAAGGTACTTCAATCATTCCTTGATCGGTTTGTTATGGTTTATTTGGATGACATTGTGATCTACAACCAGACTTTGAGAGAGCATGTAGACCACTTGAGACAGGTGTTCGAGGTGTTGCGGGTGCACAAGCTATTTGTCAAGAGGGAGGAGTGCTCATTCACCCAACAGGAGATCCCATTCATTGGCCACATAGTGGGAGGTGGCAGGATACGCATGGATGAAGGCAAGATACACGCCATCCTGGAGTGGCAAGCACCAGCCAAGGTCACTAAGTTGAGATTGTTCCTTGGGCTGGTCAACTACTACAGGTGCTTCATCAAAGGTCACTCAACAATAGCCATGCCATTGACTGACTTGCTCAAGAAAGGGAAAGCATGGGAGTGGAGCACAAGGTGCCAGGAAGCCTTTGACAGGTTAAAGCGGGCTGTGATCGAGGAGCCAGTCTTGGCCTTGCCAAACCATGCCAAGTCGTATGAGGTGCATACGGATGCATCAGACTTTGCCATAGGGGGCGTGTTGATGCAGGAGGGACGTCCAGTCACGTTCGAGAGTAGAAAGCTGAACGAGACTGAGTGCAAGTACACGGTCCAAGAGAAGGAGATGATTACAGTGGTGCATTACTTGCGCACTTGGCACCATTACCTGTTGGGGTTGAGGTTCGTGGTTAGGATGGACAATGTGGTGACCAGCTACTTCCAGGCACAGAAGAAGCTATCCCTTAAGTAGGGGAGATGGCAAGATTTTCTTGCAGAATTTGATTTCTAGATAGAGTACAAGCTGGACAGGTGAACCTAGTGGTAGACGCCCTGAGCAGGAAGGCTAACCTTGCTGCCATTAGCCAACCAGAGGGGTCGCTGGTGCCACGCATCAAGGAGGGACTTGCGCATGATCCTACAGCTAAGGCTTTGATGGAGTATGCCTAGCAAGGTAGGCAATTTTAGTTGCAGGATGGCTTGCTATACACCAGGGCAGTAGACTATTTGTGCTGCAGCATGGGAAGCTCTGTAAGGAAGTTTTGTAAAAATGCCATGATTCAAGGTGGGCTGGACACCCCAAAGTGAGCCATACCTTGGCACTGATCGAGGACCGGTACTACTGGCCGTACATGAGGGATGATGTGGAGGCCTATATGAAGACTTATCTTGTGTGCCAATAGGACAAGGTGGAGCTTAAGAAACCAAGCGATCTCTTAGAGCCACTGCTAGTGCCAGAATGACCATGGGATAGTGTTTCTCTGGACTTTATAGTCGGTCTACCTAAAGCAGAAGGGTTTGGAAGCATCATGGTAGTGGTGGACAGGTTTTCCAAGTATGGAATCTTCATTCCAGCAACCAAAGAGTGCCCAGTCGAGGAGGTAGCTCAATTGTTCCTAAAGAACATGGTTAAGTACTGGGGAGTGCCGAGGACCATTGTTAGTGATCGGGACGGGCGTTTCACGGGCAGGTTTTGGATTGAGTTGCTCAATCTATTGGGGTCAGACTTGAACTTTTCCACCAGCATGCATCCCCAGACCGATGGGCAGATAGAACGAGTGAATGGACTATTGGAGGTCTACCTCAGGCACTATGTGAGTGCCATACAAAGGGACTGGCCAAAACTGCTAGATATTGCATAGTTTTCTTACAACTTGCAAAGGAGCAAGGCAATAAACCATAGCCCATTTAAGGTTATGACAGGGTAACAACCACTAACACCCGGTTCGATTACTGCAGGTTATACAGGGTCGAATCTAGCAGTATACAAGTTTGCCAAGGCATGGCAGGAGCAAACTGACTTGGTCAGAGTTTGTCTACATAAGGCAGTCAAGAGGTCAAAGAAGTGGGCAGACCAGAATAGGCGGGATGTGCAGTTCCAGGTTGGAGACTTGGTGTTGGTGAAGCTGCATCCCATTGTGCGCAATAGAGGGCTGCACAAAAGCCTAGTCCGGAGGTATGAGGGACCTTTTTGAGTAGTCAAGAGGGTAGGCAAAGTTGCCTACAAGGTGGATATGCCACCCAAGCTGAGGGTACACTTGGTGTTCCATGTGAGCATGCTCAAGCTATTCC
Source organism: Durio zibethinus (assembly GCF_002303985.1). The sequence continues at coordinate 31,930,567 of NW_019167826.1, read as the reverse complement.
ATGAGGATGAAGGAGATCCAGGATGGGCAGAGTCAAAGCGTGTGCCAAAGGCCTTATATGAGAAGGAGGTCCATAGCATCATAGCTGACCGGAAGGTGAGACGGAAGAACTATCAGCCAAGACAAGAGTACTTGGTGCACTGGAAGGGACTTCCAAACAGTAAAGTGAGCTGGGAACCAGCAGAAGACTTATGGCAGTTCAGGGACCAGATCAGGTAGTACCATGCAGAAGACGCAATGAGGGCATTGTGCAATCAGGTGGGGGAGAATATCACGCCCTAAACGGGTGCGCCAGGCACATCAGGTGAGCCAGAGGTTGAGGCCTGCAGACCAGGCATACTAGCGGGTATCTACACGTAAAGCCTAGCAAAGGAGTTCAGAACACTTGCCCAACTTGCAGGCCAACCCGTGAGACCAAGGCCTAGATACAAGCTGCCCGCACCACATTCAGAAGGGCCTAAGGTGCTGGACACGCAAGGGAATCTTCTGGAAGCAAGCAGGATCAGCAGCAGCATCCTAGCAGATTTGGTTGACCTTGAAAATCAAGAGTTAGCATCCTGATTGATTGTAATCTGTATAATCCCATGATTTTAGCCTTTATTCTAGGGATATTGCCATTAAGTGTAAGCTGGAGCCTCAACTATAAATAGAGGGTTGCTCCTCTCTCATTTGTACACCATCAAACACTTCCGTTTCAACGAAAACAAGAGCATTTCTAGAATTCTGCCTTCTTATCCTATTTCTCTTTAACTTGCGTAATCAGCCCTTCCCGTTGTTCTAGTGCCCGTACGCTTGTGTTTTAGGCTGACTTAGGCATAAAGAAGGAGGTGTGAGTTCTCGAGCTTTGATGAGGGATAGGGGGCCAATATAAGGGCCAAGTACCAGCACCCACCGCACATCACATACGCATCTCTCGCCGGTGCCCCAATCATCGGAACCCTCAATGCCGTCGGTTAGGCTCTTTGGTGATGCTCCGGTGATGGTGCCTCGGGTGAAAAAAATGTGGCACCAGCACATGCCCGAGCCCAGCATGTGCACCGTGGCTCAAAATCTTAGACTGTGAATGAACTCTGTCGCTTAGACATGGAATGAACTCCGTATGCTTAAGCCAACCCATGAAACGAGCGTACGGGTGCTCAGCCGACCGGAGAGGCAGAATACATGAGCCGAGGATTGGCTCGATCCCCCTCTGCGTGTTGTCGGTCTCGCTACCACAACCCTCGGTCTGACTGAGGCTTAGACATGGAAAGAACTCCCTATGCCTAAGCCAACCCACGAAATGGGCGTGTGGACGCTCAATTGGCTAAAGAGGTAGAATGCGCAAGCTGGGGATTGACTCAATCCCCCCTGCATGCTGCCGATCCTGCTGCCACAACCCTTGGTCCAGTTCAATCTTAGACTGGGAATGAACTTCCTATGCTTAGACTGGGGATGAACTCCATATGCCTAACCTCAACCCACGAAATGAGCGTGCAGGCGCTCAGCCGACCAGATAGGCATGATGCGTAAGCCGGGGATCGGACGAGTGGTAGGTGGGTTCAAGCACATCTTCATCTTTCTGCCATGCCAATGCCATTTTTATGGAGTGTAAATTCAAATAATGGTCCCCTAAGCCTTCATGTGAAATTTCGTGGCAAGATGACTCGTTTTCTATTTTTCACGATTTTTGAAACTTTTTACGGTTCGAGATTTTTTAAAATTTTTTCAGAAAGAGTTTTGTCCCAAAATTTGGAAGAGGTGATCCTTGTATTTTTGTTGGTATGCACAAAAAAATTTAGCTAAAAACTCGAAGTGGAGAAGTTTTTGTGACCGTTTGAAAAAAGTGTCCCCATTCCAGACACTTTAATGGCTACTGGCAGCAAACCTATAAAATCTCAAATGCTCTTTAAGGGGGTGTGAGTTTTCAAGGTTTGATGAGGGATAGGGGGCCAATATAAAGGCCAAGTACCAGCACCCATCGCACATCATGTACGCACACCCCCCCGACCCCCAATCACCGGAACTCCCAATGCGCTGGCTAGGCTCTCCGGCGATGCTCCGACGATGCTCCGGGAGAAAAAAATGCGGGACCAGCACATGCCCTAGCCCAGCATGTGCACCGTGGCTCAAAATCTTAGACTGGGAATGAACTCCATATGCTTAGACATGGAATGAACTCCGTATGCCAAAGCCAACCCACGAAACGAGCGTGCAGGCAGTCAGCCGCCCGGAGAGGCAGAATGCGTAAGCCGAGGATCGACCCGATCCCCCCTACGTGCTGTCGGTCCTGCTGTCGCAACCCTCAGTTTGGTCCAATCTTAGACTGGGAATGAACTCCGTATGCCTAAGTCAACCCATGAAACGAGAGTGCGGGCACTGAGCCGGCCAGAGAGGCATAATGCGAAGCCGAGGATTGGCCCGATCCCCCTCTGCGTGCTGTCGGTCGCGCCACAACCCTCGATCCGACTGGGGCTTAGACATGGAATGTACTCCCTATGCCTAAGCCAACCCATGGAACGGGCGTGCGGGCACTCAATCGACCGGAGAGGCAGAATGTACAAGCCGGGGATCGGTCCGGTCCCCCCTGCGTGCTGTTGATCCTGCTGTCGCAACCCTCTCTCCGATCTGATCTTAGACTGGGAATGAACTCTGTATGCTTAGATTACGGATGAACTTCGTATGCTTAGACTGGGGATGAACTCCGTATGCCTAAGTCAACCCACGAAACGAGCGTGTGGGCGCTCAGCCGACCAGAGAGGCAGGATGCGCAAGCCGGGGATCGAACGAGTAGTAGGTGGGTTCAAGCACATCTTCATATTTCTGCGATATGAATGCCATTTTTATGGCTTGTAAATTCATGCAATGGTCCCGTAAGACTTCATCTGAAGTTTCGTGGCAGGACGACCCGTTTTCTATTTTTCATGATTTTTGAAACTTTTTACGGTTCGGGATTTTTTAAAAATTTTTTAGAAAGAGTTTTGCCCCTAGATTTGGTAGAGGTGATCCTTGTATTTTTGTTGGCATGCATAAAAAAATTCAGCTAAAAACTCGAAGTGGAGAAGATTTTGTGACCATTAGAAAAAAGTGTCCCCATTTCAAACACTTTAATGGCTATTGGCAGCACACCTATAAAATCTTAAATGCTCTTTAAGGGGGTGTGAATTCTCAAGGTTTGATGAGGGATAGAGGGCCAATATAAGGGCCAAGTACCAGCACCCATCGTACATCATGTGTGCACACCCCCCGGCCCCCCAATCATCGGAACCCCCAATGCCGTCGATTAGGCTTTCCAGCGATGCTCCGACGATGCTCCGGAGATGGTGCCCCGTGCAAAAAAAATGCGGCAGCAGCACATGCCTTAACCCAGCATGTGCACTGTGGCTCAAAATTGTAGACTAGAAATGAGCTCCGTATGCTTAGACATGGAATGAACTCCGCATGCCTAAGCCAACCCACGAAATGAGCGTGCGGGCGCTCGACCGACCGGAGAAGCAAAACGTGCAAGCCGGGGATCGACCCGGTCCCCCCTACGTGCTGCCGATCCTGCTGCCACAACCCTTGGTCTGGTATGATCTTAGACTGGGAATGAACTCCGTATGCATAAGTCAACCCACGAAACGAGCGTGCGGGCACTGAGCCAGTCAAAGAGGCATAATGCGCCAGCCGGGGATTAGCCCGGTCCCCATCTGCGTGCTGCCAGTCCTGCTACAACAACCCTCAGTTCGGCTGGGGCTTAGACATGGAATGAACTCCCTATGCCTAAGCCAACCCACGAAATGGGCACGCGGGCACTCAGCCGACCAGAGAGGCAGAATGCGCAAGCCGGGGATCAGCCAGATCCCCCTTGCGTGCTGCCGATCCTACTACCACAACCCTCGGTCCAGTTCAATCTTAGACTGGGAATGAACTCCGTATGCTTAGACTGGGGATGAACTCCGTATGCCTAAGTCAACCCATAAAATGAGCGTGCGGGCGCTCAACCGGTCGGAGAGGCATAATGCGCAAGTCAGGGATCAGCCCGGTCCCCCTCTACGTGCTGTTGATCCCGCTATCGGTCTTGCTACCACAACCCTCAGTCTGGCTGGGTCTTAGACATGCAATGAACTCCATATGCCTAAGCCAACCCATGAAATGAGCGTGCGGGCGCTCAGCCGACCGGAGAGGCAGAATGCGCAAGCCGGGGATCGGTCTAGTCCCCCCTGCGTGCTGTCGATCCTGCTACCCCGACCCTCGGTGCGGTCCGATCTTAGATTGGGAATGAACTCTGTATGCTTAGACATGGAATGAACTCCGTATGCCTAAGCCAACCCATGAAACGAGCGTGTGTACGGGTGCTTAGCCGATAGAAAATGTAGAATGTGCAAGCCGAGGTTCGCCCGGTCCCCCCCTATGTGCTGTCAATCCTACTGCTGCAACCCTCAGTTCGATTCGAGCTTAGACTGGGAATGAACTCTGTATGCCTAAGTCAACTCATGAATGAGCGTGCGGGTGTTGAGTCGACCAGAGAGGCATAATGCGCAAGCCGGGGATTGGTCCGATCCCCTTCTGTGTGCTGTCGGTCCCACTGCCACAATGCTCGATCTGGCTGGGGCTTACACATGGAATGAACTCCCTATTCCTAAGCCAACCCACGAAACGGGCGTGCTACCGATCCCCCCTACATGCTACCGATCCTGCTACCGCAACCCTTGGTCCAGTCCGTCTTAGATTGGGAATGAACTCCGTATGCTTAGATTGGGGATGAACTACGTATGCCTAAGTCAACCCATGAAACAAGCATGCGGGCGCTCAGTCGACCAGAGAGGCAGGATGCGCAAGCCGAGGATCGAACGGGTGGTAGGTGGGTTCAAGCACATCTTCATATTTCTACCGTGCCAATGCCATTTTTATGGCTTGTAAATTCATACAATGGTCCCTTAAGCCTTCATGTGAAGTTTCGTGGCAAGAAGACCCATTTTCTATTTTTCACAATTTTTGAAACTTTTTACGGTTCGAGAGTTTTTAAAATTTTTTTAGATAGAGTTTGTCCCAAATTTGGTAGAGGTGATCCTTGTATTTTGTTGGCATCCACAAAACAATTCAGCTAAAAACTCGAAGTGGAGAATATTTTGTGACCGTTTGAAAAAAGTGTCCCCATTTCAGACACTTTAATGGCTACTGGCAGCAAACCTATAAAATTTCAAATGCTCTTTAAGAGGGTGTGAGTTTTTAAGGTTTGATGAGGGATAGGGGCCCAATATAAGGGCCAAGTATCAGCACCCATCGCACATCATGTGCGTACTGCCCCCGGCCCTCCCAATGTCGTCGGTTAGGCTCTCTGACGATGCTTCGGTGATGGTGCCCCGGGTTAAAACAATGCTGCACCAGCAAATGCCCGAGCCCAGTATGTGCACTGTGGCTTAAAATCTTAGACTGGGAATGAACTCCATATGCTTAGACATGGAATGAACTCCATATGCCTAAGCCAACCCATAAAATGAGCGTGTGGGTGCTCAACTGGCCAGAGAGGCAGAATGTGCAAGCTGGGGATTGGCCCGATCCCTCCCTGCATGCTATTGATCCTGCTGCCACAACCCTCGATTTGGTGCAATCTTAGACTGGGAATGAACTCCGTATGCATAAGTCAACCCACGAAATGAACGAGCGGGAGCTGAGCCGGTCGAAGAGGCATAATGCATAAGCCGAGGATCGACCTGATCCCCTTATGCATGCTATCGGTCCCACAGCCACAACCTTTGGTCCAGCTGGGGCTTAGACATGGAATGAACTCCCTATACCTAAGCCAACCCACGAAACGGGCGTGAGGGTGCTGAGCAAGCCGAAGAGGCATAATGCGCAAGCCAGGGATCGGCCCGATCCCCCTCTGTGTGTTGCTGGTCCAGCTGCCACAACCCTCGGTCCGGCTGGGGCTTAGACACGGAATGAACTCCCTATGCCTAAGCCAACCCACGAAATGGGTGTACCGGTGCTCAACCGACCGGAGAGGTGGAATGCGTAAGCCGGGGATCGGCTTGGTGCCCCCTGCGTGCTACCAATCCTGTTGCTGGAACACTCGGTCCGATCTGATCCTAGACTGGGAATGAACTCCATATGCTTAGACTAGGGATGAACTTTGTATGCCTAAGTCCACCCATGAAATGAGTGTATGGACGCTGAGCCGGCCAGAGAGGTCGGCCGAAGAGGTATAATACGCAAGCCAGGGATCAGCCCGGTCCCCCTCTATGTGCTGTCGATCCCGCTGTCGGTCCTGCTGCCACAACCCTCGATCCGGCTGGGGCTTAGACATGGAATGAACTCCCTATGCCTAAGCCAACCCATGAAACGAGCGTGCGGGCCTCAGCCAGTCAGAGAGATAGAATGCACAAGCCAGGGATCGGCCCGATCCCCCTTACGTGCAGCTGATCCTGTTACTGGTCCTGCTGTCGCAGCCTTCCGTCTAGTCCGATCTTAGACTGGGAATGAACTCCATATGCTTAGACGTGGAATGAACTCCGTATGCCTAAGCCAACCTACGAAACCAGCGTACGTGCGGGCGCTCAGCTGGCCGAAAAGGCAGAATGCGCAAGCTAGGGATCGGCCCGATCCCCCTATGTGTTGTCGATCCTGCTACCATAATCCTCGGTCCGATCTGATCTTAGACTAGGAATGAACTCCGTATGCCTAAGTCAACCCATGAAACGAGCGTGCAGGCACTCAACCGACTAGAGAGGCAGGATGGGCAAGTCGATGATTGAACGGGTGATAGGTGGGTTTAAGCATATCTTCATGTTTCTACCATGCCAATGCCATTTTTATAGCTTTTAAATTCATACAGTGGTCCCCTAAGCCTTCATGTGAAGTTTCGTGGCAAGACGACCCGTTTTCTATTTTTCATGATTTTTGAAACTTTTTACGGTTTGGATTTTTAAAAATTTTTTAAAAAGAGTTTTGTCCCCAAATTTGGTAGAGGTGATCCCTGTATTTTTGTTGGTATGCACAAAAAAATTCAGCTAAAAATACAAAGTGGAGAAGATTTTGTGATCGTTTGAAAAAAGTATCCCCATTTCAGACACTTTAATGGCTACTGGTAGCAAACTATAAAATATCAAATGCTCTTTAAGGGGTGTAGTTCTTGAGGTTTAATGAGGGATAGGGGGCCAATATAAGGGCCAAGTACCAGCACCCATTGCACATGATGTGCGCACACCCCCTGACCCCCCCAAACGCTGAAACCCCCAATGCTGCTGGTTAAGCTCTCCGACGATGCTCCGGCGATGGTGCCCCGGGCGAAAAAAATACGGGAGCAGCACATGCCCGAGCCCAACATGTGCACCGTGGCTCAAAATCGTAGGCTGGGAATAAACTCCGTATGCTTAGACATGGAATGAACTCCGTATACCTAAGCCAACCCATGAAACGAGTGTGCGGGCGCTCAGCCGGCCGGAGAGGCAGAATGCATAAGCAGGGGATCGACCTGGTCTCCCCTGCGTGCTGTTGATCCTGCTGCTGCAACCCTCGATCTGGTCCAATCTTAGATTGGGAATGAACTCTGTATGCATAAGTCAACCCACGAAATGAGTGTGCGGGCGCTGAGCCGACCGAAGAGGTATAATGCGCAAGCCGAGGATCGACCCGGTCCCCCTCTACGTGCCGCCGATCCTACTGCCACAACTCTTGGTCTGGCTGGGGCTTAGACATGGAATGAACTCCCTATGCCTAAGCCAACCCATGAAATGGGCGCGCGGGAGCTGAGTAAGCCGAAGAGGCATAATGCGCAAGTCGGGGATCGATCCGATCCCCTCTGCGTGCTGCTGGTCCAACTACCACAACCCTTGGTTAGGCTGGGGCTTAGACATGGAATGAACTCCCTATGCCTAAGCCAACCCACAAAACGGGCATGCAGGCGCTCAGCAGGCCAGAGAGGCAGAATGCCCAAGTCGGGGATCGGCCCAATCCCCCCTGCGTGCTGCCAATCTTGCTGTCACAACACTCGGTCCGGTTCGATCCTAGATCGAGAATGAACTCCGTATGCTTAGACTGGGGATGAACTCCTATGCCTAAGTCAACCCATGAAATGAGCGTGTGGGTGCTCAGTTAGCCGGAGAGGTCGGTCGAAGAGGCATAATGCACAAGCCAGGGATCAGCTCGGTCCCTCTCTATGTGCTATCGATCCCGCTGCCGGTCCTGCTGCCACAACCCTCAGTTCGGTTGGGGCTTAGACATAGAATGAACTCCGTATGCCTAAGCCAACCCACGAAATGAGCGTGCGGGCACTCAGCCTACCGGAGAGGTAGAATGTGCAAGCCGGGGATCACCTTGGTCCTAGCTACGTGTTGTCGATCCTATTGCTCGTCCTATTGTCGTAACCCTCGGTCTGGTCTGATCTTTGACTGGGAATGAACTCTGTATGCTTAGACAAGGAATGAACTCTGTATGCTTAGACAAGGAATGAACTCCGTATGCCTAAGGCAACCCACGAAACGACCGTGCGTGCGGGCGTTCAGCAGGTCGAAGAGGCAGAATGTGCAAGCCAGGGATCGGCCCGATCCCCCTTATGTGTTGTCGATCCAGCTACCGCAACCTTCGGTCTGGTCCGATCTTGGACATGGAATGAACTCCGTATGCCTAAGCCAACCCACGAAACTAGCATGCGGGCGCTCAGCCGGTAGAGAGGTAGAATGCACAAGCTGGGGATAAGCCTGGACTCCCTCTGCGTGCTACCGGTCTCACTGCCACAACCCTCGATTTGGCTGGGGCTTGACATGGAATGAACTCCCTATGCCTAAGCCAACCCATGAAATGGGTGTACGGGCGCTCAGTCGATCGGAGAGGTAGAATGCGTAAGCCGGGGATTGACTTGATCCCCCTGCGTGCTGTCGATCCTACTGTCGTAACCCTGGGTTCGGTTCGATCTTAGACTGGGAATGAACTCCATATGCTTAGATTGGGGATGAACTCCGTATGCCTAGTTCAACCCATGAAACGAGCATGCGAGCGCTCAGCTGATCGGATAGGTTGGTCGGAGAGGTAGAATGTGCAAGCCAGGGATCGACCCGATCCCCCCTACGTGCTGCCAATCTTACTGTTGGTCCTGCTACCGCAACCCTCGGTCCGGTCTGATCTAAGACTAGGAATGAACTCCATATGCATAGACATGGAATGAACTCTGTATGCCTAAGCCAACCCATGAAACGAGCATGCGGGCACTCAACCAACCGGAGAGGCAGAATGCGTAAGTCGAGGATCAGCCCGGTCCCCCCTGCATGCTGTCGATCCTGCTGTCCCAACCCTCGGTCTGGTCCATCTCTGCGTGCTGCCGATCTCGCTGCCACAACCCTCGATTTGACTGGGGTTAGACAAGGAATGATCTCCCTATGGCTAAGCCAACCCATGAAACGGACGTGCGGGTGCTCAGTCGGTCGGAGAGGCGGAATGCACAAGCCAGTGATCTGCTCGGTCCCCCCTACATGCTACCGATCCTACTACCACAACCCTCGGTCCGGTCCGATCTTAGACTGGGATTGAACTCCGTATGCTTAGACTGGGGATGAACTCTGTATGTCTAAGTCAACCCACGAAATGAGCGTGCGGGTGTTAGCTGGCCGGAGAGCCAGTATGCGCAAGTCGGAGACCATCTCGGTCCCCTCCTGCTCGTTGTCGATCCTACTATCGCAACCCTCAGCTCGATCCGATCTTAGACTGGGGATGAGCTCCGTATGCCTAAGTCAACCCACGAAACGAGTGTGCGGGCACTCAGCAGGCCGAAGAGGCCGGTCGAAGAGGTAGAATGTGAAAGTCGGGGATCAGTTCAGTCCACCCCTACATGCTGTCGATCCTGCTGCTAGTCCTGCTACTACTACAACCCTCGATCCGATCTTAGACTGGGGACGAACTCTATATGCCTAAGTCAACCCATGAAACGAGCGTGCAAGTGCTCAGTAGGCCGAAGAGGCCAGCTGGAGAGGCAGAATGCGAAAGTCGAGGATCAACTCGGTCCACCCCTGAATGCTGTCGATCCTGTTGCTAGTCTTGCTACTGCAACCCTCAGTCTGGTCTGATCTTAGACTAGGACTGAACTCCGTACGCTTAGGCATGGAATGAACTCTGTATGCCAAAGCCAACCTACGAAACGAGCGTGCGGGCACTTAGTTGACCGAAAAGAGAGAATGCGTAAGCCAGGGATCGGCCCGATCAACCTACATATGCTATCGGTCCCGCTGCCACAACCCTCAGTCTGGTTGGGGCTTAGACATGGATGAACTCCCTATGCCTAAGCCAACCCATGAAATGAGCGTGCGGGCGCTCAGCCGGTCGGAGAGGTAGAATGTGCAAGCCGGGGATCGGCTCGGTCCCCCCTGCGTGCTACCGATCCTGCTGCCGCAACCTTTGGTTCGATCCGATCTTAGACTGGGAATGAACTCCGTATGCTTACACTGGGGATGAACTCCTTATGCCTAAGTCAACCCACGAAAAGAGCGTGCGGACGCTCTGCCGACCAGAGAGGCAGGATGCGCAAGCCGGGGGTCGAACAGGTGGTAGGTGGGTTCAAGCACATCCTCATATTTCAGCCATGCCAATGCCATTTTTATGGCTTGTAAATTCAAACAATGGTCCCCTATGCCTTCATGTGAAGTTTCGTGGCAAGACGACCTGTTTTCTATTTTTCACAATTTTTGAAACTTTTTACGGTTTAGAATTTTTTTAAATTTTTTTAGAAAGAGTTTTGTCCCCAAATTTGGTAGAGGTGATCCTTGTATTTTTTTTGGCATGCACAAAACAATTCAACTAAAAACTGGAAGTGGAGAAGATTTTGTGACTGTTTGAAAAAAGTGTCCCCATTTCAGACACTTTAATGGCTACTGGCAGCAAACCTATAAAATCTCAAATGCTCTTTAAGGGGGCGTAAGTTCTCGAGGTTTGATGAGGGATAGAGGGCCAATATAAGGGCCAAGTACCAGCATCCATTGCACATCATGTGCGCACACCCCCCAGCCCCCCAATCACCGGAACCCCCAATGCCGTCGGTTAGGCTATCCGACGATGCTCCGACGATGCTCCAACGATGGTGCCCCGAGCGAAAAAAATGCAGCAATAGCACATGCCCTAGTGCAGCATGTGCACCGTGGCTCAAACTCTTAGAATTGGAATGAACTTCGTATTCTTAGACATTGAATGAACTCCATATGCCTAAGCCAACCCACGAAACGAGCGTGCGGGGGCTCAGCCGACCAGAGTGGCAGAATACGTAAGCCGAGGATCGATCCAGTCCCCTTCTGCATGCTGTCAATCCTGCTACCACAACCCTCGGTCTGGCTGGGGCTTTGACATGGAATGAACTCCCGATGCCAAAGCCAACCCATGAAACGGGCGTGCGGGCGTTCAGCCGGTCGAAGAGGCAGAATGAACAAGCTGTGGCTCGGCCCGGTTCCCCCTGCGTGCTGTCGATCTTGCTACCGCAACCCTCGATCCGGTTAGATCTTAGACTATGAATGAACTTCGTATACTTAGACTGGGGATGAACTCCGTACGCCTAAGTCAACTCATGAAACGAGCGTGCGAGTGCTCAGTCGATAGGAGAGGCTGGTCGAAAAGGCAGTATGCGTAAGCCGGGGATCGACCCGATCCCCTCTGCGTGCTGTCGATCCTGCTGCTGGTCCTACTGTCGTAACCCTTGATCCGATCCAATCTTAGACTAGGAATGAACTCTGTATGCTTAGACATGGAATGAACTCCGTGTGCCTAAGCCCATCCATGAAACGAGCGTGCGGGTGCTCAGCCGATCGGAGAGGCAGAAGGCGCAAGCCTAGGACCGGCCCGATCCCCCCTACATGCTATCGATCCTACTGCCGCAACCCTTGGTTCAGTCTGATCTTAGATTGGGAATGAACTCCGTATGCCTAAGTCAACTCATGAAATTAGCATGCGGGCGCTCAACCGACCGGAAAGGCATAATACCCAAGTCGAGGATCGGCCTGATCCCACTCTGTGCGCTGCTGGTCCTGCTACCACAACCCTCGGTCCAGTTGGGGCTTGGACATGGAATGAACTCCCTATGCCTAAGCCAACACATGAAACGGGTGTGCGGGCACTCAGCCGATCGGAGAGGTAGAATGCGCAAGCCGGGGATCGGTCCGGTCCCCCCTGCATGCTGCCAATCCTGCTATCACAACCCTTAGTCTGATCCGAGATTAGACTAGGAATGAACTCCATATGCTTAGACTGGGGATGAACTCTGTATGCCTAAGTCAACCAACGAAACGAGCGTGTGGACGTTCAGCCGACCAGAGAGGCAGGATGCGCATGCCGGGGATCGAACGGGTGGTAGGTGGGTTGAAGCACATCTTCATATTTCTGCCATGCCAATGCCATTTTTATGGCTTGTAAATTCATACAATCGTCCTATACGCCTTCATGTGAAGTTTCGTGGCAAGACGACCCGTTTTCTATTTTTCATGATTTTCAAAACTTTTTGCGGTTCGAGATTTTTTAAAATTTTTTAAGAAAGCATTTTGGCCCCAAATTTGGTAGAGGTGATCCTTGTTTTTTTTTGGCACACATAAAAAAATTCAGCTAAAAACTCGAAGTGGAGAAGATTTTGTGACCGTTTGAAAAAAGTGTCTCCATTTCAGACACTTTAATGGCTATTGGCAGCAAACCTATAAAATCTCAAATGCTCTTTAAGGGGGTGTGAGTTCTTGAGGTTTGATGAGGGATAGGGGGCCAATATAAGGGCCAAGTACCAGCACCCATCGCACATCATGTGCGTACACCCCTCGGCCCCCCAATCGTCGGAACCCCTAATGCCGACGGTTAGGCTCTTCGGCGATGCTCTGACGATGGTGCCCTGTACGAAAAAAATGGGCACCAGCACATGCTGAGCCCAGCATGTGCACCCTGGCTCAAACTCTTAGACTGGGAATGAACTCTGTACGCTTAGACATGGAATGAACTCCGTATGCCTAAGCCAACCCACAAAACGAGCGTGCGGGCACTCAGCCGACCGGAGAGGTAGAATGCACAAGTTAGGGATCAACCCGATCCCCCTCTGCGTGCTGTCGGTCCCACTACCACAACCCTCGGTCTGGCTGGGGCTTAGACATGAAATGAACTCCCTATGCCAAAGCCAACCCACGAAACAGGTGTGCGGGTGCTCAGCCGGCCGAAGAGGCAGAATGCGTAAGTCGAGGATCGACCCGGTCCCCCCCTGCGTGCTGTCGATCTTGCTACCACAACCCTCGGTCTGGTTTGATCTTAGACTGGGAATGAACTCCGTATGCTTAGACTGGGGATGGACTCTGTATGCCTAAGCCAACCCATGAAATGAACGTGCGGGTGCTCAGTCGGCCGGAGAGGTAAAATACATAAGCCGAGGATCAGCCCGATCTCCCTCTACGTGCTGTCGATCTCGCTGTCGGTCCTGCTGCCACAACCCTCGGTCCGAGTGGGGCTTAGACATGAAATGAACTCCATATGCCTAAGCCAACCCACGAAACGAGCGTGCGGGTGTCACGGGTTGAGACTCAAGCTCTGAAGCCGTGCGGCTCCGAGACCCGGGCATCACCCTTTCGGCGTCTCGAATCAATCTGACTGCCACGGTTCACACCTTTTGAGGTATTGTCTGCCCTGGCCCCTCTGGCCTCATGGTTTTGTCCTACAAAAGGCGCCTCACAAGGCGAAGATGGTGTGAACCCTTTTATACCCCAGTGACCCTCCTATTACGTTCGATGTGGGATTTAAAACTCCCCCTTAGGTCCATGACATGGGCGCTCAGCCGACCAGAGAGGCAGAATGCGCAAGTCGGGGATCGGCTCGATCCCTTTCTACGTGGTGCCGGTCCCGCTGCCATAACCCTCAGTCCGACTGGGGCTTAGACATGGAATGAACTCCCTATGCCTAAGCTAACCCATGAAATGGGTGTGCGGGCGCTCAGCAGGTCAGAGAGGAAAAATACGTAAGGCGGAGATCGACCGAGTCCCCCCTGCGTGCTATTGATCCTGCTGTCGCAACCCTCGGTCTGGATCGATCTTAGGCTAGGGATGAACTCCATATGCTTAGGCTAGGGATGAACTCCATATGCCTATGTCAACCCATGAAACGAGCATGTGGGCGCTCATTCCGATCAGAGAGGCATAATGCGTAAGCCGGGGATCAGCCTGGTCCCCCTCTGTGTGCTGTCGATCCCGTTGACGGTCTTGCTGCCACAACCCTCAGTCGGACTGGGGCTTAGACATGGAATGAACTCCGTATGCCTAAGCCAACCCATGAAATGAGCGTACGGGCACTCAGTCAGCCGGAGAGGCAGAATGCGCAAGCCGAGGATCGGCCCGGTCCCCCCCTACGTGTTGTCGATCCTGCTGTCGCAACCCTCGGTCCGGTTTGATCTTCGACTGGGAATGAACTCCTTATGCTTAGACATTGAATGAACTCCGTATGCCTAAGCCAACCCACGAAACGAGCGTGCAGGCGCTTAGCCGGTCGAAGAGGTAGAATGCGCAAGTCAGGGACCGATTTGATCCCCCCTACGTGCTGTCAATCTTGCTGTCGCAACCCTCGCTCTAGTCTGATCTTAGACTGGGAATGAACTTTGTATGCCTAAGTCAACCCACAAAATAAGCGTTCGGGCACTGAGCCGACCGGAGAGGCATAATGCACAAACCGAGGATCGACCCGGTCCTCTTCTGCGTGCTGTAGGTCCCGTTGCACAACCCTCGGTCCAGCTGGGGCTTAGACATGGAATGAACTCCCTATGCCTAAGCCAACCCATGAAACGGGAATGCGGGTGCTCAGCCGGTCGGAGAGGCAGAATGCACAAGTCAGAAATCAGCCTGGTTCCCCCTGCATGCTGTCGATCCTGCTATCGTAACCTCGGTCTGATTCGATCATAGACTGGGAATGAAGTCCATATGCTTAGACAGGGGATGAACTCCGTTTGTCTAAGTCAACCCACGAAACGAGCGTGCGGGCACTCAGCTGGCCAGAAAGGCAGAATGCACAAGCCAAGGATCGACCCAATCCCCCTTTGCGTGGTACCGGTCCTGCTGCCACTACCCTCGGTCTGACTGAGGCTTAGACATAGAATGAACTCCCTATGCCTAAGCCAACCCACGAAACGGGCGTGCGAGCGCTCAACCGGCCACAGAGGCAGAATGCCCAAGCTGAGGATTGGCCCGATCCCCCCTGCATGCTGTCGATCCTGCTATCGCAACCCTCAGTCTAGTCCGATCTTAGAATGGGAATGAACTTTGTATGCTTAGACTAAGGGTGAACTCCGTATGCCTAAGCCAACCCATGAAACGAGTGTGCGGGTGCTCAGTCAATCAGAGAGGCAAAATGCGTAAGCCGAGAATCAGCCTGATCCCCTTTTACGTGCTACTGGTCCTGCTGCCGCAACCCTCAATTCGATCCAATCTTAGACTGCGAATGAACTCTGTATGCTTAGACATGGAATGAACTCCGTATGCCTAAGCCAACCCACAAAACGTGTGTGCAGGCGCTCAGCCGGCCAGAGAGGGAGAATGCGTAAGCTGAGGACCGACCTGATCCCCCCTGCATGCTGTCGATCCTGTGCAGCAACCTCGGTCTGGTCCGATCTTAGACTGGGAATGAAATCCGTATGCCTAAGTCAACCCACGAAACGAGCGTACGGGCGTTGAGCCGGTCGGAGAGGCATAATGCGTAAGCCGAGGATCGGTCTGGTCCCCCTCTGCGTGCTGTCGGTCTCGCTGCGACAAGCCTTGGTCCGACGGGGGCATAGACATGGAATGAACTCCCTATGCCTAAGCCAACCCATGAAATGGGCGTGCTAGCGCTCAGTCGGCCGGAGAGGCAGAATGCGTAAACCATGGATCAGCCCGATCCCCCCTGTGTGCTGTCGATTCTGCTGTTCCAACCATTGATCCAATCCGATCTTAGACTGTAAATGAACTCTGTATGCTTAGACTGGGGATGAACTCCGTATGCCTAAGTCAACCCATGAAACGAGCGTGCGGATGCTTACTTGACCAGAGAGGCAAGATGCGCAAGTCGGGGATCAAACGGGTAGTAGGTGGGTTCAAGCACATCTTCATATTTCTATCATTCCAATGCCATTTTTATGGCTTGTAAATTCATACAATGGTCCCCTAAGCCTTCATGTCAAGTTTCATGGCAAGACGACCCGTTTTCTATTTTTTATGATTTTTGAAACTTTTTACGGTTCGGGATTTTTTTAAATTTTTTTAGAAAGGGTTTTGGCCCCAAATTTGGTAGAGGTGATCCTTTGTATTTTTTTTGGATGCACAAAAAAAATTCAGCTAAAAACTTGAAGTGGAGAAGATTTTGGGACCGTTTGAAAAAAGTGTCCCTATTTCAGACACTTTAATGGCTAGTAGTAGCAAACCTATAAAACTCAAATGCCCTTTAAAGGGTGTGAGTTCTCGAGGTTTGATGAGGGATAGGGGGCCAATATAAGGGCCAAGTACCAGCACCCATCGCACATCATGTGCTCACACCCCCGGCCCCCCTAATCGCTGGAACCCCCAATGCCACCAATTAGGCTCTCCAGCGATGCTCCGACGATGGTGCCCTAGGTAAAAAAAATGTAGCCCCAGAACATGCTCGAGCCCTGCATGTGCACCGTGACTTAAACTTTTAGACTGGGAATGAACTCCATACACTTAGACATAGAATGAACTCCGTATGCTTAGACATAGAATGAACTCTGTATGCTTAAGCCAACCCATTAAACGAGCGTGCGGGCGTTCAGTCGGCCAGAGGGGTAGAATACGCAAGCCAGGGATCCGCTCGGTCCCTCTTTGTGTCCAGCCGATCCCGTTACCACAATCCTTGGTCTAGCTGGGGCTTAGACATGGAATGAACTCCCTATGCCTAAGCCAACCCATGAAACGGGCGTGCAGGTGCTCAGTCGGCCAGAAAGGTAGAGTACGTAAGTCGGCGATCAGCCCTGTCTCCCTTACGTGTTGTCGATCCTGCTATCGCAACCCTCATTTCAGTCAGATCCTAGACTGGGAATGAACTCCGTATACTTAGACTGGGGATGAACTCCGTGTGCCTACGACAACCCACGAAACGAGTGTGCGGGTGCTCGACCGGACGGAGAAGCCAGTCAGAGAGGGAGAATGTGCAAGTCGAGGATCAGCCCAATCCCCCCCTACGTGCTACCGATCCTACTGCTGGTCCTGTTCCCATAACCCTTGGTCCGGTCCGATCTTAGACTGGGAATGAACTCCACATGCTTAGACTAGAGATGAACTTCGTATGCCTAAGTCAACCCACGAAACAAGCGTACGGACGTCAGCGACCAGAGAGGCAGGAGTGCTCGCAAGCCGGGGATCGAACGGGTGGTAGGTGGGTTCAAGCACATCTTCATATTTCTGCCAATGCCAATTGCCATTTTTATGGCTTGTAAATCATACAATGGTCCCCTACGCCTTCATGTGAAGTTCGTGGCAAGACGACCCGTTTTCTTTTTTCATGATTTTCGAAACTTTTTAACGGTTCTGGATTTTTTTTAAATTTTTTAGAAAGAGTTTTTATCCCCAATTTGGTAGAGCTGATCCTTGTATTTTGGTTGGAATGCATGAAAAAATTCAGCTAAAAACTCGAAGTGGAAAAGATTTTTTGACCGTTTGAAAAAAAAGTGTCTCCATTTCAGACATTTTAATGCTACTGGCAGCAAACCCATAAAATTTCAAATGCTCTTTAAGGGGCCTGTGAGT